>JAPMOR010099319.1:1278880-1299204 GCA_026543865.1 Argiope aurantia
TTTTACCGGAAATGGCAACAAATTAGCAAAATATATATAGTAAATTGAACGAAACGATCTAAACAATATAAGTTTGGTATGACTATCAAAATTTGAAGATTAAAAATGTTTTGTTTGAGAATCCTTTAAGAGACCAGTTACTTAAAATATTTAATTGAAAATTGTAGCGAGCGGTAATACTGGCGAACCGGCTGGTCGCCAATGGCGGCTAGTTCAGAATAATGCAGGATATATATTTTTTTACCGACAATTGGCAAGAATGTAATGATTTCCTCTCTAATTTATATACAGAGTACGTACCAACTCTAATCGATGGCCCATAATTAATTTATAAATTATTGAATATAAGCATATACTCCTAATGAAAAATGAATCAAAAATTGTTTAAGACTGTTTTAGTTAGTAAATATATCAAAAAAATTATAAAATCTAAATAGATTAAGGTCTCATAGCTATTTTCGAGCTCAGATGGAGAATTTTTTATTTTCGAAATATTAACTGGGGCTTTTAGTAAGTATTCTGAGATTCTGAAAATTAGAAAGAACTCAGAATGAATGTTAAGATATTCCAAATAAAATAATCTAATTAATTCAATTCAAACCGAAAATCAAGTATTATTTTCGGCGAAATATCAAAATTGCGGTTGAATTATGCAATTCATTCTAAGAGATAAATAGCTTTTTCCCTTTCCGAGTGGTTATCTAATCTGCCTATCCTAATAGGGGGATAACCACACAGATGGTGAAATTTAGGGAATATTTCAAGGAACAATAATAAGAAAGTGGATATAGAAGGGGAAGCATTGACTTAGGAAACACATGTGTAAATATAATAATAATGAAAAACATGAATTCCGGCGAAAGGGAATGTTTTAAAAAGAGGGAATGATTATTGAAAATTATGTGGTAAAAAATATTTTAAACTTTTCCCATCAGTCGTAAAATTATTTCAACAGAATACCAAAATAAGGCGGTTTTGGACTCCTTTTTTTTTTTTTTTTTTTTTTTTTAAAGGAGATGGAAATTCTGAAACGGTTACTGTTATAACACTGTCTGGAAACAAAATGTCCATTGAAATGTGAGAAAGGGGCGTTTTCTCTCTTTCACAACCCCTGTCCATACTCCTTAGCAATAGGAATATAGAGAAAAAAAAACTTTTACATTATTTATGCTATATGACTATATACTATTGACTATATGATATTCGCTTGAGGAGCAAGAAAGATATTTTGGTTAAGATCATACAAATCAAAAAATCCACTTTGATGCATTTTCTGGTATTTCAGCGGTAACATTTTAGATTTAAAAATGAATATAGCATTTTTATTGAATTTACAATATTATAGATGAAACTTATTTCTACTTTATTTTAATGACTTAAAGAACCGATATTACAAGAAGACTGCCAAATCTTTAATATATATCTTTATAATATATCTTCAAAATAACATTAATGTGCTTCTCCGGAAGTGAAAATAAGTGAATAGTTTTAAATTAAGCCATGACGTAAATGCTTTGTACAACATTCGATATAATTTATTTTGTCAGGGTATAAATAGTACACAGAGAGAAAAATGGATTCGTTTCAATATGTTTTAAGAGAGTAACTTCATTTGTTGTGCTGCCATCTATGAGAAAGTTTGGTGAATAATGAAAAGTGTTAAGCATCAAGAAATAAGCTTAAATTAAAAATTAAAAAGGTTATACAGAATGAGATGAGAAAAATTCAGCTATCAATTAAGAAACAACAATATTAACTTATCGGGTAGGATATTAAATTTTAGTTGGTAAAAACAGATAAGAAGATATTTGTGAAATAACCCAAAATAAAACTTTATTATTTCATTAGAATACTTATTTGAAACCATACTCTATTTTTAATTTAAATTGGAAAAATTGAAAAACTTCGGTATACGAATTTAAATTTTACACTATTCATAAAATTAAAAATTCTTGAAAAGTAATATAAGCAAGTTTTATTTTTGTGTCAAATTTCTACAATCGAAGATGGGCCCTTATAAACGAAAAGACCAGCCAAATGATCTAGGATTAGATTTAGACTGCTATTATTAAAAGGATTTGATTCCCTGAATTTAAATGGAATGTACAATTAGACTTATTAATTATAAATTAATAATTGAAAAAATGTGCATAAGAAAAATAAAATAAACCAATAAAAAAATATTTACAAAAAAATTCATTAATTAAAAAATAATATAAATAAAAAAAATATATTGCATTTGCTTTCATTTTTTAATCAAAGTTGATTCATTCACTTTAGGCATATTTGGAATGGAATAAAGGACATTTGGTTCAGATTTATTGTAATACTGTGATACTTTTTCAAACCTACCAATATTAAACAATATTGTAGGTAACCAATATTAAACAATATTGGTATCAAGGTAATCTATTTTCTGACTTTTAAGGTATTGTAACTTAAATTTAATTGTTCTTATGTTAGCTGCACATATAATAACCTTCTTATTCCTAAGGCAATTCGAGTTCAGTTACTTCTATATACTAAAACGTTCGAGTTTCTCAAAGATAAGAAAAATCCCATATGCCTCTCCCCTCCCCCCCCCCCAAAAAAAACGCAATTAAAATTTGTGTTTTTTGGGTTGGTATTCCAAAAGATACTCCACATATCTGACAGTTGTTAAGAAATTACATACTGGGAGGCTCTTTGAACATTCTCAGAAAATGTCGCTGTTAGCAAACCTATCCGAACAGGTGTCAATCAAATTAACGAAAGAAGGAGGAATTTCTTAGTGACATCCCGACATGAACGGGTGTTTGAGGCTTTTTAGTACTGATAGAGTTAAATGTAATCTTTTTTTTTTCTCTGCTCACAATATTGGAAGAGAATCGTTACATAAAGTATTTAATGGAACAATGAAAAGATCTAAACTTCATTTCAACAATGATATCTATAGTTAAAAAGCATGCAAAAATTCAGGCAAAATTTGCACACTAATAACAAAGATTTTTTTCAAATGGTGTAACAGTCAATTTTGTGCAATAATATTTCTGGGAGTTAATGAAAAAAATAGCTAAAATCCGCTTAATTTTTAAATGATTATGTCCTAATTAAAATTTCAAAAATTACGACAATACACATTTTAACTTTCTAAAACAGATTTGTGATAAATTGGGTTGCCTCATGTCAAATCTAGCCTGTAGAATGCCAACAGAGAGAGAGAGAGAGAGAGAGAGAGAGAGAGAGAGAATTTCATTCATTATTACTCAAATGAACTACACACACTATTGAATCAAAAGACATCAGCACTGTCCGATTTCATTTTCAGATAAATTATTGATTCAAATATAATTGGTTTATACATGATTACGTTTAGCATTTAGCGAATCCCAAATAAAATGGATATATTTTTGAAAATGAAATTAGAATCCCTTTACGAATAGCAGAGCTTTTGTTCGCGTCATAAAAATCATTTAATATAGGTAGACAGGAAAAATTTAGACTTCAAGGATAGAAATACGGAATGTAAAATAACTGGTAAATACTTTAGCATTTTCAGGCAACTGAATGCTGCATTCATTATCCTTAAAAAATGACCTGAATGCTATAATAGTTAAGTTTATAAGACATCGTCATACATTTATTTTTATTTTGCTTGAAGCTTTCAAAGGATTATGCACTTTAGAATACTTTTCAAGTGGTTGAGTATTCGCAATTCGAATAGTTTTTTGCTTCTCCTTTCAACGAACGGCATTCAATATTGGGAGTGATAAATAGTTTTTTTCTATACTTGAGTAAGTTTTATTTTAAAAGCCCATTATAATCTATCATAATATCATATTCATTTAGCCTCCAAAGAAAAACGGCAACTCTCTTTTTTCAGATTTAATATAAAATGATAAATTAAGATTGATGATAAGAACTTTCATTTTTATCAAAAGAATTTTAAAAAACTGAAGAATTTCAAGTACTATTTCAGAATTATTTAATTTTATGTTGGAAATTGCTTACAGTGGCTTTGGTGATCTAATTTTCAATAACTTTTAGGAATTTAGACCAACAAGATAAGAAATAATTTACTTTAATGTCCAAATATGTACAGTCTCACATTATTTACTATTTGATGCACAGTACATTGAGTCATTACTTTAAATTAATCATTTGGCTTGACATCTAAACATACAGCTATTTAACCGGAATAATATTATCTATGTGATATCAAAAGCTGATATGTAAATGTAACAGTTGACAGGGTATATGTAACTATTCCTATGAGGTTTAATTAAATTCTAGTTCTAGTACTATTTCTTATACTCGCACTCATAGATGTCGCAGTCGTTAATTTTGGTAAAATAGAATGTAGTGAAATTAAATGTGTTCGTCTTCTAATAAACGTTAAAAAAAACTTTTATCATCAAATTCGCTCTTTGGTTAGATTTATCTTCTTTTATAATTCACTACAAACTAATAGTACACCATTTCAATTATCTGTTATTCAAATTTCTTCTTATTTGGGCAAGTAGAATGCATTTTAGAGCCCTTTGAGGTGGAAAATTTCTTTCTTTCTAATCTGTGTATATTAACCTCGGAAGAAATATATAATTTAAAATTTTACATGTACTATAAAGATCTACAAAATGCACTGAAGAAATCTATAACATATTCTTTAAATTAGAAGAAAATGTTTAAAAAGTAAAAAATCAAAAAAAAATATTTCTAATTTTTTAATGCTAGCAAGTTTTGAAACTCCAATTCAGTAGGTATTACGCAGAAAGAAATAGTCAATAGAAATTTCATATCAATATTTCGGATCTTTTTTTTTTCTTCTCTGAAACACTTGACTCCGTAGGAAAATAAAAGAATCGTCTGAAAATATTTTAAATGCTTTTCTATCACTCAGAATTTGCTAAACAGAAAAAATAATCCTATTTTAAAGTATTATTTTACTATTTCAAATGCGGTCTTAATGGTCAATTCCCGAAAAATAAAAGATGCGAAAAACGAATTGGAAATTAATAGTATATCTTAATTACTATACCTGATTTTATTTCCCAATGGCTGCAATGTTTGCAAACGCTGCTATTTACTAATTTTAGTTAATCATTCGCTAGAATTTTTTTTCTTTTTTGAATTTAATTTTCACAACTGTTTTCCGGAAAGATTTGATAATAAGATAAATATACATGAAATATATTTTAATGCTTTCCTTGAATTTATCGCCCTCATGCAATCCAAACAGTCAAGAGGAACAAATAGATAATTTTGCTAGCAATTTTTCAGTGATTACTTAACTCTATTTGTAGCCCTTACAAATACTTTTTTTGGTATTGATAAGTTATCTTTGTTAACAGAGTGAAAAAATTCTCTAATTGAAATTCCTTTAATATCTATTAAATAGTCTTTTGGCATTAGGGGATAACTATCGTTGTTTCCAAAAATCCCGTTCTCGGCACACTACAATTTCTTAAAATAGTTTTCAACGAAAAATATTCTTAGCGTGATTATAATATATAAAGAAATTACAAATAAATTGGTAAACCGGAGAATCGTTAGTCACTGAATAGGCATAGGCATACCGCCTAGGCATACCTCTCAAAACTTTTCAAATTAATATAAGTAATTGAGGGAAAAAATTAGCACATTTGGCGACTTATCGCCTCAAAATAGTTACCCCATTGCGCCATTCACCACGATGCACTCGATTCTCCTGTATGCTATTGAGAATAATCAAAAATATGCAAAGCAATAGGATGCAAAATTAAAAGAAAGCAGTTAAAAAGAGAAAGATGAATCAGATTTAAAAACATTTAACAATCCAGAAATCAGTTATTTCCCTAGTTACAACATGCAGCATTTTTCCTTAAATTTAATACAGGTAAGATGGTTCTCAAAAGTTTTGTATAGTTGACAATGGGACAGTGAGATGTTCTTACATCCAATCAAAATGTCATATTACGTATGCATCTCTTAAAAGTCATTATCTTTGAAAAAGTCAAAATTAAAATCTAGTGTAAGCTCCTCCATCGGCTGGTCAAGGTTGCCAGCATTGGCAAGTTACAGGTTAAGACGACAGTCCAGATAAACGATACAGTAAAACAGTTATTGTTAATCATCGTGATTTCAGATTTTGGGGGCATTTTTGGCGAGATGAAACGGCGTTCTAAACTAGATTTCAATTAATTTCAGAGTTGATGGGCAGATTTACGATATTTTACAGTACTTTAAATATAAAACATGTACTTGAATGTAACTATCATATGCGGTGAAATATTTATTGTTCATCAAATTTTCAGCTATGACTAATACATTTAGGCATATTTAAGCGACATTCTATTGCAAGAAAATGAACGTTTCATATTAATAATTATGTATGGTGTTTACTACTCTCAATCCAATCATAAAATAATGACACATTTTATTTTAAAATATAATCTAAGGAAAGATTATATTTAATATAATTTAAATTATTTAGTAAGCAAAGGTCATTCATCTTAATTTTTGAAACATTTTTCCTTTTACAGAACAAACATTACTATTTTGGAATACTTATTTTTTTTTTAATTGCAAGATTTATAACTGCTATAAAAAAAGTTCACGAAGAGAATTTTTTGATTAAGTAATAAAATGACAGGTTATAAAGTAATGATATGATCTCTGGAAAATTTTCAAAATTAAAAAAAAATCAAGCAATAAAAATATTTTTTACTATTCAAAGATACGTCTAGATTTCATATCCTTTAACTTTTGCTTCATGGTCATGAGCTTATTGAACAATTTGGCCAGTGAGAAATCATATTCTTCTAAATCAAAAGAACTTTTAAATTCCTTTTCATCAGCCGTTATATGAGAATTAACTGTTTTATCAACTTGTGTATCTTTAAAGCTTCTGTCTATAAAACATGTCTCATTACCCATAAAGGCTTGATGATGATTTGGGCAATCATTTGCTTCAGTGTTCCAGGAATAATATGGTTCGTCTATATCAGATGCCAAAAGATCGTATTTTTGATCAGAGTTATCATTCTTTTGGAATTCAGCTTCGAATTTCGGGTCCACCAGCAACAAATTGGATGGTGTTTTTTCGTTATTTTCCTCTTCTTCTCGAAGACACAAGTCTTCAAATGTTTGGTCATCAACATTGTATACATCAACATCTGGAGATTGTATATTGAACTCAGACTTATTCGGACATTTTGCGCAATTATGTTCTATACGATAACCATCAAAGACCTTTTTAGAAACGAAGAATGGAAATATTAAATAATAATGTAAAGTGTCAACTATGTGACTAGTTAAAGGTGAACCACAATGTATCTTTTCTACACCATTTAAGGGCCTTTCCTCTGATTCTGTACGAGTTGATGCATGCTTCTCTGATGAAGACTTTTCTTGAAAATTGTGTTTTTTATCTTCAAAATCAAAAACATTTTTTTCATCTTCACATGGTTTCGTTACACTGTAATATTTGGTCTCAGCATTATAATTGAAATTATTTTCGCATGAAGTGTTCAAGTAAAATTTATATATACTATCCTTTGTATTTGACTCCTCTTTTGAAAAATATGACGGACTAAAGTAATAAACTCTTTTCTTTTTGAATATTGGTGCGTCCTTCCATTGGTTGGTTAAATCCTCTGACGGTTCCAAGTGGTTTCCATTAAATTTGGCATCATTAAGTGGTTCATTATTTTTATCCAAGTTATATGTTGCATCAAATTTTGGATCACAAACTGATTCATTATTTTTATCTTTATCAGTGGGAAATAATGGTTTATTCAAATGAATTAGCACTAACTTTTGGTATAGCCAAGAAACTGCCATGAAATCTATATTTGAAATTTGTTATACAATTCCATTTTTGATTTATTTTTTTTAAATTAGAGATTTGAATCCAATTAGAGAGAGTTACATCATGCAAGCACTTGTTAAATAATGGAATCAAAGTTAGAAAATGCTCAATCTAATGATTTTTTGATTTAATAATTAAGTATGAAAACTAATTGCAATTTAAAAAATTCTGTAAATATTAAATTATATTTCTGCAGAGTTGAGATGAAATTAAGTTTCTGTGTTTGAGTTTTTAAAAAACCTGAGATATATAAATATAGTCTAAATAGTTTTGGTATTTTAAGTTGCTCGTTGATTATACTAATAACGTTTTGTAATTAATCTTTAAATTTTACGATATGATGATTTTGATAATATTATATGACGCTTCAGTTAATGGCAACATTGTTAAAATCATGTGTTGTTGCTATTGTGACTTATCCCACCTGGTCGACAGTAACATCAAAACAGGTCCATGAGCCCGAACGCCTTCAAACAATGTAGCACAGCCTCAGGACTCGAGTACAACTGGTTTTTATTGAAACCGATGCAGGCCAAAAGGTGAGCAGGAGCAGCTTCAGTCGCATTGCATTTTGGACACAGGGGATAAACTTTGTTGCCACTTCGAATTCTAGAGAGAGTTACCTGTTTCCAACCCCAATTAAAACATCACCAGATCGACTTTCCGCATACCATTCATGTACGGGGGCCCTCCTCCAAGAAGAACAAATATCTTGCCAGACCCGGATGGCGATTTCTGAAAAAGTAAGGCAGCCACCATGAGCAGTATCCTTATGGCTGTCCTCGGGCCAGACCATTAGCAATTTCATTTCTTTGCACATTCACATGCGACGGGACCCACTGAAAGGTCAAAATCATAATCTTCTTTGCAATTTAAAACTATATTTTATTCCATTAATTGGCAATGATACATAGATTAAAAAAATAACTTGAACGCTTTGAAATCAATCTCTTTATAGAACATATCACATGATAAATGTTGCCAATTGATAGAATGGAAAGATATTAATTTGTAATTTTAAATACATTCCTTATTTTTCTAGTAGCTGTAGAGCATGTAAGAAACTTATTAAAATCAACAAGAAAAGTAAATTTAATTCGCGCAACATGCGAATTTTTCCAATTTAGGAACTGAGCTGCTATTCTCAGTGTTCGTGTATATATTTTACCATGACCAAGTTAATAGAAAAGTCATGCTTCAATTTTCTTCAATCATATTTGACCATTTATTTTCAATTTATGGTTTATTAATATAATGAACAAAATGAGCTTTTGCATAATGCACAAAAGTTAAAAATTGATTGTTTTGTATACAAAAAATTCCTCGAATTTTGGTTCGTTTCCTTTTTTTCTCTCGAAATATTATATATTTTAGGACGTCGGATGAATAAAGATATTCGTATATTCGCAAGATAATCGAAGGTAAGCTAGAAACAAAAGAAAATGGAAAATTATGAGATTATTTATCACCCAGTTATTTCTATTAGAATTAGGCTGCAGAAATTCTTATTAAGAAGTTATGACTAGTGTAAATGATCTTTCACAGAAAGTCAATACATACTTATGAGTACAAACCGATATTGATTGATTATCTTTGAATGGCGCAAGGGCCAGTATTGGAAAAGCTTCTCAAAACGTATGTTAGTTTAAAGTACAAATTTTAAAACAGCATTGCTATAAACGAACAGTATAACAGCAGTAAACACAATAATGTACATTTCTACCTCATTCTACAACAGCAAGAGATATTCAGAAAAAGTGCCAATTTCACGCCAAATCTTAATATTTCGTAATTATTGTACGATAGTCCCACGCAACACGCAAGGCATTTCTTGGGATTACACCTTTATTGCAGATCATGCGAGAAAGTTTTGAGGAAACTAAAATTTAATTATTTACAAAATATTACATGTCCCTTTTTCCATGGTAATATTTTATCACTTACTTTTAAGTCATAACTTACTTTTTGTGACTTACTTCGTCCCGATTTTTTTTAATCCCCTTCTTCGCAAGTTGGCGATAACGCTCCAAAGCTGGTCTTCTCTAATGCTCCGAAAAACACGGCGCAAGTTCGGGGTTGGCGAGTTGCCGATTTTTGAAAAGTGCACCAAGCAGAGAGTTAAACTACGATCGCTCCTTAGATTTTTATTAGAATCGGAAATTTTTATCTCTTTAGTTGATTCTCATCTTGATTCTTGAATTTTTTTCTTGTTCACATCTTGAATTTTTTTGTTTCAAATAAAAAATAGGTGAATAGACATCTTAAATTTTTCTGCTCAAATTTCTGAGCAACTATTTAGGGTACTTGGCGGTTTGAACGGCAACTAAAAAAACGCCAAGAAAACCTTTCGCTAATTTGGCGATTTCAATTGGCAGCATATGTTTCGCATTTGATTTGATCTATATTTATGGATATATTTATTGTATATATAGTTATGCAATTGAGCATATTTTTTTTAATTACTCGAAATTTTTTCTTAAGAGCGTTTTTATCGCCGTTAAAACCGAGAAGTACCCTATTTAGTTTCACACTCCATTGGAGATATTTTAACACACTTTTATTACAATGATAGTACAATATAGTTCTAACCAAGATTAACTCAACTGTTATGAAATCGAATATACTTTTACAAGACAGTAGCTCTGAAAAACGCTAAGAATATTAATTTCATACATTTCCAATATTCGTTGCGTTTTAAATTTCATTTTTTAAATTAGAAAATAGACTCGATATAAGAATAAAAGGCGGTTTTTAATGTTTATAGCATTTTATTTCGCCAAATATGGCACTTCTGACACATTTTCAGCTTAATCTATAAAATATTTGTCAACATTTCTTAAGGCAACTGGCGGGTGATGAGCTTTAGGGGTATTTTTGTACTCTGACATAATTCTGGCGAATTTGGTGAAAGGTTGCATCCTTTTAAGTCCTACCAAAAATTTTAAATACTCTCAAAAACTAAATTCTCTAAAGTTGGTTGATTTGGTGATGTGGCTTCTTTCGGCTCTTCAATGGATGTCTCAATTTCGCCATTTTTAACAGAATTAATTGATGAAATTTGAAGCCCATTGAAATAAGGATGCTTTGAGGGTAACAGTGAATTACTTTTTAATTCCATTCGTCTCAGAAACAAACTTGTTCGGGGAATTTTTTTGTGAAAATTCCGAAATGTCTTTAAAATATCTTCTAAATATGTCTTCACTAAAGGCTCAGCAGAGTTGTTTGTTATTATTGAACTTCCAACAGGAAGTTTAGAAAAACTCGAAGCGGGTATAGAAATGCTTGTTTCAGATGCGAAATTTCTGTTTTTGCTTCTACAAAAGAAATAAGGTTGAGTGTTACATCGGTAAGAAACTATAATCGTACGATTTATAAAATTATTTGCACATTTCGAAAACTGTTTTCTTTCATTAGAAGAGACTTGGATCCCCCGTTCGGTGACAAAAGATGAATCGTTTGCAATTTCTTTATTCATTCTCAAAAAGCAGAACTCCTTTTTGTAAAGTTTGTATTTCAAGCTTCTTATCAACTTAGCATCTCTTATGCTGATTATGTGAAAGTTATGAAAATAATTTTGGTCATTATTAGAGCTTCCTTCGCCAAAAACTCTTCCATGGATAAGACATGGATTTTGCATCATATAGTCAGGCAGATATATTTTTACATTAAATTCATTTGGCGACAAATAACAAGATGTTTTACACTTGAAAGCACCAAAAAATGTTTTGTCCTGATTTTCATCTTTTTGGTTCTGGTCTTGATTCTTTGAGCTTTGAATTGCACTTGGCTTATTTTTATTCACAGATTGATTTAGCAGAAATTTATATATCAGAAAAAGCTGCATTTATAGTACTGTAAATATACAATTTATACTATCTTAATTAGCTGTATCATAAACTATTTAACATTAAGAGAAAAATTAAATAAAATAGATAGTAAAAAAAATGACTGTTGAAATTTAATTCATAGTTTTGTATACAAACGTGGATGTGGAAAAATAAAAGAGGACGCTGCAGTTTTTAAATTATTTCCCTCGGAAATTAAACGATAATTTTCCTTATTTGTCGGAAAAAACACGTATGATATTTTTATATAAGGCAGCTCTCATTTCTGTATAAACCAAAAAATGTAATTCAATAATTAGTGCCCATCGAAAGCAGAATTCCTTAAAATATCATAAAATTTCTGATTTTATCCAATTGTATAGAAAAATTTCAATTATTAACTAAAAAAAAAGTGACTGACATTTTCTTGAGCAATAACTTTAACTGCCGACAGTTTTGAAATCATCGTTAGTTTTCTTCTTTTCAAACAAGATTGACAGTTATTCTATGAATTAAGAAAGATATTCAAAACTGTGGTGGTAACTTCATAAGCCAGATTACAACCTCCGGACAAGAGTGATCACTTTTGTCTGATGGTTATGTTACTCGGCTACGAACCCTAACGTTGCGAGTTAGAACCTCCAGAAAGCACATTGGTAACCCTAGTTCTAAACTAACAAACGCAACCTCTGTGCAGCTGTCGTGGCGCCATCTACTCGCAGCAAAAGTCGTCAGACTCACTTGACGCAACAGCAACCACTCACACACCCTCGCCATAACGCTTGGCGCGATAAATAGGTTCGTCTATACCGACTCACTAGTGGGGGAATATTGTGGTGGTAACTTCATAAGCCAGAAAACAACCTCCTGGCAAGAGTGATCACTTTTGTCTAGTGGTTATGTTACTCAGCTGCGAACCCTAACATTTGGAGTTCGAACCTCAAAGAATGCACAAAACTATTGATTAGAAAAATTATTGAGGTTTTAAGGTAATCAATTAGTAAATTTCTAGTTCTTTTTTAATAATCGCAAGCCATCGATAATGATCAAAGACATTGGAGTATTAATATGATCTTCCGTAATTAATATGTTCAAATAACATACTATTAATATTAAAGCCTCACATTACTTACCAACAGTATTTTACGCGAGAAAAAGATAATTTTTTCATTTTAAATAGTTTATAATAGATATTTAAGTTAAAACGAGCCGCGAGGGAAATGTCTGAGATCACTTGTCGACTACACTAATGTAGTTTGGCAATATTGCCAAATTAGAATTTTTTTTTATGACAATAAAAAACAAATAGTGGTAATCAATCACCAAAAGTATAGAAAATGCTG
The DNA here is from genome assembly GCA_026543865.1 of Argiope aurantia. Classification (NCBI taxonomy): domain Eukaryota; kingdom Metazoa; phylum Arthropoda; class Arachnida; order Araneae; family Araneidae; genus Argiope; species Argiope aurantia. Next base: position 1,291,876 of record JAPMOR010099319.1, read on the forward strand.
AAATCCTAAAATACATATTGAGTTTTTAAAACTTGGCATAATTTGGCGTGAAACAGAATGTGTACTTTAGTCTAACCACGTATGGTTTTATTGAACTAACCAGTGATATACATGCCGAATAACTTCAAGAAATTGAATAAGACAGATTACTTACTGCACCATAGTTCCTATTCAGAAAACAGAAAAAAAAATGCTAGATAAATTAATTTAATTTTCGAATTGGCGATAATTTTATAGAAAAACTAATTTTTAATTGTTGAGTTATCGCTTTTACAGATGTTGCTATTGGCGATAGGCGAGGACCGAATTCGCAACCTTTGGGTTCGTAGCCGAGTAACATGAACACAAAACAAAAGTAATTATTCATGTCTGGTAGCTGTTATCTGGCTTATAAAGCGTCACCACACAGACATGCATTGATTATCTGTCACCACATACATATCCGTTTTTAGAGCTTAAAGGCTCAATTCCGGTTTGGATAGAAATAAATGAATTCATGGATAGACAAAAACGATTCCATTTTTTTTTTTTTTTTCGAATAGGAATCTGCAATATAAAAATAAGTCAAAATTTCAAAGCCGGATTGTTCTATGATTGTAATACTTTCTCTTTGCATACAAGTACGAGGCGATAAAAAATAATCCTAATCTCTGAAATATTTTTAATTTGAATGGAAGAGAAAAAAGTAAAAATTTAGCATTTTATTTAGATCTAAAAGCAGTTTCCTATGGAATATTCACTATGTGTCGATTAACTAAAAAACTAATTATCGTCATTTTCGATTAATTTTTCGATAAACATTGGATACGTTATTGTAATTTTAGAGCTACATCAAAAGAATATGAATCATTTAATAAAAGAACCATTTATAGCAGTTATAATATCCACTCTTAAGATTTATCGAATTTCACCATCAATTATTGGAAAATTCTATATTTTCAAAATGGAAAATATTCTTGAAATTTAACAAAAAACATTCAGATTTGTAAGGCGACAAAAGCCTTCCAATTTAACGAATTATTTAAAAAGATTTCGTTGAACTATCGGTGTTTATCGATATTGATGTTTTTTTTTTTTCTTTTCAAATAGAATTTTATGATCTCGGTTAAATAATTTAAAAATCAAAACACACTTAATAAGTTACACACTTAAAACACACTTAATAAATTACAATCCTTAATTGGATTGTGTTTGAATTGTAACGAACCATTTTACTTAACAGGAAATGAATTGAATCTGCCTAAATAATGCACATTTTTGAAAACGAATATTAATTAAAATAACATTCAATGTTATCCATGCATCATTGCCAAAAAGTATTTATCATATTTCACTATTTTCATTTCTCTTTGTTTGAAGACTTACACCTACACGATGCGTCATACAGAATAGCTTCGGAGAAAACGTTTCTAAGTTTCAATTTTCAAAGAATATTGTAAAAAAAAATCGTGGGCACAAAGCGCGAAGTGTTTGCTTTTTTATATAGAAAAGGAAACATTACAGCATCCCGAAAGATGTAGAAACAGAAAATTTAGAAGCTGGATTTATAAAATAAATTTTATGCCATAATAAAAAAAAAGTTATTAAATCTTTGCACTCCTTTGTCCATCTGACTGTCCATTGTACGTGATGCATCGCTTTCACGTTCATGTTTAATAATGATTATTATGAAATTTGTATACAGTGGCTCCCAAAATTGAGTACATTTTTATACTCTTTTCCAGAGTATAGTATACCCACTATACTCTTTCTTCTTTAATTTTATTCTTTTTGGTCTTAACATTCCTAGTTATGGCTAATATTTATAAGAACGACAAAATATATATTAACAAAAATATTAGGCTAAAAAACAAAACGAAGGAATCAGTAACATTTTTATTACTATCATTTTTATGTCAAAGTTGGAATTTCCAAAGTCACACAATTGAGTATACACCTTATAAAATATGCAACTTGACTACCATTATTTATTTTCAAATGAATAAGTAAAGTAATTTTGTTACTTTAATTGGCTATCATCGATTTCCAAGCGAAAACCAACGTTTTGGTTATCATAATGAGCACCAGAAATGAGACAAAGGTTGAAATTCGGAAACTTGTTATTCGATTGTCTGAAGATGGTAAATCTCTGCGAGAAATTGCAAGGGAAATTCAACGCAGTCACGGATGCGTTTAAAAGATTATCTAGAAGTATAAAATGTATGGACAAATTGCTAATAATCCCAGAAGAAGAAGAAAAGAAATCCTCAATGCCACGACCAAGAGAAGAGTTATTCGAGAGGTAGAAAACATTCCTAAGGTGAGTGCTACGAAAATTGTTACATCTACCTCAAGAACGATTGGAAAGGGTGTTTCTGCAGAAACAATTTGAAGAGTAATTCGAAAAGCCAATTATAATGGTCGCGTAGCCAGAACAAAACCATTCCTTTCCAAAGTAAATGGAGAGAAAAGAATTTCATTTGCTAAAAGTCATATTTCAAAGCCTCCTGACTTCTGGAATTAAGTAATATTCAGTGACGAAAGTAAGTTCAATGTTTTTAGTAGTGATGGTCGATGTTATGTTTGGAGAAAGCTCAATTCTGAACTTCTTCCTAAAAACACCAATTCTTCTGTCAAGCATGGAGGGTGTTCACTTCTTGTATGGGGCTGTATGGGGCTGCAAAAGGAGAGGGAAATTTAGTTTTCATTGATGGAATCATGGACAAAATTAAATATTTGGATATTTTGAAGAACAATTTAAAACAAAGTGCCCAGAATTTGGGTTTAGGGTCAAGTTTTCTGTTTCAACAAAATAATGACCCAAAACATACAGCTAAAATAGTTAAGTTATGGTTGTTGTATAATTGTAAAATGCAATTACACCCCCCTCCTCAATCTCCAGATCTCAATGTGATTGAAAATTTGTGGGCACAATTAGAAAAATCAGTTCAAAAACACGATATTAGGGGCAAGGAACACTTAAAAAGAATATTACAAGAAGAATGGTCGAAAATATCCGGCGAAACAACTCAAACTCTTGTCAACTCAATGCTACACCGTTTACAAGCTGTTCTAAATGTAAAAAGATATGGAACAAAATATTAATTTATCTTTTTCTCTTTTTGTTGGCAGATTTTTCTAGATGTATACTCAATTTTGCGACCTTGGAATTTGTAACTTTGACATAAAAATGATTGTAATAAAAATATTATTGATTCCTTCGTTTTGTTTTTTAGCCTAATACTTTTATTAATGTATATTTTGTCGCACTTATAAATTTTAGCCATAAATAGGAATGTTAAGATCAAAAAGAATAAAATTAAAACAGAAAGAGTATAGTGTATACTCAATTTTGGGAGCCACTGTATCAGCAAAAGCTTTCAAATTGATTATGAAGATTTATAACAAATCTACAACTACTTTTAAGATTTCTAAGTACTAAACAAAATCCTTATATCCATATATACTTAATAATGTATCTCATTATTTTTCAAATTGTTAGAGAATATTGAAGAAATGAACATTTCACTCCTTCACTATTTCTTCCTACTTTTTGAGCTGAATGATCCGATTTTGAATTGCGCCAAGAATTTCACTTCCCTCGCAACATATCGTTCGTTAAATGTTAACCCTTTAAAGGGCCATTTTTTCCTAATCATATTATATTTAAATATTTTTAGGTTTGAAATTAGAATAAGAAAAGGGACTAATTTAGCTTATTAGAAAAATTAATTTGATTAATTAATTAATTTGGTTAATTAATAATTAAGTAACAAATCAAGACATATCATTTTGTCTGTGATAAAGAACTGTAGCATCTAAGTTTCTGACTTACTAAAAAAATTTGTAAGAACTTATGCCAACCTACATAATTTCATACAAAGATTGATAAATTTGGTGGTAAACATACTTCCCACGACCCTAGAAAGGGTTAAACCACAATACCAAAAGGCTTATAAATTAAGTCATTTTTTTTAACATTCCCACCGCCCACCATAAAGTTTTTGTTTGGAAATGAGTATATCAATTCCCTATTTTTTAATAAATCAATTCAATCAATCTTCAGATTTTTTATTTAATGCACAGAGATTTAAGTAAATTCATTCTTTAACGACGACCATAAGTTCTCACAAATGATTAATGAGATATAACCAGAGCAGGTCTTTTATATGATTAATGTGCGAATTTTTATCATATCATCTATTAAAGTGTTTCGACTTTAATAGATATATTATTTAAAGAAGTTGGAGCAGCAGATTAATTCAAAATAAAGCTTACTGTAATACTAAAATATTAAAAGAAAGAGGTAAAAGATGACTGGAGAAAAACTTCAGATGGTATTTAAGAACAGATCAGATTCATGATCACCTAAAATAAAAACTCAAGGGGCTTGCACATTGGCGGACGTAAATTTTAAAATAAAATCCATGGCATTGCGTTCAGTTTTTATCATATTTGATTGAGAATTCTCATCTAATCTGGAGTTGGTAAAAAAACCAATTCCCACATCAAAATGTTTATCAGTATTCATCTGAGTCAACAAAAGGCTGGAAAGAGCAAACTAGCGATGGAATATAATTCATCATTCGAAAATCTTACTTAATAGCTTCCCTACTTGGGGATCAACAGACAGGACGAAACTAAGGAAACTGCATTTCAAATCTAGAAGTTAATACACACCGCAAATGCTCTATGGTATGGTACGTCATATATAAGTTTCTACATAAATATTTTTAAACTAGGCCTATTATGGACCATATCCCCCTTTGGCCAAATTCCCCCAAAACTGCTTCAGTTTAGCTATAAACTCCTTCAGAATCAATCTGTTTCTTATTCACCAATCTAAAACAAACGACCTCGAACTATTTTGGAATATTCATTCAAAATTTCTCATCGGCTAAGAAAAAGCGTCGTATCTTTATTAAGTTACTAATCTGAAGGACGTTATTTAGTTTTTCTATATTATTCCCGACACAGTAAATCCAAAACGCGCTGTATTTTTCGTTCAACCCGCAAGTAATACCAACTGCCCGTACATTTTTTCCTTAGATAAAATAATGTTTCATTTTTTTTTTCGCATGTTGGTGTGGAGTTTTTTTTTTTCAATAATTTTAAAACCTTTATTATTACATAAACAAAAATTAGATTTTTCGGTTTATTTTTAAATATGTGGTGAACCTACTTTCATCATTATAATGTTGCAATTTAAACTGCATGCTCGTGCAAGCGAATTGACAAGCAAGTTGGCGATGCACTAGCCAACTGTATTTCCTTTTCTTAAAATAAAATTTTTATTTAAAGGAAACATTAATAAGTTTTTGCTAGTTAATCGAATACATTATATATATCAAAAAAAGAAAGAAAGAAAATATAGTTGGCTCGTGCATCGCATGATTAATTTGCTTGCACGGACACGCAGCCTAAATTGCGACATGAAATTGATGAAAGGGTCATCACAAGTCAGGGTCATCACAAGTACAACTAAAATCCATATTTATATTAATTTGATTTTATAAGGCAAAATCAGGACGAATCGTCTGATAATATATGATGGCACAATCGACAAAAGACAACAGCTTTTAATTAGGAGGTGTTGGTAGAAGGTTCTTATTGAATCAACGGTGTATCGCAATTTTGACATCGTTGACAGTTGCCAGAATTTTCGACACTTTTATTAAAACCAGCACAGCTTTATGGGGCTGTGAAGTTGTTATTGTCTAAGTATATGCAACATTACAAGATGCATATATGTATATATATTTTTTATCTATAACAATGTTTTACTAGAGCAATAATAAAATCATAAAATCCGCCATCAAATATTTATTTTGAAACATTCAGTCACAACTCTTTTTTTTTTTTTTTAATTCTGTCAAAACAGAAAACAAACACCTGTTGCCAATCCTAAAGAGAAAAAAATTAGACTTTATTAAAAATTTGTAAAAACATATCTATAATTATTATAATATTTGTGAGTTGCACAAACTTCAATCGTGTCATTAGGTTTTAAAGAGTTTGTGGAAAATGAAAGATATGCTCTTTACACAAATTAATATTGAAGTGAATTTATTTTTTTAAAAACTAAGTATCGTTATCAAAAGTTTAAAATAAATTTACCTCGAATATACGTCTTGTGTAATGTACATTTTTATATTTTACTTATGGAGCCATTTAGAGAATAATATATTAAAAATAAAAATAATTTTCATTATCAGTTTGAGATATTTGACTTAAAGACGAATTGTTAAATGTTTCTGACAGCTATTCAATAATAGCAAATTATTTCTCTTAATTAAAGAATATAAGTTACTTTAAGCAAGATCTATAAATTTTGAATAATAATAAATATAGTTTAAATTATTAATATAATGACTGTATGCATTTTTTTTGGCAACAGTGCTATGATTCCATACAAATATAAACATAGGAGTATTTTCTTTGGATTATTTATAAATATATTTATTAAATGTTCATTTATTCCTTTGAAATGTAGTTCTATACGTCTATTTTACGGGAAATTGTGCTGCCACGGCTTTAAAGGTATTAAACATTTAATTTTTCTCTTTAACTGAAGCCAAAACTTTATTAATGTCCAATCTTAAGGAGAATCGAATTCTAGTTGGGCTATGAATAATTAGTAAATTTTATTTAAACCAGACAATTTCGCGTTACGTTGTTATTCAGATTTAAATAATCTTATGTCAATATTTATATATTGAAAATTTTTATCAATTTTGTATCATATGAAAGATTCATATTTGATACAGGGATGCTTTTAGTAGAACATTAGCGTTTATGATTAAAATTGAAAAATTAAACCACGCCCTTTAGAGATAGAAAAGTTTATGTATTTAGAAAAACACGTGTTGTTATTCTTTTCATATAAAATAGTGTTTCATTCGAAAATAAAGTGCGAAATTTGGCGGTTTGCATACTCTATTTTTAAGCGATTTCAGCGTAACATGCTATTTTTCTAACAGGATTTAACAAAGTTAATTTAGCATAATTATATATTATATGATCTATTATTTTTCTTAGTTTATATTGTGATATGTATATCTATTTTTTATATGTTTATATTTTCATATGTTCATATATTGTGATATGTATAATATTTATACGTATATATTTTGTAAAAATACTTAAAAATTCACTAAAAGTTTCAAGACACATTGCTAATATGTTTAGAACGTGTAATTAATAACAAATTATATTAAAATTTTAATTTTTTAAATATATGTATTTATAATTAAAACTATACGCAGATAGCAGGATATGCATAAGATTCAATTCACATATTATCAACTTATGGATTATTTATTCACCATAAATCCCTTTTTCAGCTTCATT
>JAPMOR010099319.1:1299214-1332244 GCA_026543865.1 Argiope aurantia
ATAAATCCCTTTTTCAGCTTCATTCTGCATGTAAGTAATGTCCTAAAAGAAGAAGCACGTTCTATTTAAAATTGCGTACCGTTGTAAACTGTAATGAATAAAATGTTAGTTAAGGTATCCTATTAGGTTCGGAGGGGATTTTTCAAATATATATAACAATGTTTTAAAATCTAATTTAAACTTAATTAATTTCTAAAGTTTTATCGTAATTCATCCCATATTAATTTCATTCTAAAATATTATCTTGATTCCTGAACCCATTCCACTTTTTCTTTTTAATTAATTCAAAAGAAGCTTTGTAAAATTGCTGAATCGGCTAAAAGACGATGAATTCCTACACTCCGAGTGAAGGGATATAATATTACTGACTTACATAAATTCTTCTAAAAGATTCTTAATATTCCCTTGGCTGTGATTGGCGCGTGATGAAAATCACTATTAATATCTCACAGTATATATTCACATGGATAAAAATTTCATTAGCTTTGCCTCATTTAGTTTTGTTTCGTTCTGTGTTGTTCATAATTCGTGCCTCCCGGAATGCAATAAAGCGAACTAGAAAAATTCAAAGTCTCTTCACTGTCTTCAGAACTGCTTTCTGCTTCAAAATTATTCTTACATTTGAATTATCCAGATCTCGACTTATTTTCTCGACTTATTTTCATGCAATTGCCTTGGCTCTTTAGTCCAGTGCTCAAAATTGCCTTTTGTGATTCCTCAAAAAATGGAATGGGATCAGGAAATAAGAGAATATTTAAGAATGAAGTTAATTTCGGATGACTTACGATAAATTATGGAAATTAATTGTTTAAATTAGATTTTAAAATACCATTATAATGTATGTATATGTGATGTTTTTATATTAATTTAAGGAAATAATTTCACTTTAAAATTTTGTAAGTATATATGCAGATTTTGAAGTTAAAGCATATTTTAATTTCAACGTAGATTTTGCCATTTCTTAACAAAAACTAGAATTGTTCTATAGAAAAAAATAAAATAGTTACAGTTTGTCATTTTTCTTTGTAACCTTATATGCGTAACATATCTTAGACTCTCCCATAAAGTCCAATATTAAAAATTATTCTGATATATATCTTGTTTTTCAGCTGTCAAATGGTCTAATCAAAGTACTCGGCAATCATGATATATTGGTTATGCCTATTTTTCTGCAGCATTTTAAGGAGTAATTTTGCATCTATGCCTTTCTACAATATGCCAGATACTAATCCCTTCTTCCTTGGTCCAAGTTCGTATATTTATTTATTAAAAATTAAACTTTAATGTGTTCTGTAATTTTATTGACTAGTTACCTTTGTCGAATAGCTCGTTATCTAGATTATTGATATTTTAAGCTGTTAACATGTCAGCACATGCAGGAGGTCTTTTTGATCCCATCTTTTGTCTTTTGCTTAAAAGTACTAGGAATTTATAAAAGTTTATGCTTATTACTTCCTATCTCTTAATGGGGAGCTAGAAGGAGATTGGAACAAGAAAAATCAATGAAACAATGCATTTGAATTTTTACAAGCAAGTCGGGGTCAAACTGACCTCTGCGTGTGCTGATGTTTTAGATTCATTTAATGTTATGACTGGGGAATATAGCAACAAATATTCAGTGATCTTCTTGCAAGATTTCTTATTGATAATCAAAATTATGATAGCCCAAATTTGTCAAAGATAGCAGTCGGCAACAACAATTCCTGTCGATACTGCTACGTTTAGTGGTGGCGGAGTGGTCGGCTGTACGCAAGAAGAAGAAGCCCAGATTTGTCATACCTTGTTGAAATTTTGGAAATTGATCACTACGCAGAATCAGAACAAAGCACAGATTCTGAATACTTTAAGATATGTAATGTGGTCTTTTCCCGGTCGAGTGAAAAGTAGCAAATTTTTATATAAAATGCATTTCCATATAATATGAATAAATTATCTCATAAAATTTCTGCTAAAAATTCATCTTATTCTAAAAAAGAAATGATAAAAATGGTTTTTTTTGAATTTGTATATAAAAATAAAAAACAAATGTCATGAATTTTCAAAGTTGAATTTTTTAATTTCTTTTCCCAGAAAATTTCAGATGTAAACTATATGTATATATATATATATATATATATATATATATATTCTTTCAATATTTTTATATCGGAAATAAAAATGCTTACATTAAAAAAAATAAATTTTACATGAACTGAATGGGGAAAGGAGAAATGATCATGGATAAGGTTAGGAAAAAAGCAGACTAAACTCAATTTTTGTTTTCGTTATTAAAAATCGCGCTTAATTCTAAATAGAACATATTTGCATTAAAAAAATATTCATATAATATAAGCACATTTCATTTTTATACAAATTTCCAAAACGATAAGGAGTAAGTGCCTGGCAATTTAGGTTCAAAATGACCCCATGCGTATGCTTAATGTTAAAAAAAAAATAGGTGCGTGTACTGAAGGATTAAAAAAAAAAAGGAATAGAATGTAATTTTGTTGTTGTTTTCCTTAAAATTCGTTCCCTACTTGAAAAGCATGGAATTGTTTGAAACAGTTTAAAGCAAATTATTGCGTGTCTAAATTAAAAAGTGTTTATATTTCTACGAAATGGAAGCGAAATCGGAAAGCGTACCTTTGTAATTAACGGCCAAAGAAAAGAAATTTTTAATCTGTATTTTAGCATTTTAATATTGCTTTGATGGGTGAATTTGAATTTTCTCAGGGTATTAAAAATAATGTTATCACCTTGAAATTTTTCATTTTACTGAATTGAGATTTCAGTGACATTTCGAATCCTTTTCATTTCTAATAATATTCTGAGATCCCATTAACTAACTAAAAGAAACTTTGAATTAAGGAGTAGCTGTAAATGCGTTCAAAGAAGTAACTGGAAACGTTATTATTATGATATGTTTATCTTTGACCTTTGTCATTCATCAATATTTTATACAAATTATAAAAATAAATACGTGTTTAATCTTGATGAATCTTGGCTCTGCCAAATTTGATACATGTATACAGCTTGGAGCTTTGCCTATTGAGAATTCTTTAGAAATTTTATTCAGAATTTTACTTAATTAAAACTAAGCTAAATTTTGGTATTTTTTTCCTATAACTTCTGAAAATATTATCGCAAAAAGTAATATCTTTTTTCCCTGATGTTAATTTCATGTTTCAATTAATTTTTGCTGAATATCGACATTGTTTTTTAAAAATATTTCTTTTTACCTTAATTTCACTAATAGATTACATTTTCCTTTGAAATTCAAACCATTTCTATTGTTTCATCAACTATCAGATTGTGCGATTTGTTTTTCCTCTTACTGAAAGCTTAAGAACAAGGTTTCCTTTTAATATATGTATGGTTTAAGATATGTTCAAATGGCGAGAATCGTCATCCAAAAACTCTCTCGTATATTCTTTAAGAACGGTGTTATCACAGGAAATATCTTGCAGGGAGTTAGTGTTCAACAGTTATGAAATATTAAACTTTGGCGTGAATTTATCATTTTTACTGAATATATCGCGTGATCATTGGCGAGCGTTTTGGCGATTGATCCCTAGCATTCCGTGAATAGTCATAAAATCGGATTTGTGTTTGGGCACTTTTATCCCATATGATTGAAACCAAAATCTAACATAGACCTGCACTTGTGGTGACAAAATTACGTAACGAATTTCATATATTTAAGTCATTGCGTTGTTGAGTTTCAGAGTTTAAATGTTTCTGCAAGTACAAATCGACAGACTCTCAAACCCTTGTTGTATGCTGCTCAAGATTTTATAGGTGTAAGCACTTTATATTTTAAATTTGTGAACCGAATTTCATCTCTCTCTCTCTTCGTTTCGTAGACATCGAGCTAGCTTATTTTCGAAGGCAGACAGACAGATATCTTCTAAATGGAGTTTGCTCAAAATTTGACACAAATATACAAAACTTAGTGTAAAGACCGTATACCATTAGTCTGTGGGAGAATATCGATAATTAATGATATACATAGTGATGATAAGAATTTATAGAAATAGAAATTGGCAGAAGCAGTGGCAGGGCAAATGCTTCTTTGGTTTTGTAAATTGTTTAAATATATGGATTGTACAAAAATATGCATTGTAAATATTGTGTGGTGCAGAGTTAAGTGTCTGAATAAAAACCATTTTTGAAATGTCAATTCACTTTATTTGGTTCTGGTCATCGTCTAGTAAAAGTTTCAATTCTAATCCTATAACTTTAATACAGATATTTTCTTCCTTTTTTAAAATATCAGAATCCACGATAGATGACATTGGCTTATTCGATCCACCAATATATAGCTTCGCGAAATGAAAGTCTTTTACTCATAATAAGAAACATGACACTATGAATTTGTGATATGTTTATTTGGAATATGATAAAAGGAATTAAGCCCATATTTTTCCTTGAAAACAACACTAAAATATCGTCCGTTGATCGGCCTTTATATCTAATTTTCTTTATTTAAGTATTGAAATTGAGTTTTTAACCAAGCACATTTTCAGAATTCTTTTCATATTATAATTTTTTATTATTATTTATGTTCATGAAATATGTACAGTTTGAAACTGAGTTTTTAACCAAACACATTTTCAGAATTATTTTTATAATTTTTTTTATTATTTATGCACATAAAATATGACCAGTTTGAGGACCTAAAACATCTCATAAAATGATAAACTTCATTCCGTTATGCATTTAGTATCCATAAAGTGCTTATAAGGCAATATTCCAATATAATAAAATCCACATTTTATTCAATTTCCAGAAAAAACAGCTACTGTGTTTTTTCAACCGAAAAATAATCGTAGATATTTTATACATCGTGTTATCCCCAATTTCATAAAAAAAAAATTTGCATTCATGTTCATAGTGTCATCAGACAATTAATAGTAAATAAATGTCTATTTTGCTTGATTTGGAAATTTCATATTTATTTTTAATATTCCAGATATTGAAGAAAATTATGGAGAATATAGTGACTTTAGATTTGATCCTCAGTGGGAACCTTGGCAGTTAAATTCTCAATCAGAAATACAACCTTTGAGAAGCAACAACTTGAATTCCGAAATGGATTCTTATAGTGACCACGAAAATCTACAAAACACACCAAACCGGAATCATCCGTATCACCGGAACATGAAGCATAATACTACTTTGAAAACTAAACGACCTTCGCAATTCCTAAAATCTCATCAAAAATATCAGTCAAATAAAGAAGATGATGATTACGATAATAACTATGAAGATGATGAAGACATCGAACTAAGAAGAGATATTGGAAGCACCCATCTACCTCCAAATAAAATGATCAGAGCAAATAGAAGTTTAGAAATGAACAGGAACCCCGCCATCATGTATGAAAATAAGCGAGATTATGGGGCTCTAAATAAGCAGTATTTACCAGAAAATTCACCTAATGGTTATCCTGGAATTCCTGAAATAGGAAACAACGTTTTGAAAGAAAAAAGTAGCAGTAACTTAGAATATGTTGAACCCAATTCAGATTTCTTGACAACAGTTGATATTGTAATAGAATCAATAACCGATAGCGATTTCAATGACAACGAAAATGAAGATTTGAGCATCAACAGACCTGTCATGCAATCTCCAAGTGCGATTTATATCACTGACGAAGCGATTGGCCCAGAATCTATCACTCCAATTAATAATCAGGGTGAAGTCTTAGAATACAAAACTGACAATAGCAATTACATGAATGCCAACAATTTGCAAAATGCTGGGCAATATCAAGGACAGAACCAAGAACCAATTTTCAATAACGTCAATAAAGATGAATATATTGATTTGACAAGTATAAAACCCATCAATAATTTAATGCCAATGGACATTAATACGGGATCAGTATTAATAAATGATCAAAAAGAGTTCCCAGAACCAGTTAAAATAGTAAAACGTCAAAGGGCTCTAAATAGAACGATTAGCTCACAAGCTGCACCAAAGCTTACCTTTTATAACGAGATTCAAAGCAGCACAGAATTTCAGAATAATACTACTACTCAAAGAAGTGAATTTACAACAGAAGAAACTTCTCATTTAAATGCCAAAAGATTGACCAATGACAAACCTATTATTGGAAAGAATAAATTACACAAACGACCCAAAATTACGCTTAGTAAACCTTCATCATATCAACATAAATATGGGATCAAAGATCATAATCTTCATCCTAATTTAAACCAAGGTATGGCAAGGCAAGGCGGGAAATCTGATGAAATTGATGAAACAGCTAAAAAGATATTCAACAGTAATGAAAATGACAAAATTTCTAAACATCGGATAAAACAAAAACAGCAAAAGTTTTATACTCAAAACGTCGATGATGGTTCAAATAATGAGAACATTCAAAAAGGCTTAAAGCATGATTTCATCAAAAATAATCACGGTACCAATTTGAAAATTAAAAACTCTCCAGATTCTAAATTGAACAAAAACTTAGGGAATTTGAAAATTGATTTGCGCCGTGATTCATTTCAGGGTAATTCAAGTGATCCTAATTCAAGCAAGAAAAGATCTGTGGAAACAAGAGACGCTACAACTGAGAAAGAAAGTGCCATACATTTTAAAAGAAATTTTGGAAATAAACATAATTCATCTAACAGAAGAACATCTAAATCTTCTTCAAAAGCGATTGTCAGAAGCGCAAACAATTTCAACTATAGAAATAGGATACATAACTACAAAAAGCAACCCTTCCAGCACAGAAAACAGTTACCAAAACCACCAGGCAAATTGAGCTATAGAAAGTTTTTACATCATAAAAAACCTCATTATCCCCACTCCAAGCATAAATACCCCAAATATAAATCTAAAGGAAGAAATCAAAAGCGAGAGCCGCTTGTATATGCTCTTCCAAGTAGTTTTGAAATTAAAGAACTAAATGAGCCTTATAACTATGAACTTAATATCGCCAAGCAGTTGAATGATAGAAAATCAAAAGTCGATGGAAAATTATCAAGAACAATGGAAGACTACAAAGTAAAGAAAACGGTTTTAAAAGATGGAAAAACTCATAAAGAAACAGATATTGTTGAGAATGAAAATGAAAAAGTTGTTGATAATGTTCACGTGATTAGCGATCCAAACCAGAAAACCCCATTACCCTCTCCTGTACCAGATGACAATCATTTTGGACAGTCAGAAGCTGCTTATCCATACATTGATCATGAAGAAATTGGTGAGGATGAAAATCCAGAAGAACAATATGATGAATCAGATATTGATAATCTACATGCAGCTCCTCTTCAGAAAATTGTTGGGGCTTCGGTGGCTAAAGCAGAAGATGTGGATCAAAGTCTGCCAGAAAATTTTGCCAATGAGAATGATTACGAAGATGAAAACAAAGAGAAAATTGTTTCTGTTAATTATATTGATACCAGTACAGACCAAGAAGCTGAAGTCACTGAAAAATCTCCAGAATCCTCGAGTGCAGAAATTGAAGCCACTCCTAATGAAGTGGATATTAACTATGGATCAGAACCAAGTGAAGAGGAAACAGAAAATTATGAAGACGACTTTGGTGCTTATTATCAAAAATCTTCTGAAATTTCACCAGCCAAAATTAAACCTATGAAAGTAGCTGATTATTATCCTCCATCTGCCGATTTGCCACCAGATTTCTCACTGGAACAGGTTCCCAGGGATCAAATTTACCAAGCATCCTATCCACCTTTAGATCTACCTTTCCAAAGTCCCGAAATGAATGAATTATATCAAGAAAATTATGAACTTCCATATGGCAACGGTAAAAAACACAAGAAAATATATCATTTTTCCACAGAATATGCAGTTTCTGATGGCTTGGATGAATTCGAAAAGGAGGAAAAACTCGAGAAGGCTTCCAAGACTGTAGTTAAGAACAAATTAATGACAGCAAACGAGTCTTCTCATCATTTCCAGGAGAAGAAAACGGAAATCAAAAATAACAAAGAGAGTTATCACGAAGCTTATATAGAAGAGAAGGATGAAAATAAATTTCCCAGAGATATGGACATTGATGATAATCTTCCAAAATCAATACCAATCTCAAATCATCTCAGCCACTCAAATTCAGAGAACGACAAGTATCCAGATTTAAATTCTGAAGTTCCTAAAAATTCTGCTAATGATAATAATTCAGAAAATGCTGAAGATCAAGAATTCGATGACCAGCCTGGAAAAGAATATTCTGAACGTGTCTCACAGCGCTTCAGTCCATCTTATGAATTAAATCAACATGAATATCTCATCGATAATGTTAGAAGAAGTCAACCAAGACTTAAAGTTAATCGCGGAGCGAATATCGATTCATTTACTAATGAAACCCATGTTCAAGAAAATCAGCATAGTGGCAGGCGTGATGCCAGTTCACTGAATAGACAATCAGTTCTAGAAATACATAAAAAGGGCGAATCCAATTTTGAAGGTAAATCTTTAAATTTACAATTTGATTAAAACCAAATTTTGAATGTAATAATATATAACCAAATTAATTTAAAAATAGATTTTAGAACATTTCTTTTAAATTACTTTAAAAACATCAAAATTGTGGCAACTATAAATAAACAATTAATTCCATTAAAAATATTAAAATTTCATTGAAAATTAACAAATAAAAAGTTTTGTCTTACCCGTTCTTTAGCTTAGCAACTTTCGGTCGTATATATGTTCTACTAATTCCCCTCAAAAATTATAACTTTTACATTCATGTTCTGGCGAATTTGAAAGTAAAAGAGCAATTCATAAAAATTACGAAATCTAACTCAATTTATAAGAACATTTGATGTTAGATCAAATTATGCATATAGAATATGTCAAAGTAAGTAGAATAACCACTTTAATTATAAAAAATGTTGTGGAAGAACCAGATAAATGAGCATGAGTTTTATTGAGCATGCAAAACGTGTTGACACGAATTAGAATAATAATATAAATTGATAATACTGACCCTAGTATAATTAGTTTTATTGGGAGGAAGATAGTTTTAAGGATAGCTCTAATTAATTCTGAATAGTTAATGATAAACATACTTGGTAACAAACTTGTCGACTATTTGATGATTAGGTAATGATTTTGCCAATTTTAGAAACAAATTCGAACATTTCAGGAACTTCAAGTATTAGTTTAGTTATATAAAAGTCCCGTTTTAAGCAACACTAGGGCTATTTTGGGATGACGAGGACGGGACCTGAAATGCCACCCCTTCTCCATACCACGCCACGCAGCGCCACAACATACCAGCGGAAGGGCTTTGGCCCTGACGGATTTAATGGGCAACAGATCCCCTTATGCGGCGGTTTTTTTGTGGAATCGGGTATCGAACCCGAAACCCTACAGCTCACGAGCGGAGACCTTACCACCAGGCCATCGCATCCCCCTTCAAATATTAGAATAATTCCATTAGAAACACAGTTTTGTATATCTTTCTAGAAGCTTCTTTACCTTGTTAAATGAACTATAAAAAGCCGAAAATCAGCATTGAATTACTTAGTTCTGAATCAGTTGAGGGTTGCAGACGATTCCAGAGGTGTGAATAGTTGAGTTAAGTTTATATCCTTGGAGTTCTCTGAGTGTTTTGTAATGTTACAGTTTTTAATTACAAATTTGCTGCTTGAGTGTTTCAGCTTAATACAGGCGCCGATCTTGTGTCGTTTCAGTTGTGTTTTATTGTATGTTTATTCGTTTACAATAAATATACAATATTTTTTGTATAGAATAAAGAGATAACCTGTTATTGAATCTATTGGATTTTCTACAGTATTGTTCATTGACATAATTCTAGATAATTTACTACAACAATACTATAAAAGTCACCAGTTCAACACTACATATAAGCATAAACTGAATGGGTTTCAATGTTACATGAACTACATCTGCAAATATCTGTCTTAGAGAAGTCAAATTTTTTGTGTGTTTATATTCTTTAAGTTATCTCTTTAAGCACAGTTTTACTTTACTAAAAGTAACAAAAAAGGTTATAAATAGTAAAAGTTCGTAATTTTTATGAAATTGATTATTTTTTTAAATTTTAAATAAACTATAATAAGAATGTATAGGTTGTGAAAGGTTCCTGTAACGGTGATTGCATGTACATAACTGATGATTGCTGAAATATATATTATATATATATATATAAACGTAGTTTTACAGATAAATAATAAAATTGCATTGAATAGGTAAAAAAAAAAATGAATTCCTTTCATAAATCAGAAAAACAGCAAGATTTGTCTTCCCTGAAATTTCTTGCATACTATCTAATAAAAATGTTATCCCTATAAACGCCTTGCATGCTCTTGGTGTTTTATAATTATTTAATATTAACCTTTGGAGTGAATTTAGAAGTTTTACTGCATCCGTTGTGTCGTTTTTGGCGATTAATCCCTGGTATGTGGTAAATAGTATCCGGAATCGAATTTTTCTTTTTAGATGCGTTCTTCCCAACCGACTGAAACAAACACACGTCACAAAATTGCACTTAGAATCACAAAATCACGTACCAAATTAGATATGTTTAATTCATTTCGTTTTTGAGCTATCACTTCTACCTGTTTCTGAAAGCACAGACAGACAGACAATCAACTCCTAATTTGATTTACCTCAAAATTTCATAGAAATCTACATATTCGGCTTTAAACCTGTATACTATATTTCATTCACTTAGCTCAGAGCATTTAAGAGTTATCATTGTCCTAGATAGACATAAACAATACGGATGGACATTTTAGAAAAATTTTCGATTTTAGGTTGGTTTAAAACGTGGAGATTTCGCATAATCCCGAGCTCGATTTTTTTGAAGATTACTATCTCTATACTTCGTACACGAAAAAGTAAAACAAAAAATCTAAATAAAGACGTTTAAACTTTAAAATCTAGTTAAAACCTTTTCAATTTAGGATTACTTATTGGCTTATTAGACAAAGTAGAGAAAAAAAGTATCCTCTGAATGCATTTGGTTTAGCCATACGATTGAATTCACAACCTTGTAAATAGGAGCGGAATCTTATAAACGTTTATAAATAGTAAGTTTGGTGTATAAGTTTTTATCATTAAAAGCATCCATAAGGGTTGATATGTAGTCTTAATAATGTAATATTTTATATTATTTATTCACTTTTCCACATTTAAAATAAAATATTAGAAAAATAAGAAAAATATGAAAGCCTAATATTTAAGGTCTAAACTGAATTTTCATTAGATAGCAATTGGAGCCAATTAAGTTTGGTGTATAATTTCACAATGCATTGTCATTGTTAGCATGTGATTACTTATATTTAACGCTAATCACATGTCATAATTTTAAAAGGCCTATGTTTAGGCACGAGCATTTTATACTATTCACAGACAGGACAGAAAAAGAAGCAAAACTAAATGTCTCACACATTATTATTCAGCAAAAATATAGAAAGATATGCTGGGATATCATATATAAAAAAAATTTTACAGCATTTGAAAAATTCAACATTGTAATAAAATATAACTATTTAATGAAATATTCAATTCATTTTTATATTAAATTGAATATTCTTATCGTAAAATAATTCATTACATGCAAACATTAAGGAAGCATTAATTTTATTTTGATATAACCAATAATTAAAAAAAAAATTGTTTTCAAATTTGGTATTACTTAATTTATAAGTAAACGGAGTTTCACCTGTGACCTAATATATAGACTTGACAAACATGAATTGTAGGAAGAATGTAAATTGACTAATTTTCTTGTTTAACTAGTAATATTCAACCAAAGATTTAGGTCTCACTGAAACTTTCGCACATATTCTTTGATAAATGTATTTGTGCATTACTAAACGAATGCCATTGCCTAGCAAATGGTTTGAGAGAACTTAACAGCGTGCGTTCTATGCGATTAATCACTTGGAAGCAGTTAAAACCAGAATACCAAAATCGAATTTGTGTTTTAGATTTTGTTTCCAATTGATTAAAATTATCATTTGACGCAACTATAATAGACAGAAATACCAAATTTCTTAGATTCAAATGTTTGCGTTTTTTGAATGCTTGTGCAGATACTAAGACAATCTCTTAGCAGATTTCTTTCCAAATTTGATAAAAATCCAAACATTAGATGTTAATTTTTATTTCAAATTTCATCCACTTAGCTCTTTTTCGGCAGCCAGATTTGTTGAAAATTATAAATTCAATGTTAATTCCGTATATCAAATATCATCGGCCTAGTTTTAGTTATCGATTCATAGACGGATGGACAGACAGGCAGACTTAGTTCTAAAAATGTATTTTCCGAGCTCAGGAAGATTTAAAACGGGGGGATTCATCAAAATGGATTAATCAAAATTGTCGAATCAAAAATCGAAATTTTTTGATGATTAATACTGTCTATTGATTGTACTTCGAATACCACAAAATAAATACTGAAAGATCTATATATGGTATAGCACGGAATTGCTCTCAGGAATCGGACTTGTTTTCTCTTTTGCTGACAATTGAAATAAAACATGTGGTTCGGTTTTCACTGAATGTGCTTCAGCAAATATACATTCTCACTTATTGAGTAATTCAAGTTTCTACTTCAGGTCGATGATACAAGAACTCTCTGATGCCATTTATATTGGGTCATTGAGTTATGAACTTCGAAAGATATGATAGATCAAATGAGGTTTGAACCATCAATTCGATATCGGAGATAGCAATAGTATATGACATTGGCAATTTTCATACCCAGTTTATCAGAAATAATTTAAGACATGAATATATGAACCTTTTCAGAATACTAAGATATGAATGTTTCATCCAAGAGAAGAGAACAAACATCATAACATTTAGCCCTGCTGTACAGTCAATTAGAAACAAATTAATGATATGCGTTAAGTTATAAGAAACAGCATTAGCAGTAAATAAGGTTGTGTTTTTTTTATATCAGTCAAAACATAGATCTCTTTTTAAAAACAGCCAATGAAAATAAGTATTATTTTTATTTCATAAAATACCTGTGGTAACGAATTTAAATATATCAGTTGCCGCAAAATACATTTAGAGTTATTAAAGAAGCATTCTGATATGTCATATAGTCACTCACATCGCAAACCTTGAATTATTAATGATATAATTCATCCCCAATAATATATTCATCTCAGAAACGCCTTACTGAATTTTTTCAAGTTTCCTGTTTCGCCAATTGTAGACTAATTCTAATCAGTAAAATTTTAAAAACTAAAAGTTAATTTGATGGTAAAAAGGGCGGCATGTGTTTTTTTCTCAATCTAAAATGACGTCTCTACTCAGCAAGCAAAATATTGATTGAGAATTTCTTTTCCCAACACTAATTTCTAATAAAAGGGAGTATTTAATCTCATTTTGGTTTAGTAATTCTTAATTCTATGCTAGGCAATTAATAGTTAATTGAATAATCCATTACATTATTATAATAATTCTATTATTTCATTTTTAATTAATTAATTCCATTTTTAGAGATTATTATAATGATTCCATTATTGCATTTTTAATATTAATTAATTAATCCATTCGATTTTAGGGATTATTATGATTCCATTATTATTATAATCCCTAAAATATTTCGCATTAAATCACTGAAAAATATTTATACAGTCTGTGAATGGTAACGCCATCTTTTGGTGCTGTTGAAGATATAATGCAAGATTAATTTTATGACAATTGTACCCTTAGCTTTCAGAAATATAAATAAATTCCATAATTACTTTTACAAATTAAATTCCATAAAAACTTAAAAAGTTTATAAAATGAAATGCAAGAATGCCTATTTTTTCATTTACACTTATCAAAGTTTAAAATATCATTTTTTTTTCTGAAGAATTGAATCATTTCATCGATGGCAAGAAGACAAATTCGTGGCGACATCTGGCCGAACTCAAATCTGAACTCAAATTTTAAACCACAGATTAACCGAGCAATTGCTATTTAAAATATGCAATTAAATCAACATATGTAAAATTTATATTTTTAAAAATCTTTTACAGTTTCCCATCACAGAATCGAATAAAATTTTGCACGTATTTTTCTTAGCGCTGAGAAGGAATAAATTTGCTATTAAAAGAATTTCTACCATACCTCAAGGGAGTAAAATGGGGGATGAATGATCTTGTTTTGTTTCACCATAAAGTTGGAACATATCATAGTACGAAAATTATTTTTTCTTCATTCAGAAGTTAAAAAAATAGTAACATAAATTTCATTTCTGTTCTATTTTTTTCTAATTGTAATATTCTTTTTTCAAAATTAATTTACCAAATTTATAACAATACATTTTTTTCGTTTGCGGCCTTCAATAATTTTAAATTAATTATTTTTCTTTGGATATCGTTATTTACTTTTATTTCATAATACTATTTAATATACGAAAGAAGTAATTTATCTTGAAATACTGGCGTTTAAAATTGTTTAAATAAATATTTTACTGCTTAACTTAACTTTGTCTCAATTTTCAGCAGCATCTAGTATATCGTGTCCCATGTTCATGGCCATTGTTAAGCAGCAGCTAAAGAGAAAAAAATTACAGACAATTAGAGACAAAATTACAGACAGCCGCTAGTACATCTGTTAGCTTAATCTTAAATTATTTATAATTATTTAGAGAGAAAAATACATGATTCAGCTGTTATTGAGATATTGCCAAATATGATTTCATTCGATTTTTTTAGACTTAAGATCAGTTTTAATCCTCCGAAAGGACAATTTACGTATCATTATCTATATCTTCCAATGTAATCAAATTACGCGATCGACAGATGGCGCCATGCTGTTTATCATTATTTTTGGAACATCCTGTATTCGCATTTATTCATTTATTTTTCTTTGATGGCTTTTATTACAACTTCATCAGATTCTCCAAACAGAAAGAAGGAAGTAAGAGATTCCGGTAAAGCATCAAGAGGATCTGGAACACCAGTTTGGACATCCCCTCACTCCGAGAGCAAAAGCGGTAATGTGGTTTATATTACGATGAGAACAACAACTATGGATTTAGAGAAAAAATACCATGGTAATTATAATATTCTATTTATAGAATAGATTCTAAAATCACAGTAAACTAAATTTTAAAACTCCAATTCTTTAATTTTCCTATTTTTAATTTTAATAATCTTAAAAAATAATGTTTCAGTTTAATGCTATACATTTAAGTTAGTAAGCTCATGCAAAATTATGGTACACTCAGCCTTCATTGTCTTCGTCCGTCTCCAAAAAATATTTTTTTCTCGAGCTATTGAAATTAAGTAAACAATGAAGTATGCAGACAAACATCTCATAAAGAATTTATTGTTGAGAGCGTATTTACAATTTATAATATCTCTTTGGTTATATAAAAGATATAATGTCAAAACATTTATTTTGTTCAAAATCTTGATTATCATGTGAAAAAACATAGATTTTCATTTAGAAGAATTGATTTAATAATGTGGCGAATGTTCAAACATCATTGAAACATTTGTCCCATTATAAAATCAATTTCAATAAACTCCTCTGGGGAAAATTTCAGGAAGTTTTTCACAGACTATTGCTTACAAAGTGATATCCCATAATTCTGATTTTAATGCCTGGAATAAAGGTTAGAGTCTGATGAAACAGGATTGAGACTATAACCCAGATGATTCAATCCCTCCCATCCTTGGATGAACCGATTCTGCAATATCCTTTGCTGTTTCGTCCAAACATATTATTATTCATACTTTGCTGATTCCCTCCACGGATTTTTTGGGTCAAATCTTTGCTTCAGTCGGATGGAGAAGAGGCATCTCAAACACAAATTCAATTTCAACCACATGCCAGTCATTAATTGCCAAAAAACTCGGCAAGGAATGCTCTATGGATCCAATAAAAATGCCAAATCCACGCCAAAAGTAATATTTCTTATCTAGTGTATGCCAATCCCAAAAGTCTTTTTCTGATATAACATTTTTATTAGAGATATAGTTTTGGCGAGATTGATCCTACTGATTCTGTTTCATTGTTACTGGTATTAAATTGCACATTTTCCATCATAGCAAAAGTAAGTCAAAAGGCATCAAAGAAAACAATTAGTGATTGAAAATTCAATAATTAAAGGAACGTTTTTGAAATCTCAGGTGCTAATTTTTTTGTAAGAAATAAATCATAAGAATATCGAATATAAAATAAAAATGAGTTTATTCTGCTTTAAGCCTTCTTCTAATCTTTAACCCTTTAAAGGGCCATTTTTTTCTAGTCATATTATGTTAAAATATTTTTGGGCTTGAAATTAGAATAAGAAAATGGATTCATTTAGCTGATTAGATAATTTAATTTGATTAATTAATGAATTTGGTTAATTAATAATTAAGTAACAAATCAAGATACATCATTTTATCTGAGATAAAGAATTGAAGCATCTAAGTTTCTGTCTTTCTAAAAACATTTGTCGGAACTGATGCCAACCTACATAATTTCATACAAAGATTGATAAATTTGGTGGGAAGCATGCTTCCCACTGCCCTAGAAAGAGTTAACATAGTTTCCCCAAACACAAAAATAAATTTATTATTTCTTAACAACCAATCAATGGATTGTTAGTTTCTTACATGATAAGTTTTTATTTTTTATATACGTAGAAAGGAAAGAGGAAAATAAGTAAGAGGAAATAATGTAATCGACAAGAATTTTAGAACTTGAGAGTTTAACAAATTTTAAGTTTCAAACTTTTGCGAAACAAAAAAAAAACATTTTCTGAATTAAATATGTCTATTTCTCAATCTGATTGTGAACACGACAATTCAAAAGTACTTTGAAATAGAAAGATGGAATTTGGTGTGGGATCTTAAAACCAAATTTGCATATTTTTATCAAATTAGTCTGCTGTGCGAATGTAGGTGAGCACAATAACTGCAAATCAGTAAGAGCTTTACAACACTTTAATAATGTTAAATGTTATTAAAAAAACCCTATTAAAATTTGGCACACATATTTAACTTATCTGTATCAAATTTGAAATTAAATCAGACAAAGGACTGATCGTTTGTTGGCCTCGTATGCATTAAAACGTTATAATTCAAAAATCAATCCACTTAATTAAATTTAGTATGTTACGGTATTGCCAAAATTATTGCTTCTGTAGCATTTTGATGTCAATCGGTCTTCAAACAAGCGTCCAGAATCCATAATCAGTTATCTTCACTGTGCTACGAGGAAAAAATATTCAAGACTCATGTCGAAGACTAATAAAAACCAGCGGTAGTGGAATCCTTAAAACTTTCTGGCATACTCTCTTATAAACTTTTGGTGTCAAAGAACGCCCTGCACATTCATTACGTACAATAGTTACAAAATATTAACTATTGATCAGAATCTAGCATTTTTACTGAATAAATCGTATCGTTCTTACGAGTTATTTTGCAATTCATCTTTGCTATAAGGTTAATAGTATCTGAAAATCAAACTTTTGCTTTAGACACCTTTTTCTCGATCTACTGAAACAAAGATTTTACACAAAACTGCACGTGTAGTCAAAAATGTCATAT
Source organism: Argiope aurantia (assembly GCA_026543865.1). Taxonomy (NCBI): domain Eukaryota; kingdom Metazoa; phylum Arthropoda; class Arachnida; order Araneae; family Araneidae; genus Argiope; species Argiope aurantia. The sequence continues at coordinate 1,316,698 of JAPMOR010099319.1, forward strand.
CAGATTTGATACATTTAAGTTACTGCGTTTTTATTATCGCGTTTACATGTTTCTGAAAGTACAGATGGGAAGATAGTTCCATTGTTGGTTTTGGTTTCTAATTTGACAGGTGTCTGTAATATAGATTTTAAATCTGTGTACCGAATCTTATATATATAGCTCTTTTTATTTTGCAATTATAGTGTTTACTTATATTAGCCGGGCTTATTATATTTACTTATATTATTATCAGTCGGGCTACCCCTGAAATTTTTTTTATTCAAAATGCGATAGAAATTTGGTGCCCATAAACTAAATTTGAACCGACCAGCTCAAAGCGTTTTTGAGTTCTCTTTGTAACAGACAAACGGATATTTTCTAAAAATGCGTTTTTAGAATTCAAGATCTAAAACGCGGAGATTCGTCAAAATCTCGAGTTCGATTACTGTACTTTCTATATACTACGTACACGAGATACTAAAAATGGGAGCATAGTGTCCATGACCTTGACCAAAGTCTGCAAGCTTATGCGGGAAAGGGGAAATTATTTTTATTTGAAAGTACGCGAGAAAATTTCGGAGGCTATCATTCCATTTGATTTAGATTCGAAATCATATTCCTACCTAAATTTTTATCATCACTTCAACTATGCAGTCTATCATTAATCACGTTTCTTCATTTCTCTTCATTGTCCTCACCACCTACAAACGAATAATTTTCTGAACTTCCAGAACTCGATTTAATAAAATTCCTCATTGAAATCTCGAGAATTTTTCTACTTCAGAACAATGAAATTTCGGAATTTGGATATGTAAAAAAAGGCTGATATGACGAAATATTTTCGATGCCTGGTATATTGATAATGCGCTAAAAAGCAAAAAATAATTCATTAGCATTTATTAGATTGTGCCAGTACTATTTGTCTCTGGTGTTTTATTACTTCTTGTGTGCATGAAATGCAACGTATTCATAGCAAATATTTTATCTCTCGAATTTTTAATTTCTCGCATTATTCCTATATTGTTAAGCAGATGAATAAATATAAATTTAGATGTCATTAAAATTGCGTAGTGTACTAGTAAAATATAGGAAGAAACCTCTGAAACACAAAGAGAAATTGCAAATGCTTGAAATCCTAGTAAAAATTTATTAAATAATTTTAAATTTCATTCAAATTAATAGCATATTTTCCAATTTTTAAGAAATTGTTCAGGAATTTTCTATTCTATGACATTCATTATGGTTTTACTATAATATTGCTATTTCAGACGACAATTTGAGTATAAACTATTGTGGTTTTGTTTTGAGTTCCAGAATTTTTGCAAAAGATTTTTTTAGTTTTCCATATTTTAATAAAAAAAGGCTATTTTTTAACTTTATTTTTTTCTACTTCTAAGTCTAATATTTTTTAATATACATTATTATTCATATTATAGAAGCGTAGGATAATTTTCTTGTCAAATTCCTTGTAGAATTTTATCAACATTTCACGTAGAGTTAAAATGTGATTAAATGTATTATGTTATCTAGTAATTATAATCTAAAAATATTAAAATATTGCGTAATCGTTGCCATCGCAAATCTTCACAACTTTCGAATTAACAATTCATATACACAGGGATATACAGAACTCAGTAAATTCTTTGATGGATTTTTATTCTTTGATGGATTTAAAGCCAAGCAACTCATTATATGTGGATATTTTCACATATAATGATAGATTGGTGACCGTGCTGAAGGAAAGTCACTAACATTGAAACAAATCAAATTTATGATGTATGCGATTGCCTTAGAAATTAAAGCTATCAGTGTATCCCGGAAAATTCTTTATGTAAAATCAACATTTTTTTTCCCGCAAATGTTTATTTTTACAAAAAAATATTATTGTCTAAATACTTAGGTTCCAGAATTTGACTTATCTCCAAATTTCAGATTTTCTTGAATAAGGAAGAATCAATTTTGGAGTGATGCACCCATTTGTGGACACTAATTCTAAAAAAGTATTAATGATGAAGATTCCTTATAGAAAGATAATCTATTGCAATGAATCGTTTTCTTGTCATGACCTTGGGAAAATTTATGCAAATTCTCAAAAATACTGGTCCTAAGAACCAAAACCCACCCTTCGACCAAAAGTTTACATTAGATATGAAACATGATTTGAAGAAGAATTCTTTTGGGTTTTTTAACACTTTTTATTTTTCATTGCTTCAAACAATAATCCGATTTCTAGTTTTTGTCAAGATGTCCTTGTTCAGGCCATGCGATTAAATTAGCATATCGAAAAAGAAAGCAGCAAGCATGAAAGAGAAAGATTGAGAATGGATTAGAATTTACATAATTTCTGAAAGGAATTTGTCGATTCAGCATTTTCAATCCATAAGAAAGCCAAGCAACTCAGAAGTTAAAGTTATAGTGAAGTTGGAATTCAAATGCTTAAGAAAATATCTTTATACAGCAAATTAATAAAAAATTATCACGCTCGCTCGCGTATGCTTGCAAGCGCATGTTGCCCATGTTATCTTATTTACAAGAAAAATTGAGCAATTACGATAGATTCTAGCCTCTCTTAGATAAGTTGTAAGGAACATAAAAATCTTGGGCAAGTCTATAGATGGGCAATAGATGTGGAAATGAACGGAATTGTAATTTCCATTTCTCCATTATTTCTTTATACCTTAGCGTCTCATTAATAATGCCAACTTTCATATCGAATGTTTTTTTTTTATTATTTCTGCAATTACCTAGAAGTTAGGGACTGGAAAGTGATTTTCAACTCCCAACTTCGATTATTTTCCATATGATCTGAAAAGCCAAATCTAAATTTTTATAAAATCTACAATCCATTTCTTTACTTTGAAATGATTTAAATGAACGTAGACCAAGTTTCGTAGTTGAAAATTATTTAAAAATATAGAAGAAATATTTATTGGCAACGTCATGCAAAAATGAAACTGCTTTGGGAGATTCCAGAAATTGTTTGCATATTAGGTCTTTTAAATTTCCATTTTATTAAAATTATTTTTTTATTTAAATAGGATTGTACAGATTATTCTGAATATTTGCTGAATTATGCTATATCAATGCATTCATTATCTATACACTCTTTAACATGCAGTATTTCGTTTCTTTCTTTTTTTTTGTCTAAGATTGATAGGAATTAAATACTAACTAAAATAATAGGGAAACTATGCTTTGCAGCTTGCCTGCAGAAAATTGTAGTAATAGTATTAAAAAACTGCGATGCTATGTCGCCTTTATAGCAAAACTGCAGGATTCTGCTAAGTCTGAACGAAATCCACCAATAGCAAGTCTGCATTTTTGCATTTTACTCAAAATAAAAAAACCGACTCTCAACTACAACAAAGTAGAAATATTAAATTAGATATATAATTTAATATCTAATATAATCCACAGTAGATACAAATTAGATATTAAATCATATATACCAGAAAATATGTGATTTAATATATAATTTAAATAAGATCTTTCATATCTAATAATTAGAAATTTAGATCTGGACCAAAGTTCCTCTTATTTGTTTTATTTTGTTCATATACGTATTTATGTGTACATTTAAAAAAACATATTTAAAAAAAAATCCATTGATTCGAAATTGTCTTCTATTATAACTTGATCATTTAGTGCAGATGTATTAAATGTTTTTCGAAATTTTATATTGTTCTGATTTTTTAATTATTAAGCTTTCTTAACATTACTGAACATATTCAAGTTTGGTAAAAAAATTAGATTGCTATAAAGAAGCTAACAAAGTCAATGTGAATTTTTAAGAATTATTTTAGAGTTACAGTTATATATTTCAAATGAAGTATAATAAAACTTAGATTAGAAAGTGGCAGCATTTCAAGCATTTTTACATACAACAACAGAGTAAGAATTTAGTTTTTATGTCTATAATATGTATAATCAAGAACTGGAATTAGTTTTGTAAACAGAAAAAGACTATTTTTAACTGAAGAGGGCTTTTTATTTATTTTTCGAAATTAAAAAGTTTCCTAACACAGCCATCAAGATACTTTTTACGGTGTTAATTCTTTTCCTTTTCCCAAGATAATTTTTTTTTTGTATTCTCGATACATCACAAAAGAATATGTTTCAAATAATACTATTAACGTATTCATCTTATAGTGTATTTTTTTTGAATAAGACAATCATGGATTTTTTTCTTTAAATGGCATTTCATTAACATCAGTTATGCAGTTAAATATATGGTGCTGGTGTGTTTACTCATATATGTTCGCTACATTTCTTAATACCGACGAAAATGATGACACTATCATACCATTGATAAATTTTGGAACATAGTCCATTTAAACAATTCTCTCAATCACAGACAGTTTCAGCTCTGATTACGAAACAGAATCCTACTATATAAGCAAGTATATATTAAAAATTTGATATACGCTACCCAAATCTAGGTCTTCACAAAAAAATACAAAAAAAAAAATTGTGTGTGTATGTGTGATATGATAGACGTGCCATGGTAAGTGATAAATAGTATTATGCATATCGATCTGAAAACAGATTAAATTGAAAATTAAATTTAAAAGGCGTGTTGGAGTTCTTTCAACAAAACCATACATCATCCCAATTCCATTATAAATGGCGGAAAGCATCAAACCATATGCCATAACCAAATGGTTCCTGCCCGTTGAACAGCTAGAATTAAAGCAAACTGAGGAGAATTGTTTTGTAGTTTTTGTTTGTTTGTTTTTGTATAAACTGTAACCTCAAAATTAGTGAAACCTTTAACAACTTGCTCCTAATCTCCATTCTAAGAGATTTCGATTGTTCTTAGCTATATTTTTCAAATTGCTCAATTGACAGATTTGAAATGTTCAACTAAATTTTCCAGATTTTCACATGGTACCATTTTACACTCAGACTGAGAAAAAGCAAGAAGCATTCACATTTTCAGAAGTATTTAAATTAGTCGTCAATACCACCTTTGAAAATACAAAACTGGAAATTATTGACATAAAGCTTTGGCTTTATTTGGCGCTCTGGCTTTGATGATTTTTCGCTAATTTATAAGCGACGCTGTATAAGTAACAAACAACAAATACCGAAAAAAAAGAGAAAAGAAAACGGAAAATTCGGTTGGAATATAAATAATTTAATAGTTGCATATAAAAGCTAAATGTATAGCAATGGGGTCAATCCATGATCAAGCACTGCGAATGAAATGCTTCCTTTCAGTTTATATCCAAAATATGAAATGCATTACTCATAAAAACAAAAAATGAAAAGTCATAGCACAGCGTGTGACAAAGTATTATTAGATGTTATATGACATGCGCTGTAACTGTTATAATGGAGGAAAACATCACACTCATATGTCGTAACCAAATGTTACTTTTCCTTTAAACCACCATAATTTAAGTCGATCCGAGATAAATTATAACATGTAAATTTACAGCATGCAAAATTGTAGTCTATACACTTCGTAATGCAAAAAAAAAAAATGAAAGATTTCACTCTTTAAAAAGCTTTTTTTTTTTTTTTTTTGTGAATGATTTCAAAAATTTTGCATTTTAGACAACTTGTTTAAAAATTCCCTGTGTTAATTTAAGTAAATAACTATAAATATAAAATTATATTTTCAGATTTTATACAAATTCAAGATGATAATACAAATTCTCGAAGATATGAACGACACCCGAAGAACTACATACGCAAGCGGAGAAAAAACGGAAATACAGAAAAGAAAACATTTGTACAGTAGGGTATTTGTAATTAATCTCATAGATCGAACCATTTTGCAAGTTTGTACAGTGATAATATCGATGAATGTTTTCAGTCAATTAGTGATATATAATAATAATTAGTTAACACTCATTTATGTGGTCAACAAACAGCGTTTTCTAATATATAAAACCAATTTTATTTTGAAAAATAACCTTCCATGTTTTCCAGAAAGTTTCATTTTTGTTTAAAAAATGTTATTGCTTTTAGATATTTTATATAAAAGATTAATAAAATGTCATTCCGAAAAGTTTTATAAAACAAAAACATCGTAGACTATTTATAAAGAAACTTTGAAAATTCTCGTATTAAAAAAAGTGTATATTATAATATTTTTTATTCAATCACAAGAAAAATTGCAATATATTAAGATTGTTATAAGAAGATGAAAGAACTAAAGCTTTTCTTATTACAAGTAAATTTTATTAATAAAATATTTACTCCGAGCATGCAATTACAAAACTGGCGAAATCTGAAAATACAGTAAGGTGCTCCTAGGAAAATTTTTCAACATGCTACAACTGGATAACTAAACGATCCCGTGCCCCACTAAATGATTTCAGTTCAACATAGAAAACAGAATATTCATATTCTGAATTTGTAATTAGTAATTAAGGCATACCCCTATAAAATGCGTTCCGAATTTTAAGTTTCCATTTTAATTCATATTTATGAGTATCACCTACTATTTACATTCTTCCCTATCCATAACCAAGGGCATATGTTATCTGAAGAAAATCCGTTTTATACTTCAGAATGATCAACTAATAAACGAAACAAACTCTTGAAGTACTGAGTCCATCATGCAACAACATAGATGAAACAAAAAATTACAGCGATAGTTAAGCATTTCAGGAAAACGCTACATTTATTTAAGGGGCGCTTAGACATTAAAAGAGTTAAAATTCAATTCTACTTACATTTCTTATTCTATATTTCAGTAACAAATTGCTATATTGCAAATTGCTGTAACAACACACATAATACTATTCCCGAATTCATTTTAAGAAAGCTACAAAGTGAGAATTTCTTTTAACATTACTTTTTTTCTTAAAAATATAATTATTAAGGGGACAGTAGACTTTGAAATAAATAAAAATGGACGAAAACGTGCAATTTTATTTTTATCGTTTCACTACCAAAATATATGTTAATATTCAACTAAAACAGTGTTATAAAATGTATTGTTCAATAAAATAAATATTTGAAGGGTTGAGAAGGAAAAAAGCACATTTTAATGACTTTGCTAAAAAGGATATCGTAATTGGATTTAAATATCTTTGAAATGTTCCAGGCGTCTTAATTTTTGATGAAATTAAATGAAATTTTTAATAACAATTTCGGCCAAATATTAAAAAAAATGGGGTATGCATTTAGTGTTTCGAGTTTAGCTTGTTGAAAGACAACTTTTGTTCAGAAAAAAACAAATTTTCTATGAAAATTCAGCAAGTGTGCATAAACATATTTCTAAAAAATTAGTATTCAATTGGAATTACAAAATTATACTTAGTTTTGTTCCAAATAAATTTGCATTGGGTCGTGAAAAAAAAATAATATAAAAAATTAAAAATTAAGACGTCTGGATTAATTTAAAATTTTTAAAAGTTATATCTTTTTTTAATTTTTTTAAATATAATACATTTTCTTTTAAAATGTTTTTAAGAAATGTGACGTAATTATATTTTAATGCATATGCACATAAAATTTCATAATCCTAATTGAATAATTCTCAAAAGTGTCTAATAGTGTCCACTATCTCCTTAAATAAGGGGAAAAATTCCATCAAAACGCTACTCTTGCGCCAATTCCATAAAATGCTAATTTTGTATTCTAAAATTAATGCACTTCAAACATACTAATGAGTAACGGTTTGTAATTGTTTCAATTTCGGATGGCGAAAGTTTCCTATTTTAAATCAAATTCATAAAATACTATTCCAGTTGTTTGATTTGGTCCGTTTGATAAGAAATTTTGATGCGAAAAGTTAAGTGAGTGTTGAAATAATAAGCTATTCTGTTACTCTTACTATTCTGAAAACTACTCATTGGTCAATCATACTGAAAAATATTTTTTTTTGTAAAACAGCATAAAGTCATAAAATATACAACGCAAATTTAATGCAATATAAATTTAAAAAATAGCATAATAATTCTGTAGCTTGAGCAATAGCTTTACAATTAGTCCCCAGAAAAATATTGAAATTCAAGTTGGGTATTGTATCAAAAATAATCTTTTGGTTGTATGTAATTTAAGTATTCATTTTATTTGTTGTTCGAAGGAATACACGCTTTAGTTTATTTATTCAGCTAATGTGTCCTTTAACACTTAAATACACGGTGATTATATACTATATATATATATATATATAAACTATCCCGAAATACGTGACCGTAACTGTCATACTATTCATAGGAGCGGAATTGAATTTTGGTTCATGCGCTCAAGAATCACATGAAAAACAACAGTTAAGCTCTAACAGTTACGGTTACAATGACAAAATTTCAAAATTTTCAAAGGGAAAAAACCAATTTTCTTTTTATTGGATGTGTTATCCATAGCAAAAATAAATAGTGTTGGAACGGTACCTGTGGCACGGAAATAACCAGCGCTAGACAGACTAAGAAGAAAAGAGAAAGCAACCAATAACAGCAGAGAAACAACCGAAGAAAAAAACATTTTATTGTGTTTTATAAATTTTCTACTTGATCCATTTCAACCACGCTGACACTTTATATGCGGTAAATTGTGTCTAGAACCAAAGCACGTGTCATGCCGAGAGGAATCAGTCGAACTTCACGTCTTTGTTAGGCACACACAGTTGCTTTCTGTTTTCTTCTTAGTATATCTGTAGCTGGTGAGTTTCATGCTACAGTGGCCGTTCCAACGCTATGTATTGTTCTTTCTTATGGAGAACGCATTACAATAAAAATAAAGTGGGCGTTGCCATTTGAAAAAAAAATTGAAGATTTGTCACTGTCACCGAAAATGTTAGAAATTAAATGTTGACTTTCACATGATTCTTGAGCAGTACTTCAACATACCTTGAACCAAAATTTTATTTCCTTCCTGTGAACGGTATGATAATTACGGTCTTATATATCGGAATATTTTTTTTAATAATCACCTTGCATATATTGCATTACACTAGTTTCTTTTTATTTAATCAAGCATATTACTTACTTTTTAAATGACATTTGTGTGTTTCTTTTTCTATACTCAAGTGCAAGTTGGTATATTTCTGTGTATTTTATTTGCTTTTAAAATTCGCATCTCTAATCATAAGATACAATGTAAAATTATTTCTGATAATTGCTCCAAGTTCTGATAACTAAAAATATACTTTCATCATACAGATTTATTAATGTTTGATAATCATAAAAAACTTTTTAAGTGTACTAAAAATGATAAAGTAAGGCAAACTTTATGTGCAAATGTATCAACAAGATAATACAAATGGACTATAATTTGCAGTTAATGGATTTAAAACTATGCATTTTATTTAAGCTAATCCTTTTAAAAGGTTTGAAATATTTAACCATTTAGAATTGAACAAATGTACTATAAATAGGAATAAATTAATTGAATGCATAGAGAACAAAGAGTAAATTAGAATGTAGCAAAACTGATGAAAACAAAATATACATTATGAGCAAATATTTTTATAAAATGATGTCCGTTGACTGCTATATTCAACTAAACTATTTTAGGCTTTTTGAGCATTAAATTGATTCGTGTACATGTACGAAATAAAGCAATTCTAATCCATACAAATGTGAATAAATTAATTTACTGGATAGATAACACAAAGAAAATATTTCACAGAAATTTTTAAAAGCTGAATAAATAACTCCCGATAACTACTTGCTAAAATTATATTTAGAAAGATACTGAAAGAAATAAAAATGGTGAATATGTTCCATTTAGAAAATGCTGACAGGAATGATCGATGAGTGAAATTCCATTTATAATAGACTAGCCGCCTTTGGCGACCAGCCGGTTCGCCAGTATTACCGCTCGCTACAATTTTCAATTAAATATTTTAAGTAACTGGTATCTTAAAGGATTCTCAAACAAAACATTTTTAATCTTCAAATTTTGATAGTCATACCAAACTTATATTGTTTAGATCGTTTCGTTCAATTTACTATATATATTTTGCTAATTTGTTGCCATTTCCGGTAAAACTTCAACTTAAAGTTAAAATGTAAATGATGAAATTGCAATTAATATTAATATATTTTTTAATAAAACTAAGCGTTTTATTTTATTTTTCATCATTATTGTTATTTATTAATTATTATTATTATTGAATGTGAGTATTGCAAACAGAATCGCTCGGTATTTAAGTCTTATGTTAACTACAAAATATTTTTCATAGTTTATGTAATATCTCAAACAATAATTCAACAAAAATTTCTGAGATTCAGTATAAAATTCAGTTTTTAGTTTTGCTTTCAAAAGGATTGAAATGAAATCAATAATAATATTTTGTTCCTGCTTATAAATATATTTCAAAAATTATGAAGTCTAAATTTAATGCAGTAAGGTATCATATTCTGATAAATATTCTGGACACACCAAATTTTAAATAAATGAATGAATGTTTCTATTTTCCACGATCAACTAAGACTTATTTATGAAGTTTTAAATGTTAAAAATTTAGAAAAACTCACCATTTTCATAATCTTAGGCCAATTAATCTTGAGAAACCTGCGCGCTGATTGGCGTATTTTCTTTGAAGCGATCGATGAAAAATCTAAAATTATCCTTTTTTTATTGAATAGTGATATTCAAATCTTCATAAATCAGTCAGTTTAAGTGATTAGAAATTAACTCTTAAAAGTCAGTGATTTAGTTGATTGGAAATTAACTCTATGACCACCATAAAATCTGTGCTTTCTCTTGTGGTGTATGCATTCTCCTTAATATCCGCTCGAATAAAACATCACATACAAAAGTACTACATACAACAAACACATCAAAAGTAAACATAATATTTCAATAGTTGCCAAAAACAAAAGAGAGAAAAATGCAATTAATAAGCAGACGATATTTAGAAAAGTACAGATATTTAGACTGGAAAATGAAATTATCTGAAATTAAAAACACGTGCAGACGATATTTACAAAAGTAAAAATATTCAAACCTGAAAAGGAAAATATATGAGTTATTCCATCAATAAATGCCATAAGTTTGTTTACATCTTCATTATTTTATGAGTCATTAAATATCAAAATGGATCCGGAACCGAATAAACACCCTGTATAGAGAGAGTAAAAGATCATAAAATAATTTTTCTTGAATTTATTTTTTAGAAAAAATAATATTTCATATTTGTTTCATTTCCTACAGACACTTGCCGAAAATTATATTTTTGCAGATTTCATTTCCAAAAAGATTTAATTTATTTTCAGTTAGAGCTTTAATCAATGTGATGGCAACACTTTGAAAAACACGATTTTTTTCTCATGAATGCGAAACGTGCTTAATCCTCATTTTTATTTTTGACGAAAAAAATTATTGAAAAACATAGTTAAAATATTTATTTAAAAATTCATTAAAAATAGAAATTTAATTTTAAGATTAAAACAGTAGTATCATTTAAAAGATAAATTTTTGATCTTTAACTTCATGTAAAAATCTTTTTTGTGCGGTAATATTTTCGGCAGTTATAGCAGAAACACGTCAAAATTTCGCTTAATTTTTAAATAAATAAAATTCTATTTAAAAATTCGAAAAAATAACCACCAGGTGCACATTCCCGGCCTCCAAGGTATACACCTGCCAAATTTGGTAGCTGTAGGTTGAATGGTCTGGTCTGTAGAGCGCCAACACACACACACACACATTGAGCTTTATTATAAGTATAGATTAATGAAACTTAACAAGATCAGCCATTGCTTATGTTTAAAAAAACTGGGAAACTATTAAATAATGAGTTTTATTTTTTGTTTCCTTTCCATACTTGTTAGGAAACTCTAAATGGATTTTTAAAATAATACTTAAAGTTGACATTTCAAAGATTAATGGTTTGTTTGCCCATATTTTTTTGCAAAGACATGACACTATAGCAATGCAGTTTCTTATATTAAAACACTTCTTATGAAAAACATTGAAAGAAGTTTATTATTATATTTATAAAAAAAAATAAGCCATTCGTTAACAAATAAAAAGAAGAAATATGAACTTGAATATATGAAAAAAATATTCTTATATTCATTCTTTTATGAAAGTGATGAAAAAAAGAGAAAAAAAATGTTTTCATCAAAAAAAAACAAACTTAAAACAGGTAAAATGGAACTGTCAATTCTTTTAAGATTAACCATCTTAATGTCATCTTTATAGGGGAAATTCTAAAAGTTTCTGGACGCATTTCCCTTTATAATCTATTTTTTGAATTGAGTTCATTCGTTCTTTATATTATTTCTATAGAAAAACACGTTCTAAGAAAATAAAATATAATAATATCATTCCGTATACATGTTTTAAACGTTGACGTAAAAGAATATGTTATATAAGCACGACTGGATCCTAGAATTTAAATATCACTACATTCTGAATGAATTTTTGGAAACACGCTTGAAAATAGCTAGATTCTGGAATTTTTGCATTAAAAAGATATAAAAACCCCTACGAAAAAAAAATATATAATTTAATTCAACAAAAATTCTTTTAATTGTAAAAAATTACTTTTTTGGGCTAAACAAGGGTACAAAGCAAAAATATTTTATTTTAGAGATTTATCAAATTATTTACATTTATTTAAGCATATAGCGTAAAAATATATTTTATCTAGTTTCTACACTAAAAAAATAAGCAGCATCTCTATCAATTCTTCAAATGTTGATCTGTGTTTCATACATAACATGAAATTTCCGGTTTTTTTTTTCACATTACGAGATATTACCACAGCCATAAAATATTTCTAAATTAATCGGTTGTTTATTATTTAGCTTAGAAACAACAGAAATGTCTGAGAAATTAATATATCAAATTTACACAAAAACTACTCATATGATTTTAAGTAACGAGAAGAATTAAAAGAAGAAAGAAAAATTCTGCCAAAGATTAGAATTTGAGAAAACAGCAACTAAAGATGTAAAACAGCATTACAGCGTATGGAAATACAGATATAAAATTTATTATAACTTCAAAACAGTAGACTTAAAAAACGTTTTTATAAAGAAACTTGTTAAAACATGAATAATATTTAAAAATTCACAATTTTGCAAATAAATAAATAAATAATAAAATTGATTGTTTAACGTAGGCACCTATTTTAAAAAGATTATCATTACAAGATTGAAAGCAATATTTTGAAGATAAATATTTAACTATCATGCCAACTTATAACATACGATTGTTGATATTTTTGAATTACTGAAGATTATTATTGAAGATTATTTTTGAGAAATTCTTTCAAAAATATCATTTAGCTTCAAAAAATGGGCAGATACCAGCAATTATCTAAGAAAAGGAAACATGACTTTTGGATTAGAATTTTTCTATTATTAACAATACAAAAGAATGTAAATGTTTGATCATTTTTTTATTATACAAATCAAGCTTTCTTCTGTAATTAGCTGTTAGCCCACCATATTAATATCTTTAATTTAAATTTGTTACTCAACTTTAATAAGTTATATCGTGCCTTAAGAACATATTTGTTCAACAAACGTAAAGCATTCTGACTGATTATTTATGCTTAGAGAAAAAGTCGAAATCGGCCCAGTGATTAAAAGTCAGGAGATCGTTCAATTTTTAGTACTTCTCAAAGATAGAAAATAGTGAAAGTAGGAGATTTTGTTGACTATGGTGTCATGAGCGATGCAGTTCCTTCTGTTTTTTTTCTCCTTTTAACATATTTTTTTATAAAATTTTGAATCTTCTTTTTCTTTTGTAACTGTATGTGTGTGCGTGTACAAGGTGATTATAATTAAAGTGACTCTATTCAAACACCTATAGAACTCGGTCTGCTTTCGAATTTTAAAGAAACTTGGTAAATACGTTATATGGACCATGGGGAAAGATTTCTGCAATAAAAAATAGTTCAAATTTTGGTCACGAGGGGGGGGGAGATAAAAAATTCTGTCAGAATCAATACATTTTATTCAGTTATAGCATGTGCTCAACGTATGCTCCATTGACATCAGCTACGTGTTGAAAGCATATTATAGCTTGTTCAATAGTAGCGCGGAGAAACGCTTTAGGGCTTTCAGCAACATAGCGTGTTATGCTGGCTTTCAACTCAGGTAAAGTCTTAATTCCTCCTCAATAAACATGGTTTTTTTAGTAATCCTCACAACCTGAAATCATAGGGATTTATGTCAGGTGAACGAGGAAACCAGGAAACCGGAAATCTCCTGGATATTGCACGGTTCTCGCCTTAGCTAGCACGAAGCAATTCTTTGACTTGGAGTCCAATGTGGGGTGTTTCATCATCTTGCATGAAAACAATGGACGTTCCTATAAAGCAGGAAGGACCTGTTGTCGAAGTTCACAATATACTGCACTCATGACAGAGCAAGTTTTAAGACCTTGAGGAGTGAGAGTTTCGAAGAAAAACGGTCTGAGGATAAAACTAGCAGTAAATGCACACCATGCAGTCACGTAATTAGAATGCAGTAATAGTTGGTGCAGGCCGTTAGGAGGTGAAGAATTAAATATGCGGCAATTTTGATTATTCACAGCTTTAAAGAAAAGTGCACCTCATCTGACCATGAAATTTTCCAAGGCCAGGCGTCATCAACTTTCAATTCTGCCACAAAAACGGCAAGCAAATTCATAACATGTTTGAAGGTTTTGAGTTTGCAACATTTGCACAACTTGGATCTTATGCGGATACCATTTTAAAATGGGTCACAGGATTTTTTGTATTGTTGACCACAGAATTTCCAACTCAAGTGAAACCGATCGAGCACTCGCTGAAGAATGGATGCAATCGAAAACAATTTCACTGACAGCAATAGCGACTTCTTCGACAGTATCATTCGCAATCGGTTTCCGTTCTCTTCCTGGCAGCACAACCAAGTCTCCAGACTTTTCAATTTCATAATCATCTTTTCCAAACCATTCCTCGATATGAGCCCTTTCCGAAATTCCTTGAAACGACGATAAACACGTAGTGCATCTAAGGTATTGCTGCCATTTTGATCAAACAATTTTACCAGTAAAGCTAGATCTTTCTTCTGTAAGGGTATGATTAACAGTGTCAAAAGCACGCAGAATTAGTTTAGGTCTCGACTGCCATAGGTTTATTGGTTACTGAATAGATTTCGGGTTCTGCCTGCCATGATATTTTTATAGGTTTCACTAATTCGCATAAGTAATTTTTAAAAAATGCCATCTGGTGGTCAAAATATGGATTATTTTTTTCATCACAGAAATTCCTATACGTAGAACGTGTTTTAGAGGGGTCTGAATAGGGTCATTTTAATTATAACTGTCATGTATGTATTCATTTTCCCATGTGAATTAAACCTTGATCATCTACCAGTATATATTTGTAAAAGCGAAAGCGATTGAAATATAGAATCTATTGTTTTATCTAAGTATTTTCCATCAGGATTATGCACACAATAATAATTTAGGATTATGCACATATGCATTCAAGTCACATTTGCACGCTCATGAACACGCACACTTCATCTAATGCAGTAAAGCCACTTTTTTTTTCTCGTATAATTTCAAATCTTTCACCTGTTTTTATTTGTATTATAATGGGCGTCCACAAACATTTTATTTGGCTTAATAAATGTTTATAAAAATTTAAGAATATAAATTGTACTGAATATCATGTCAT
>JAPMOR010099319.1:1332344-1434709 GCA_026543865.1 Argiope aurantia
TATATATATATATATATATATATATATATTAATAGATGAAAAAATCACGTAATGTATAAAGAAAGTAAACATTCAGGAATACATTATCAGATAATATGAAAAACTAAATAGATTGTCATACATACGTTAATATGATTTAAAAGATATTTTTGTATCTTACACTGGAGTAAATATTATTTTGGGGCAGTTATTTTTGAATCTTATTACGCAACCAGAATAAGTGTTCACCTCAAAATTTTCTTGCATACTCTCCAATAAAAGTCGCGTCTCTATGTTTCGCAAACAGTTGGCTTAAAGTAAGGTGGTCAATAACATTTTCTACGTGGAAATCTTTGGCTCGTATCTAGAATTTTTATTGGAGCTATGGTAAGAATATGTCTTTTCGTGCCATATGACGATCACATACGATTTTCATTAATTACCGATTTACGTTTATATAAATGCGAAAGTATAGCTCAACCATTTGATATATTTGATTTAAAACGTAATCAGAATCTACATTCTAAATACTAGCTAAACCCATGTATCAAATTTTATATATACAACCTTTTATGGTTTGCAATTATCCTGACATACTCAAATAGTTGGGTACTGTCCCTGAATGGATTTTGTTCAATAGATGATAGAAAGTTACACATTTTATCTAAACTCCATATACCAAATTTCATTCGTCTCGCATACGGTTTTGAGCTATCGTTTCGCTGATAGAGAGAGAGACATAATGCTAAAAATATATTTTTAGTACTGAAATTTGGAGATTCGTCAAAATCTCGAGTTTGAATCTTTCCCTAGTAGCACACAAATACTGTACAATATTGAATGACATTATTCAATATTCGTACTATATTTAATATTGTGTAATATTGTTTAATATCATATAATATTGTACAATATAGCGCAACAGATTTTGTTACTTGGGTTTGACGATTACAAAACTCTATACTTCGTATGCGAGAAAAAATGCATGTAAAAAAAAGTTTCTTCATTTTTAACGAACAACAGATTTTAAGAAACAGAAAAAATCCCTTTATAGAGCACATTCCCACTTTCCAAAGTATAAATTCGTATGCCCTAGATTTAAAGATCTTTCTTGAATAGAATCGAAACACACACATATTCTTCTTTATTATTAGTAAATGCCTATATTGGAAATATTATTAAAATTCTATAAGGAATTGTGTACTTTAAATGATAAAGGGACGACAAGAACATCAAAATGTTCATGATAAGGTCTTTTGAAACAACATAAAATATCAAACTTAATCCTAATAATTAATATTTTGTATGATAGAAGATGAACAGGTAAATACTATCCCCTACCTTTATTAAAAACAATTTTCTTCTTTGTTTCTTTTTCCAATTTTAGACAAAATTTATTTACAGATTTTTCAGTTTAGTTTTCAGTTCACAAACGTATATAAAAATTAATGAGAAATCTTAAGTGAGGGATGCATTTAGAAAAAATATCAGTATAAATATAACAGAAAGAAAATAAAGAAAAGTTTTTATTATAAAACACGAGTCTTGTTAGGCAATGTCATTAAAAAAACATTTTTCTTGTTGGGCAAATTATTCTATAATATATAGATTATCTTGGTTCTATTAGTTCTTCATAAGGCAATAAACGATTAAATCTCATAAATTTGAGTTAACTCTATTTTATTATTTTTATTTCTCTTATAAACCAAGAAATTTATATACATATATAAGGAAATATAGCATCTTTCATATTCCTCCAGCGGGCATAAGATACTGATTGGTCAGGCTAATTAGACTAATCAGTCAGATCTGCAGACAAGGCAGTCAGCAAAAATATATGCCTACAGGGAATAATGAGGTTGATGTTCTTTAATGCATTCTATGAACGATTATATCAAAGAAAAGGTGAAGAATAAACGAACATAACTTACTGTTACCGATTTCATGTTTCAAAAAATAAATCGACAGTAGTATTCGTAGTTTTTTTAATTATTGCTTTTTTACTTTAATAATAAAAATGATTTCAGAAAAAAAGAAGTAATTTATAAAATTAATAGAGTTTAACAACCATTTCCATCTTCATTTCATGTGGATCATTTCTGAAATAAAATCTTAATTTTAAAGTGTGGTCAGAAGATGAACAAAGAACCCTCACTCCACCCCCTATATCCATTATTTTCAATGAGCCAATTAAAGAAACCTTTTCATCAACGGATTGCGAGAACAAAAATTACTCTAATAGCAAAATTTGGCAACAGTTGCCTGTACAAGTGTCAATTAGGGTGTGTATATCGTAGTTGCATGTTGAAATCATGCAATCCTCTGATACAGAATATAAGAATATTTAGTTTAAATAAACTTTTCTTACGCAAAATGCAATGATGTTCAGATAGAAGATAGGAAAGAAAAGCCATTATGGATTTTTACCGAGATGAAACCTAGCAATAGTATCTTTTTCAAGAAATAGAAATAATTCATGAAATTATCTTTAAAAAAGTAGCATAAACAACTGAGTGAGCTGATAGAAATTAACGTATCAAATCAATGAGATGACTAAAGAGGAAATACTTCTCTTCATTGCTCTAAAGCTTCCACCAAAGTCTCAAACCATTAAAAATTGCCACATTTTACCACAACAACATAATTAGAGAAAATTAGAAACTTAATGGTATAAAATAAATGATGCAGAAACTTATACTGGAGTTATATATTCTGTAATAAAGGAGGTGTGAGGGTAAGGATTTAATATTCAAGACTGGATTAACTTATACTTCTTTCAGAAGAGCAATAGTAATTCTGGAAGCTGGTTTATTGGTATTTACATGAGATTTATTTTTGAGTTAGACAATGGAAAATGTGCATCATTTTGTTAGATGTGAAGGATTCCTGAACAACATGATAGCGCTCTCACATAGAATTTCAATCAGAAACAATACATTTTATTTGGTTGCGAGTAAGTAAAAAAGGTGCAAAAATGTACATGTATAATGGATTCTTAAATTATATCAATAAAGTAGTAACAGTAAATTATGTCAATAAAGTGATATCAGTAAAGTAGTAACAGTAAATTATGTCAAAGTGATATCAGTAAAGTAGTATCAGTAAATTATGTCAAAGTGATATAAATAAAGTAATATCACTAAATTACATCAGTAAAGTTTAAACTAATTAAAGTAGTAGTTGTAGAACAAGTTTGCTAATTCTAATGAAAACTGTAACTTTGTAAATATTTATTTGTTACTTCGATTTGACTACTGAATGAATAATATTTATTAGTATTTTTTGCTTATTTTTTTGCGCACATTTTCAGGTTCACCATATAAAAATTGATTTTTTATTATTATTCGCAATATTTTCGTTATTTTATAATAAAAGAACAACGACCCACAAAGCTGTAATGTCGGATTCGGCTTTCATTAATTATTAATCAATACTTAGAAGTCAGGCATTTGGATTCACAATCATAAAGACAAATTATCCTTCATAAAAATTACATTATATACGATTGGGGTAAAATTAACTCATTATATACGATCGGAGTAAAATTAACTCATGTATGATTGGGACAAAATTAACGCCTATATGATTGGACAAAATTAACGCATTTTAATGAAAATTTAAAGCATTATATATGATTGGGATAAAATTAACAGAAGAATATAGTGATTTTAACTTATAGATTACATAAGAAATGCATTTGTTTTCATTCGAATTTCAAATATATACATAAATATAGACATTCAAAAACTAGAAATTATTATTATTATTTGTATTCTTCATTTAAACGTAGTATCAACTTTCTCACCTTAAATTGTAGACTTTCTCACATGATTTTCATACAGCAAAAAGGATAATTCCTGAAATAAAAATAAATCAATTTCACATTTAGCAAATAAACATATCAGTTGTATTATTCTCCTTTAAAGAATTTTCCACTAAAAAACCTTAATTAAAAGTATTGTTCAATGAAAACACAAATTAAATCAGCCAAGAGTAACGACATTAATGGATTACTAAAGATACAATAGATAGGTTGGTTTGAGAAAACGAAACAGCCTTTGAAATCTCCTCTGGGACAGCCACCATGGAGTTTTAAGTCATTCCAAATTGTCAAAGTTCGGGGATTTTCTGCTAAATCGACACAATGTGATGAGATCGGAATTAGATAATGGACTGGATGAAGCGAAATCTTGCAATTGTGATAATAATTTCCCCATGGAATTGCAAGGGAAGTAGTTAAAAAAGGATTGAGCATCAGGAATGGTTAAGGATAAGTTTGTTAGTGTTGAAAAAGATCCATTCAAATTAGACAGCTGATTTGTGTCTCTTAAGGGTACTCTGTGTTTTCGTAACTAGGACGACAAGTTAATAAGCTTTACTCTTTCTGTTCTGTTGTAAAATAGAAATAGGGAAGTAGGATTATGAAATAACGATTTGTATTGCTGCATGGATAATGGTATTCATTTAATTATCTACTGTAGTCTTCATTTTTATGGTGTGTCTATTTTTAAAACCTATCCGACTTTTATTCTGCTTTTGTTACACGAAAAGAAATTTTTATCGACTATTAACACATCACACTATAATTTATTTTACGATGGTATTCTAAAACTCATGTGGATTTTTTCAATTTAGAATTAAACGTAATCAGACTTAACCAAAAAGACTTTGAAAAATGATCCTTTTATCTTGCATTTACCTCACTAGAATTGAAATCATATGAATAACAAGTATGTATCTCAAAAAAAATCAGGAAGGAAACCAGGAATTTGATGACGCAATAAATAAAACAAAGTCAAAAAATAATTGGGCAACATTTTAGTTGTATTTGAACAAAATATATTTTCTTCAGCCCCTACAAAACCTTAATAGACTCATTATCATTCCATTTCAGAAAATTCATTTATACACGAAGAGAGTTCTTTGACAGCATAAGACATGCCTGGGAAATGTACAATTGTTTAAAAATGAAAATAGATTCAAAAAAAAATATTTCATGCTATATCACCATGTATGTCTATTACAATACATATTATGGCATAGCATCACATGGGATATCTATAGCGTAATATCATTATATAGTGTATGTGTTATCTATCGAAGGATATTAAGAATCTACAGCACTGCTTCCTTGTAAGGAAAGAATTTTATGGATATTTTAATGGCGCTAAATGGATGTCAGGACAACAATGTTCCACATTGCAAACGTTCGACAACTTGGTAACGAAATCTGGTGACATTAATAAAGTTGTAAAAAATACGACAGTGAAAGCGACGTTTTTATCAGGACTCGAAATGAGACGATTTTTCTATGACATATTCGGCAGTCTGTATAAGGAAGACGAAAAAATAGGTGAAGTCAGTCAAATTGGATTTTCTCATTAGAATGAAATCGATAAATGAAAATATATTGTACTGTTCTTTTATTCAATTGACAATTTGCTATTTGCTTGCATTTCAACAAATGCTTTTTGATGTACTCTTCAGCTGTTTTGCAGTTCGTGTCATCTTTTAGCCATGCCGTAGTTGGACTCCTCGCAGTTCATTCATCCAACATATTTTCTCTAAGGATATCATCATTCATTTGGAATATCTATCATTAGATAAAGTCATGTAGTGTGTTCGATTCAGTTAGAAGTGATACAATATAATAGCATTTATTTAAATCTTGATTTTGTGAGTGAATGAATGCATTGTAATGTATTTTCTCATTTTCCTTCGCTCTACAAATGCATTACTTTTCCTCTGTCTAAACTTGAAAATTCAAACTTCAATTTGCAACAGCCAAGAAATGCTATTTACTCTAATTATCATTTATTATATACCATCTCAGTTAATTCTCGTTTCTTCCATTATCATTTCAATACTGTTGTATCTGAAAATTATTATTTTTACTATTATCACTTCTAAAATACCAACTCTACTAATTCTCATTTTTATTACCATTTCCGAAATATCCTCATTACTAAATCACCATTTAAGAAAGACCATCTTTATTAAATGATTTCTCTTTAAAGAACAATGAAGCAGGACCTATATTAAAAGTAGTTATTTGATTGCATTCACAAAGATTTGAAGTTGTTGGGGAATATTTAGACTCAATTTTATTTTAAATGCAAACAATTGTATATTAATTGTATGTCAAAGTACGAAATAATCATAACGCAAATATTTCTAATAAAAATCCAGTATATTGCAATAACTATAGCATAATACAGACCAAAGAATTTTTTAGCAATAAATAACATGTATGGAGAGTCGATCAAATATTTTTCTGCTTTATCAAATATTTTTCTGCTTAATTTACGTAAATGCATTTATCCTAATACATGATAATACGCATTAAAGAAATAGAGAAATTTGTTAAATAAAAACTCAGCAACATTTAGAATTTATCAAAACATTAACTTGGTAACTTCATTAAGTTCTCCTTTTTGACAAGGAAAAACAACTAAGTAAAGCGTATCCTTCGGAGAAATATATAAAATACATTGAGTTTGACGAAAATAATAGACAGGTTTATCTACAAAGTCCGGATGATTTTAAGAAAGGAAAGGTCTTTTTATCCTCCCTGGGGTGGTCATCACAAGAATTTAAGCCATTCCAATAGAGGAAGTTCAGCGACTTTTTGTTAAATGACAAGATCAGAAATTCCAAGGTGCTTCAAGTGAAGTGAAGTTTCGTGTAGGTGTTAAAACTCTACAGGCTTCATAGCAGATCTAAATGCTAGGAAAAGAAACCATCTACTATAACGTAGGAAAAGAAGATCGATTCTAATTTTGTAAATCTTTTTGGTTTCTGAAGGTAGATGGCTACTTTGAAAAGTCGATTTTTTGCGACATTTTGATTTTTTTATTTAATCTTTTTAGTGTTTAAGCCGTTACTTTTTTTATGAAACCGTTATAATTTAGTATCTAGGTCTTTTTTTAAGGGGGGAGGGGAAAGGGAAGGAGATACAAGGTTTTTTTTATATTTGAATTTGCTTACATTTTAGTTCCATTTTTTGTCTTTCGATGCTATTTTCTCAAATTCTAAGCTTTGACAGAATTTTCTTTGGAGTCCCATAAATTAAAATCTAAGGCATAATTTTAGTTCAAATATGGTATAATAATTTCTTCACATGTTCTGCAGTTCCTCAATTAGACAATAAATAATCTATTGATTTAAAAATAGTTTATAGTTGTTTTAGTGCTTCACAATGTGAAAAAGATATTGAAAATTTCGCCTTTTTTTCAGTTTAAAACAAATATTTAAAGAATGGATAGAAATGTATCGTATTTTTATTTCAGAAACTAGATAATATATATGTTGTCTGTAAACTTTTAAGCAAATCATTTGATTAACCTCTGAATGAGATAATTTTTTGGTTATCTTATAGTTAAATAAAAATCCAATAACGTACTACTCAAAATGCAGTCTCGTTCAGCTTTTACTAAAGTAAAGAAATAACAAAATAAAACAGTCTTTTCCTGCATTTTTGTTAGTTTCAAAACAACCTTGAACTTTTAATCACGTGTCTCGGTGTTAAATTCTTTGCTCAAAGACAAAAGAGAAGCTTAAAGAAGATTTCTTCAAGAAATCCTCTTGAGTCCCTTCCTCGTCCTTTTCATGTTAAAATTATTCTTCTAGTTTTAAAACATTGTTGCACTTGAAAGGTATTCTCGTCATTATTTAGCACCTGAACTTTTGTCTTTCTTTTCAGAACAGTTGCTTTTTTTTCATAGCGCACCTAAAGTTTTCTTATCTTTTCAGAATGGAAATATTTCTTAAAATGTTTTGGCCTTTGACATTAAGATTTCTCAAACAATGAAATAAAAAGGGATGATATAAACTGAAGCAAAAAAATTCTTTCGAATTTCAGTTATTTTCTTAATAGTAATATTTTTTTATTTGTATTTAAATTCTTCGAATTTTGAAGACAATAGAATTTATACTAAAGATGGTAGTGGGTGTTTATGTGTTTTTGGCGCTCAAGAGGCAATATCGTTTCCCTTGTACTACCCTTGTAGATATATATATATTTCGAATGTGGAAGTGTGTGCCTCGAAGTGATTTCTTTGAAATTTTTATTACAATTACTTGAATATTAATCAAAATTCTGCAATGATTTTGAAGAATATTAAATAATTTTTTTCTGAAAATATTACAGTACAAAAACAAATTTTACATCATTTCAAAAACTTGACTTTTCAATAGTACTGATTCAAAAGTTTTGAAAATGTTTGCTGTATTTTGACATTTAAAAAAAATTTATCTATTTTTCAACAACAGATTACAATGTTGTTATGAAATACAAATCGTTTTCATTGTTTCACCAAATATTTAATCGCGTGATTTTATTCCATTGATGGAAGCTAAGCAAGATGGATTCTTGTTAATATTTATGTAATTTTAAAGACGAATAAAAAAAAAGAAGTTACAATACTCTGAAATTCAAACGACAGACGAACCGCACATTTACTTTTCTAATAACGTTATGGTGTCATAAAATTGATCTCAATTAGAATGGCTCATGTACACAATAAACAGAACATATTTGAAATAATTAAAATTACACATTGTTAATATCAGGTAATTTGGTGTAATTTTGAATATTATATCTAAATTACTTATCTGAAATTAATTATAACTAATATTCCAAGTGAACCCGGTGCGTCTAAGGTGTTTAGTGTTAAATTACGAGGGTTAATCGAGAAGTTTTTATACTTTTGAAATAAAGGTTTTTACTTTATGCCCCGAATTCGGTTATGTCTTGTTTTATTGTTTCACTGTTAGGATGATGCTATAAAATCTAATTATGCTTCTAATAATGGTGTTCCTAATTCCGCCGTTTTTTTTCCTTCTCCTGCAGATAGTTTATGAGTACTCGATTAGAAGCTTGCAAAAATGGGAATAATGCGCAGGGATATGATTCCTGAAATCGGAAGGTAGCAGTGCTTCAGAGTATTATGACATACCAAGGAGAGTTTGCACTATCACAAAGAACTTTGTTTCTGTGGATCAAGAATAGGTAAAGTCGAATTAAGCAAGAGGGACCATCTCTGGGGCTTTTAGAATGCTATGATCTATAGTATAAGTTGATGACCAATTTGAACTCTTTAAATGTTGTAATTGTTCTACCATTTATTCTCTTCCCTCTCTTCAAAAAAATAGCCTTATGTGATTGTGCATTTCACATGCTTCGACAAGAGTTTACGATTAAGTTTTGAACCTTCGGTACGTTCTAATTATAGAAGTTGGATCAGAACTCATTGTTTCACTTTGGTGCAATTTTCTAGTTAGAGGAATTGGATCGCAACTCGTTGTTTTTCTTCGGTACTAACTTCTATTTAGTGGAATAGGATCATAACTCGTTATTTCTCTTCGGTGCAAACTTCTAATTAGAGAAATTGGAACTCAATCCATTGTTTTACAACGGTACAATCTTCTGAATAGAGGAACTGGATCCCAATATGTTGCCTTATTTTGGTGCAATCTTCTGAATAGATGAATTGGATCACAATTCGTTGTTTTACTTTGATGTAATCTTTTAATTATAAAAATTGCTTTATTATTCGTTGTTTCAATTTGATTCAACCTTCTAACGGATAGGCCATGATCTATCTACAACTGAAGGAAGTAAAATGACGGAATTAAGAGGAAGCTTTCATATCATTATCAAAAGTATATAACAATAAAGTCAGCAAGGTCATAAGTCAGTAAAGAGCTATGTGAAAAGGGTTGATAATCTTTGACTTATTCACGTATTAATTGAATTGAAAATTATGATAAGCCAAACCGAAATTATTGAAACTGTAATAAGATATTTGCAATAAAGATGTGGGAAATAATGTTTCCTAAATGGTGGCGACATTTTAAACTTAATCTAATATGCTTGTGCAAATATAGCCTTTTAAACTCCTATACATCAAAAGGAGATGTAGAACTTTGAAATTAACGAAATGTAATATTTCTGTTTCTCTATTTTATCACAAAAATTAATGTTTACGAACAAAAATAAACATTATAATATGTATTATACAATAAAATAAAAAATCAATGCATTCAAAAATGATTTTACTGACCTTTTCTCTAAACGGATTTTACATTGAAGTCCTTTTTAGTATTGCAGACATTCTTTGGAGAATATATGAAATTTATAATAAGGTTTTTTATAGGATAAAATAAATTATATGTCCTAATGAATCATAGAAATAAACTATATGTCCTATGTAAATTTAAACTAAGGTTGTTAAAAGTCAGTTTTATTTCAGAGAGTTCCAATAAGAATTCTATAAATATTCACAAAAAGTATTTACCTAAAATAAAGTTTTATATAAAATAATTTACAATTTTTTTCGAATATATATTTGAGTTGATAATTACAATATATACAATATATATAATTTTGTATACTTTGTTTACTTTCAAACAGTTTATAAGGATACTTGATATTCTTTAATTCTAGTAATTCTAATGCAAATGTATGAAGATCTCAGTAAATAAATTTCATAACAAATTAATGCAATTCATAATTTTTTTAATTGCAATACTCCAACATTAAATCCCAACGAACTATTTTATAAACAATTAGATTTCGAATGATATTTATTACTTTGAAGTGTTAGAAAATAAAAGACAAAAAAAAGTACCTGCGAATACGCGCCGGTATCTTTCATATCCATTCATCATACCCATACATTTTTTTAGTAGCAAATGTTTTAGACGCACATTGAGGAGAATAAAAATTGATGATATTTGATGATTGAATATATTATATATTTAATAAGAAAGAAATGTGAAATTTACTATACATTTAAAGTGAAAAAAACTATGAAATATATTACATATCTGATTTTGATTAATTTATTATATATTTAAAACTTTTCTTATTCTTTGAGACAATGCAATAGTGAATATATACGTCGAAAACAGAATTTCAACATAATAAATTTTAAACTAGTCAGTTATAAAAACAAATAATTGAAAGAATATGAAATGGCATAAAATAGTTTAAACAAAAATTTTTAAAGTCAACATAGAGCTCCTAGCGATTTCTGTTAAAAATTAATTTTGGAAAGATTTAAGAGAATTTTTTTTTCAATTCTTGAAATGTAAATGTTGATGATGAAAGTGTGAATTCATCTTTAATGTTAATATAAGGAAAATTATTATTTGTTCCTTTTGCATTGAGGAAGTTTCAGCCTATTAAATGATTCATTTCTTTCTCGTCGATTGCTTGAATATTACAAAATTAATTCTTTACTCAATAGTCACCATCAAAAATTAAATAATAAATCATTCATCGATTTTAATTTTCAATTATTTTTTTTACAATTGTATTATGTAATAGCGATTGTAACGCATGCACGATAATTTGTATTATAAATCTGGCTTCATAATATGACCATGTTGAAATGAGAATTTACCAATGCGGTTTATTATTGACTTTACATACAAACATAAAACTCTAAAATATTTCTAAAAATGCGTTTAATTAAAAATCCAAATAATCTATTTGAGAAATATGTAAAGAATAAGAAAAGAAAAGAGTGTGCATTTCAATAACATATTTATTGAAGTTAATACGAACAAATATATATGAAAATATAATTTAGAAGGAATCGTTAATTTTTAATGAAACGTTTTGCTGTAAATTAAATGTAATTGTTGCCTTTTTTTACTGCATGCCATTCTTCTTTCTATATAATAACTACCTTTGAAAATGCTATTTGAATAATTAATCTTGATAATTATGAAAATTATATAACAACATTTTAAACTGTTTTTTGTATAACTAAGCTTAATAATTATGAAAATAGCGTAACAACTTATAACGTGTAATAAGTTTTGAAGCTGAAATTAGGCTCGGTTTCTATGGACTGCAACTAATCAAATGCAGAAATACATTGAAACTCAAAGCAAAAGTTTTGAGTTTACCAAATAAACCAATTAAATTAAACGAATAAATCATCTATTCATAATTTATGGCATATAATTTGTATTATAAATCCAATTTCAAAATGTGGGCATGCTGAAATGAGAATTTCCGAAAGCGGTTTATTATTGAATTTATTATACAAAAATAAATCCTTGCATATTTCTAAGAGTGTCTTTGACTTGAAATCTAAATGATTTGTTTTAGATACATATAAGATTGTATTTTTATAACGAAAAAATTGTATTTTTCAATAACATTTGAAAAAATTAATACGATCAATGAAATATATATAAATGTAATTTAAAAGGAATCATTAATTTTTTAATTAATTTTTTGTAGCAAATATATTGAAATTGTTATCCTTTGTTTGCTATATGAAATTCATCTTTCTATACAATAATGTTCAAATGTAATACCTTTGAAACTGATATGTGCAAATTAGGATCAGTTTCTATCTAACTAATCAAATGCAGAAATGTACTGAAACACAAAACACAGTTTTTGCTCAATCATTTTTTGAATTAAAAGCTTAATCTTATTATAGTTGAAGAATATATTTTGCTATTAAAACTCACAAGCTTTTTAGGATAAGACATTTAAATGAAATGATAAGTTTTGACTATCGGTATGGTTACAGATCACAGTTCCCTGTAATAAGATAAAAATACTAACTTACATAATCTGAAATTACTTACAATTTTTTTAGGCAAAATCAGTCAGACAATCTAAGAGGAAAATTCTCGCGACTTCAGTATTTGTTTAGTATGTGTATTAATCATGGCTTTTACAGATACTTTCAAAATAGAAGATAAACAGGCCACCTGATGGCAAGGTAGATAACTTTCTCTTTCTTTCAATTAAATTATAATAATTAAATACTATCTATGTTAATGCAATAGAATAATTTTATTAAGTGAAAACTAAAGAATAATATTCCAACTTGAATCAAATAAAAGTTAAAAAAAGAAAGACAGAATAGATTTCACAAAAGTAATTTTATAATTAAATTCTTAAAAAGAAATGAATTTTCAGTATTATTTTATATGTATAGTTTATTAGAACAATCGAATTAATAATTTTTATCGTTTTTTTACTCCCTGTGCATTGTAAACTGATATACGTAAATTAATATTAATTATAATTAAATTAACCATTTTTAAACATAATACCGGGCTTACACTCGGCCAGTAATAAAACGGCCAGGAGGCAGCGCATGCGTAAAAAGGCTAAAAAATGATGTTCGGTCGATGGCAAGTAATTGTCCCGACGTGACAACATGCCGCTGTATTTTATTTATTTACTAGCCGCCTTTGGCGACCAGCCAGTTCGCCATTACCGCTCGCTACAATTTTCAATTAAATATTTTAAGTAACTGGTCTCTTAAAGGATTCTCAAACAAAACATTTTTAATCTTCAAATTTTGATAGTCATACCAAACTTATACTGTTTAGATCGTTTCGTTCAATTTAGTATATATATTTTGCTAATTTGTTGCCATTTCCGGTAAAACTTCAACTTTAATTTAAAATGTAAATGACGAAATTGCAATTAATATTAAGATATTTTTTAATAAAGCCAAGCGCTTGCTTTTATTTATCATCTTTATTGTTATTTATTCATTATTATTATTTTTGAATATGAGTATTGCAAACAGAATCGCTCGGTATTTAAGTCTTATGTGAACTACAAAATATTTTTCATAGTTTGCGTAATATCTCAAACAATAATTCAACAAAAATTCCTCAGATTCAGTATAAAATTCAGTTTTTAGTTTTGCTTTCAAAAGGATTGAATTGAAATCAATAATAATATTTTGTTCCTGCTTATAAATATATTTCAAAAATTATGAAGTCTAAATTTAATGCAGTAAGGTATCATATTCTGATAAATATTCTGGACACACCAAATTTTAAATAAATGAATGAATGTTTCTATTTTCCACGATCAAAGACTTATTTATGAAGTTTTAAATGTTAAAAGTTTAGAAAAACTCACCATTTTCATAATCTTAGGCCAATTAATCTTGAGAAACCTGCGCGCTGATTGGCGTATTTTCTTTGAAGCGATCGATGAAAAATCTAAAATTATCCTTTTTTTATTGAATAGTGATATTCAAATCTTCATAAATCAGTCAGTTTAAGTGATTAGAAATTAACTCTTAAAAGTCAGTGATTTAGTTGATTGGAAATTAACTCTATGACCACCATAAAATCTGTGCTTTATCTTGTGGTGTATGCATTCTCCTTAATATCCGCTCGAATAAAACATCACATACAAAAGTACTACATAGAACAAACACATCAAAAGTAAACATAACATTTCAATAGTTGCCAAAAACAAAAGAGAGAAAAATGCAATTAATAAGCAGACGATATCTAGAAAAGTACAGATATTTAGACTGGAAAATGAAATTATCTGAAATTAAAAACACGCGCAGACGATATTTACAAAAGTAAAAATATTCAAACCATAAAAGGAAAATATTTGAGTTATTCCATCAATAAATGCCATAAGTTTGTTTATAAGTTTGTTTTATGAGTCATTAAACATCAAAATGGGACTAAATAAACACCCTGTATAGAGAGTGTAAAAGATCATAAAATAATTTTTCTTGAATTTATTTTTTAGAAAAAATAATATTTCATATTTGTTTCATTTCCTACAAACTCGTGCCGAAAATTATATTTTTACTGATTTCCTTTCCAAAAAGATTTAATTTATTTTTAGTTGGAGCTTTAATCAATGTGATGGCAACACTTTGAAAAAAGCTATTTTTTCCCTTGAATGCGAAACGTGCTTAATCTTAATTTTTATTTTTGACGAAAAAAATTATTGAAAAACATAGTTAAAATATTTATTTAAAAATTCATTAAAAATAGAAATTTAATTTTAAGGTTAAAACAGTAGTATCATTTAAAAGATAAATTTTTTATCTTTAACTTCATGTAAAAATCTTTTTTGTGCGGTAATATTTTCGGCAGTTATAGCAGAAACACGTCAAAATTTCGCTTAATTTTTAAATAAATAAAATTCTAGTTAAAAATTCGAAAAAATAACCCCCAGGTGCACATTCCCGGCCTCCAAGGTATACACGTGCCAAATTTAGTAGCTGTAGGTTGAATGGTCTGGCCTGTAGAGCGCCAACACACACACACACACACACACACACACACACACACACACACACACACACACACACACATTGAGCTTTATTATAAGTATAGATATAGATATAGATTTATTGTTTCTTTCTTACTGCGCATGCATTTGTAAAATTTGGCGGGTTTTTTTTTTTTGGCGTGAAAAACTTATCACTTATTACAGATTAATTCCGACATTTTTTGCTCTTTGTTCTTCCTGATGCGAGGTTGCTCTTTAATATTTTTTTTCATTTTATTTGCCATTTTTTATAGTTTTTCAAATTTAGGTATGATGACCTTTTTTTTTATTTCACCATGTTTCTTTGTGTGAATATCCCATATTTTACTATGATACGTAGTGAAAAAGAAAAAATCAAGCACTCCGAAACGGCAATTTATAGCCAAGCATGGAATACCTGCATCTTATGAAATAGTTGCAGACATAAATCAGTCCCTTTCTAAGCATGCGCTGCCTACTGTCCGTCTTATAACTGGCTGAAAGTAATCACCACATAATGATAAGAATTTTGGCACTCTGAGATGTCACTTAGGAATAAAAGAAATGATATAAGGTATATTTTCTTTGTAGGATTTTTAACTGAAAGTAGAAAGAATTTTCATGTTTTTTCAACATTTTTATTTTGTCAGTTTGCAGAAAACTAACAAGATATAACATCATGTAAAAGGAACGCATTTATTTGTAGATAGATATCAAAGATAGTATAGATATAATTTACTGGAAAGAATTTTAAGAAACTTGAATTTTTCTAAGGAATAACACCATTTCTATTAACGATTCAACTTTTTTATCGAGATGCTCTGGAAAAATTGTGTTGATTATTGAGTATGGATCTACAATTTTGATGTTAAATCTGAGCGCTAAATTTATCTAACTCTATAAGTTCTGCTGTAATTGTGTTCATTTTTATTCAGAGAGCAGACAGACATTTTTCTCTCTCAATTAATTTCGTTAACAATTTGAATGAAATCTATAAACATGGCATTAAAATTATATACCAAAATGAATCCACTTAACTCAAAGCATTTTTTAATTATCGTGTTCACAGTTAAATATAATTCCATGAAAGTATTTTTCAGACGCAGCAAGATCTGAAATAGAAATTTATCGAAAGTGGATGTCGAATGTTTCGACGAATACTTTCTTTATAAATTCCGATTACGAGAAAGTAAAGGGAAATTAAAGTCGGAATTTAATAACTTTTGAGTGTATTAAACTAATGCATTCAAAAATAATAATTTAAAAGTGTCGCAATATTTAAATTTCAACAATTCTTATAAATCAATATAACTCAAACTTATAATCATAACTCAAGATAACGGCGTCGTACCATATATGGTATGTCGATATAGGGGACATTTCCCTAATGAAGTATTTCTGCATTATTCCTGAGCACATACCCTGTGCTCCTGTTTGCATAGAAGATTCTATTCTAGAAAAATCAGGAAATAGTTTTATTGATTAGTCATTTATTTACGTCGAACCACTCCTTATTTTACAAGCGGATCGTTCCTACAGTGGTTCTCTACGAGAATTGCTCAATCCATTATAATTACAGGTGGGGAAAATGGGTAAATTGAGAGGAATAATATCAATAATGTAACATTTTATTTAAAACGTTTATATCATATAGAATCCTTTAAACTTGAAAATAAGATAAAAATAGTTTAAACAAATGCAACTTCAATTAAACTTAGATGTTTTTTTAATTTAAAAAGTGAAAATCGTCCTGTTGATATACTCACGGATTTATGAGTGATATCCAATAGCATTATCTCATAAAATGCTAGTAATGCTATGATACACTATGTTTTATTTGCTTAAGGTGCTAAACTCACATTTTGATTACTACTTGATATAACCAATAAATGTCAGTCAACCCAATTGGTCAAAACTTACTGAATGAAATAGTAAAATTCAGTTGTATATATTACCTTTTATATAAATTCTTTCTCTTATTCTATTTATTGGCAAAATAAATAACATACACCTTATTTCGTTTGCCGGGGTGTAGCAGTAGGGGAAAGGATGAGGATTCCCCCCCCCCCCTGCTTCATAAGTAATTACTGGATATGGGAATTTTGAGTCTTGAATAGCCAAGTTCCGAATATGTATTTTTTACCTTAATTTCCTTCAATTTCCCTCACCATATACAAAAATAATTCAAGGCCCACCTATATTTTTATAGCTCATTGACTCTGCACATCTCCTTTAAATTTATCCAAGTTGAAATTTATTTCGTTTCAATGAAAAATAAGTATGTGTTTAATTTTGGAAACCCGTTCAGTTTAGTTATATTAACGTCCCGTTGTAAAGCAACACTAGGGCTATTTTGGGACGGACCTCGTAATTTTGTACCGCGATCAGATGACGAGGACGAAACCTGAGCTGGCACCCCCTCTCCAATCCACACCACACCAGCGGGAGGACGTTTGGCATGACGGATTTAATTTGCAATAGACCCCCTTACACGACGGTTCTTAGGTGGAATCAGGTCTAGAACCTGAAACCCTAAGACTCACAAGCCGAGACCTTACCACCAGGCCACCACGACCTTTAAAACTCAAATCTCATGTCTATAAGTTGAAAACTAATTGATCCTATACATAAAATATTGATTTCCCTCCTTCCCCTCTTTCTTCATACATACACACACACATATTATATATATATATTATATAATATTAATTTTCCCCTCACCCAAACTTTATTTTTTTCATTGGGATTTTTTTTCTTGTTATTTTTAAGTGTAACAACAAGCTTTATAAAACTGCCCATTGTAGGTTTAATCTCGTACCCTCAAACCAATTAACCAATTAAAAATTGTTAGCACACTTGTGAAATTTCAAACAAGTGCTTGTTTCAATCATCCGCCCATAATAAGAGATCATTCTACGCGCGCAGCCACCACTTTCTTCACCTACCCTTATAATGGATGGAGCTGTTCTTCTAAAGAGCAACTGCGGGAAAGATCCACTAATCTCATTTTTATACAATTTCCGATAAGCAATTCCATATAACGGTTACGAATATTTCTTCAAGGCAATAAAAATTATTTTCTTCATAAATTACTAATTTCGCAAGAAACTCGCCAGGTTTCCGCATGGTCATTAAAATAAATTTGCACTGCTTTTCCTAGCAAGCTACTAGTCGCTCACACTTTACGTGAACGCTTACTTTTCTTGTTTGCTTGGCAGTCAAGAAATCTTCTTTGAATAACTTTTAAGGCAACGAGAAGGAGAGACCATCTGGGGTTAGTAAGAGCAACTAATACTGACATGATATGCGAAACGTCCGCAATGTTTCGTTGACCATAGCATCATATTATACGAAATCTCTAAGAAATATACCTAGCAGATTTGCATAAGAGAAGAATTAGGAATAACATAATTTAAAGGGGATTTGATGACTTATTGAGAAACTTTAAGCTGTATTCGTATATTTTTAATTTATATATTTCAGTTTATTGTAAACTAGCCGCCTTTGACGACCAGCCGGTTCGCCAGTATTACCTCTCGCTACAATTTTCAATTAAATATTTTAAGTAACTGGTCTCTTAATAGATTCTCAAACAAAACATTTTTAATCTTCAAATTTTGATAGTCATACCAAACTTATACTGTTGTTTAGATCGTTTCGTTCAATTTACTATATATATATATTGCTACTTTTTTGTTGTCAATTCCGGTAAAACTTCAACTTTAATTTCAAGTGAAAATGATGAAATTGCAATTAATATAAAGATATTTTTTAATAAAACCAAGCGTTTTATTTTATTTATCATTTTTATTGTTATTTATTTATTATTATTATTATTGAATATGAGTACTGCAAACAGAATCGCTCGGTATTTAAGTCTTATATAAACTACAAAATATTTTTCATAATTTATGTAATATCTCAAAAAATAATTCAACAAAAATTTCTCAGATTCAGCATAAAATTTTGCTTTCAAAAGGATTGAAATGAAATCAATAATAATATTGTGTTCCGGCCTATAAATATATTTAAAAAATATTGAAGTCTAATTTTAATGCAGTAAGGTATCATATTCTGGACACACCAAATTTTAAATAAATGAACGAATGTTTCTATTTTCCACGATCAACTAAGACTTATTTATAAAGTTTTGATTGTTAAAAATTTAGAAAAACTCAACATTTTCATAATCTTAGGCCAATTAATCTTGAGAAACCTGCGCGCTGATTGGCGTATTTTCTTGGAAACGATCGATGGAAAATCTAAAATTATCCTTTTTTGTTATTCAATAGTGATATTCAAATTTTCATAAATCAGTCAGTTTAAGTGATTGATTTAGTTGATTAGAAATTAACTCTTTTTATTTTAAATATTAGTGTTTCAAGAACCTTTTGTTAATCGTGATTTCCACAGCAGAAGCTTTATGTAAAATCAATAATTCGTTATTTATTAGAGCATTTATTGAATCAAGTTACATAAAATATAATCATTTTCCATTTAGCCCATTTTAGCAGATCTGTGGTAAAAAGGTTTACAAATCAGCTGTCTGGCCCTGATTTGAATGGATATCCTGTTCATATTAAACAAAACTTGCCTTAAAATAAAACTGATTTTTTGGATTAATAATATAGAGAGTGTAAAAGATCATAAAATAATTTTTCTTGAATTTATTTTTTAGAAAAAATAATACTTCTTATTTGTTTCATTTCCTACAGACACGTGCCGAAAATCATATTTTTTGCAGATTCCATTTCCAAAAAGATTTAATTTATTTTTAATTGGAGCTTTAATCAATGTGATGCCAACACTCAGAAAAAAGCTATTTTTTCCCATCAATGTGAAACGTGCTCGTGCAGCTTAAATTTTATTTTTATTTTGTACAAAAAAAAAATTGTTGAAAAATATAGTTAAAATATTTATTTAAAAATTCATTAAAAATAGAAATTTAATTTTAAGGTTAAAATATTGGTATCATTTAAAAGATAAATTTTTGATACTTAACTTGTTGTAAAACTTTTTTTGTGCGGTAATATTTTTTGTAATTTATAGCAAAAATACTCCAAAATTTCGCTTAATTTTTAAATAAATAAAATTCTAATTAAAAATTCGAAACAATAACCCTCAGGTGCACATTCCCAACCTCCAAGGTATACACGTGCCAAATGTGGTAGCTGTAAGTTGAATGGTCTGGTCTGTAGAGCGCCAACACACACACACACACACACACACACACACACTGAGCTTTATTATAAGTATAGATATAGATAATAACACCAATGATTGTACATCAAATTATATTCAATATCGTTGCTACATATGTGATTATAAATTCAGAAAAATATTGCTGTAAAATATATTTATGAATAGTATTAAATACATATTAAAATAATTTGAGAAAGCATTGTACGGTAAACTCATTTTAATCACCACAAAGCTTGTCTTTGAAATTTAAAGTTGTTTAACATAGATATTAATGCATTAAATTTCTTAAGGAAAATTCCATTATAAATTCTGTGAATGTACTGTTAATAGATTTAGTTAGGCTTTTAATTAAATTTCACTATGTTTAGTTAGCGAAAAAGGCACTTTATTCTACAAAAAATATAAGTACACAATAGCAATCATAACCGAAGCACATATAAAAACAGAGCTTATAACAAACAGCAGCAAACCAATTTTAATCGCAATGTAACACCCACAACAACGCAAAGCACTTTGGGAACTCTCAAGAAATCAACACTCGAAAATTAGGCTTCGATCAGCTACTCGCTTTAGTTTAACTCATGTCTCTCTATCCGATTAACTATCGACTCTATCTCTATAGTCTTTATAGCCTCCGTGAAAGTAAACGAGTACTTTAAAGCAAGCGACAAAACTCGAGTGAAAATGAAGCTATCACCAAGAATTTTAAATATTCTGGATCCTTCCTTTTTGTAGTCAAAGATTCTAAATTTGACTCCATGTTTGCTGTCAAGGGCATGGGCATGTATTCAGTAATTATACAACATCTAAAAGAGCTATATGTGAAACTACCTCCTTTAGCAGAAGATTTACAGGGAAAGGAAGTAATACAAATTCGTAACATTATGCAGCGAATTTATCGATATAAAGAATTTAATTTAAATAATTTCTTGGTTAAAAATTCAATTAAAATTTTTAGCGCTTACAGTAAGGAATACTTTCATGTTGCAATTTATAGATAAAATATCAGCTTATATAAATTATCATCTTAAGGAAAGTGCTACATAAGGGATGAACGTTTTTGAAAACCATTCGAAAACAGTTATGTTTTTGAATATTGACATAAAAAAGATTGAAAAAACATTTATGAAACCAAAATATATCAATTGCCAAACGTTTTTTTAAAAATTGGATAAATGAGTATTTTTTTAGCTAAAAAGTGGTAAAAAGAAAAAAAAATTCTAGTTTAGAGGTTTATCAAAGGATTTGGTTAAAATTTGCAGATAGCTTAAGGAACATATTGTTACGAAATTTCCCGGTTCGTTTGGATAGTGGAAGTGATATGGTGTGGAGAACGCTCAATCAGCAGGCGGCAGTAAAAAAAACAACGACGTTTATTTACACGAAGACAGGACAGGACAGCACAGCACAGCACAAAGACGACAACTATATACAGCATAGAGTAGACAATTATCTTCAGCCGAGACGTGCACACAGCAGCATTCAAAAAGACTCTACTGCAGACAGTAGCGCACAGCTTAGTTCAGCACAAGCTTGACTCCGTCGCTGCTCTGCTAATCTCTGGAAGACTCGTTCTTTACCGTCGATCCCGACTACTCTGTGGCAGATGCAGACTGCCTCCTTTTATAGGTCTCAAGAGGTGGGGCTAGAAGCCCCTCAACCAAGCAGGAACTTTCGAGGCGTATCTCGGTTCCTAATGAACGGATCGGGAAAATTCTCGATGTTTCGGGTATAATCTGTTTTGGCGCCAAAGTCACCAAATTCGTCGCCAAATGGTCGCCAAGTTTGTCGCCAAGCTCTGGGACCTCCGACGCGACACCCGGACTCCGTCCAATACAGATGACTGTAAAACAGTCTTTCTGATGATGGAACCAACTATGCTGGGGAGAAGCATCACAGATTCGTAACAATATTATCTAGTTCCAGAACTATAAAAAAAGTTATATTTCGATCCATTCTTTAAATAGTGCCGTTCGACTGATAAATAATACGAAATTTTCCTTTTTTTACATTGTGAAGCATTAAAACACAAAATATTTTTTAATGAATAGATTACTTATTCTCTATTTCAGGAGCTGCAGAACATATTAAGAAATTATTATGCCACATTTGAACAAAAATATGCACTAGATTTTAATTTATGAAGTTTCCCCTAAGAAAACTTGATCATATTCTTTATTTGTGAAAATAGCATCAAAATATGTTAAAACATCATTAAAATTTATGCAAATGCAAAAATCAGTGCAACTGCTCCAAAAAATATACTTGGGAATTATAACAGTTTTATAAAGAAACTTGTTCAAACATTAAGAATATTAAATTAAAAAAATTCAGAGTTTTGCAAAAAAAAATTGACTATGCGAAAAATTGGAATGCTAAAATATGAGTTTCACCATATTCATTGTTATTTAAACCACGTATAAATTTCCTGAAAATTGTAACACTTTTTTTTCTTTTAATATTAAGAAATAATAAACTTATAATCTGCTACATATTTAACAAACTTTTTTTCTAATTCATGGCTAGTTAGACTTAGAGACTGGTTTTCAGACTTGATAAAAAGAGAAAGATTATCTAGAGCATCAAACAAAGAAACAGCTGCCAGAAAAAGCAGAAACATCAGATACTTCCAGAAAACAAGAAAAACAGCGTTCGAGCAGATTAATTAGACCTATCAGCCGAGTCGAAAGACAAGGATGTCAGCAAAAAATGGAGAAAGGGAATAATGGGGCAGATGAGTTTTCTTTGCGAGGGGTAGTTAGTGCATTTCTGAAATTACCATGTACCTAATAAGTGCATAAATTCCTGATTTTCTATTTTTTATTTGTTAACGATTTGGAGAATCTGTAAAACTAAATAGAATCTATGATTGAACTACCATACTTTTAAACTGTCAATATAGAATGCATTTATTTTACAGAAATTTTACCTTTTTATTTGATGGAAGAGACAGATATGGATTTAATGAAATTAGTCTTCTATAAATTGCTGTATGTGAAATTAAATGTATATTTACAACAAAATTGAAGGGGAAATGAAAATCCTACTCCGGCTTAATGTTCACAATAAACAGTTTTATTATCTTAATTTTAACCTTTTCCATTTACACAAATGAATGGTTATAGAGAATCATGAATTTCAATATCATCACAGCTATCTAATTATTGTTATTGATTGTTCTTCAAATTAAAATTTAATAATAATCTTAGACAAAACATTAGGTAAAGGAAAATGATGCCATCAAAAAGTATAGTATTTTGTAGTGTAAAAATTGGGTAAAACTTTTACGGAATGATAATTTCGGGGAGACGTTGCTAAAAACCAATAAAACCTTACTTTTTTTAATGAAATGAAATTTGAATTAGCTTTTGAACTTTGAAAAATTATCAATAATATTCTTGAAGGGAGCAAATGTGTTGACTCCAAAAAAATTTAACAAAACAAGATGATTTACATAAAATGCATACAAATAAAGCAATTTTTATTGATATAAATAATATTTATTTCTATTAAAAACTAGTGGTAATGGACTTCCACGCGTACTTTCTAATAAAACTATTATCACCACGCCCACCCCTAAACTTATGGATTCTGGTAAGGTCCCCAAATGCCTTGCATGCCTCTAACAATCAATTGTCACGAAATATACATCATTGGCTTAAATCTATCGTTTTTACTGAATCTATCTTGCGGACTTCGGCGATTAATACTTAGCATGTGATTAATGCTTAAGTGTTTGAAAAGGGAATATATAGAATGACTTTTATCCGATAAATTCAAAACTAAATTGTACTTAATATTACTGGCAACTAATTCGATATAGATCTTGTATTCATAAGATCGCATACCATTTATTTAATTCATTCAGTTTTTCAGTTATTAAATTTACATACAAGAAAGCAGAGACTTAGAGATGGTTAGCATTTTGACAAGATTTAGTTGAAAATTTTATTCCTATTCAATCTACATTTCAAATGTTAAACTTATCTACGCATTCTTTAAGATTCCTGGTTATGAAATTCAGCTCGAAGTACTCGAATAGCTGGACTGAGAGATTTCCTCTTCGTATATTTTGCTCATATGAAAGAAATCTCCAAATGTGTTGTCAAGTCCATATGTCAAATTTTATCTATCCAGTTTAAATCATTTTGAATTGATCGGGTTCCCAGAGTGAGAGAAAATTCTAAAAAATGTGTTTTTCGAAATCAAAGAGAACTTAAACATGGAGATTGTTTAAAATATCAAATTCAAATTTCTCTGACGAATGCAGTATTTTCTCTATGTATACATAAAAGTAAAAATGAAAATATTAGAACCTCTATTTCATAACGTCGTAGAACGACATTTTCCTTTAGATTCGCCTATCTGACCCTCTTTCATTTCATGAGCCGTTGCATATTATAGTGATGGATTTTACATCACTTAAATAATAGGAATATTGTTTGCACAAAAGTGTATGATATTAAAGATACTGCTGTGTGTTTGAAGTATCTAAGAGCATTAACCATTAAAAACTGAAAATCCAATTTCTTTTTTTTATTGTTGTTGTCATAAAAACTATTTAAATATTTACATAGACTATTTATAATATTTATATTATCATTTTTTCATGCAGTTGTAAATTTTTGATCACATTCGGAGGAAAACGTGTTCAAAATGCATATTCACTTTTCTTCATAATATTATTACAAAGTATAAAATGCATCATACTGCATGATTACGTATAGAAGCAATGGGATAATTTCTCAGGTTTTCGGATTACTCTGACTTTTCAGAATGTGTCATCACCCACCCTATATTATCTTATGCCAGCAGCATTGTCAGGAGATCTATCCGGAAATAGGAAAAATAGAATAAATTAGAACAAGCAAAAAAAAAAAAAAAAAAGAGAGAGAGAGATCGTATAAATACACGATAAACTCGGCCCCACTATGCATGTTTCACTACAGTAGAATGATTGTAAAAGATGCCACCATTTCGAATTTCAGGAAGATGTAAAGATGATGTTCAGATGTTCAGTGCTTTCAAATGTGTCTTTTTTCCCCAAGAAAAAGAAACTCCATAAAAAGCATTTTCATGAGAAACTCACCTATCGAATCCGCTGAATTGAGCAGAACTAACGGACCGGTGCACTTACAACTACTACTATGATAGGATGGATCGAAAAAATAAAAGGACCAATCCTATCCCCCTGGGGATATCCATCAGAGATTAGTCGAGCCATTCCGAATTTCGAAAGTTCAGCGTTCTTCTGCTAAATCGACACAATCTGAGGGGATCAAGTATTTGATGATGCAGTGAGTGACGGAAGAATCTTCCATCTGGAGTAAAATGCTCTCTGCGGAAACATTGGGAGAGAGGCTATGAAAAGGATTCGCCATCCACGTCGCGGATAACTCACGGAATCGACTGAAAGACGGAGGAATAATTCGATTTCAGAAAAAAATAATTTTTTTATGTAAGAATACGGGGTAAGGCCCATTATCTGTGAAGTGTAGGAAAGATTTCTGCTTAATTTAACGACGCTAAAAACATTTTGCAGAAATTGTTGTAGTGGGATTTGGTGGGTAGGAATGGATTTTTTTTTGCTTATGAAATTGGTATCATGTTAGATGAATGTGGGGAGGACTCTCCATTATCTTAATAAATCAATTGAAACCTTTTATACTACTGAAACGAAAGTATTTTCTTTTATTTATTCGGCCCATTTGAAATCAGGAATTTTATTACAAAATAAATGAAGCTAAATTTTGTAGCCCAGCTAAAAGTATCGCATTGTAAACATAGAGCCAAATGCTCAAAAAAAATCGTTGATAAATCCAGAAATGGATTTAAGAAACAGATTCAAAATTAATATTTGATCTATTCAGCCAAAAATAAAATTTCTTTCTCACAAAAATTAATCAATATTTTCTATGGATAAATTAAAGAAACTTAAATAATATGTCAACATTTAACATAGATTCTTGGAATAATAATGATCCTTTTTTGAGTACAAGTAAACATATATTGAGCCAATTTAAAGTTAAAACACAAATGCTTTGAATTAAGATGTAGAAAGCAATGCATCTGATTATTAAAATACTATACTAAAGCTTCAATACATTGACATTTAATTTATTTGTATCATACATTCTCATTTTCGTTCTTTCAGTATTCAAATACTTCTGACATTGTACATTTTTATTTTCTCGCATGTCAGAGAACATACTTCTATCGTCAAAAAAAAGTCGAACTCGAGACTTTTACGAACCTCCACGTTTCAGACCTTAACGAGCCGAAAAGTCACATTCTTTGAATTTTCTTTCTAGCCGTCTGTTGTTGAATACGATAACTAAAAAATATTTTGAAGTAGACTGATTATATTTGAATATAGTTTTTATACCAGATTTGTAATTTGTACACCGTTTTTAGAAAATATCCAAGAGAGATTCGGGGAGACGACTCCATTTTTTCACGGTTGATAATTGGATCAATCGATGTTATGCTTAGAATTTTTTTTCCGTTCACATATACGTTGTCTGGTTGTTTTTTAAAACTTTTTTAATAAAACCCATCTTTATTTATACTAAACAAGATGAGAGACATACGCGTTTTAATATTTGCTACGTGGGATGTAAATATATGATGGGACACAAATCCATTGTTAAAAGATTCTCCCTATATTTTGACGAATCGCAATGTTTCAGATATTTCTGAGACCCTTACTCATGTTTTCGAATAATCTCGAATCGTAATCATGATAAATAAAATAAAGCATCGACATGGGGCGATGAAATTTTTTGTGCAACCTTAAACTTAAATTTAGAATTTTATTAACTTTCGAATGAAATCTGTTGAAAAAAGTGGTAGCCATTCGGTAGGTATTATTTCAAGCAGACACAAAGATATAAAATGTGATTCGCGTGAAATTTAGCATGTAGATTTATCATCAGTATTGTCAATACGCATTTATTTTTGTACCAAGCCTGGTAAAGAAGGGTAGCCATTTATTTATGTATATTCCGAGTACTTGAATGAGGTAACTTTTACTTTCGCCACAGAATATCCCCGAACTTGGTATCTCTAGGATTCCCTGCCGGTTGAAAGGATATACGTGGGAGTATTTATTAAGATAAAAAAATACACATAAAAACACAAAATATCAATATACACATAAAAAGACATAAAATATCAATATACACATAAAAAGACAAAATATCAATATACACATAAAAAGTAACTATATACAATATTATAATGATGAAGAAGGTGTTCGGTGGGGGGTATGAGTAGATGAAATCTATTGAAGTTAATATATTCTGAAGAAGAGCTTGGTTGAGAAATGAAACGAAAATTTATACTGGGCTTGGGTCTGGAGAAATCAATTCCTCGTTCTCTTGTAGGAACTGCACAAGATTTCTAATTTTAACCTTGGGCATCTTGTTTCTCATAACGTTGGTCCACCAGATATTTTCTAAGTAGTGGGTAGGTTTTTTGAGATGAAAAGAT
The DNA here is from genome assembly GCA_026543865.1 of Argiope aurantia. NCBI lineage: Eukaryota > Metazoa > Arthropoda > Arachnida > Araneae > Araneidae > Argiope > Argiope aurantia. Next base: position 1,360,075 of record JAPMOR010099319.1, read on the forward strand.
GTGGTAAGAGGATAGCTAGTGGCATAATGAAGGGGATCGCCTACTTCTCCGCAGCCACATTCATCCGATCCTTTAATATTGAATCTCTTGAAATATGAAAGGAAAGGGCCATGACCAGTTGCAAAGATAATATCAAGCCTATTCCAAGATGATGGGTTAAAGGATACTTTCGATATGATTTGATGGATGTTTCAGACAGTTGAGCCATTGTCCCATTTTTCTTGCCATCGCTGTAGGCTCAATTCATTTAGAATACTTTTCAGATGGCTTTTAGGGGAAAAACGCACTGAATTAAATAAAGTTTGGAATGTGTTCTTATAGCCAAAAATGTTAATCCCTGTGAAATTTTGGAAAAGCGCCCAAAATGTATACGCAGCTTTTCTCCATAATATTATTGCAAAGCACAAAATGTACCATGCTATATGAATAAGTTTAAAAGCAAAAGGTGAGGATCTCTCAGGCGTGCTGATTACCCTGAACTTACAGAGTTTAATCAGGTTCACTGCCCTTTCTACACTACCCTACCCTATTCCCGCAACAGTTTCAGTGGATGTATCCGAAAATAGAAAAAAAGAGGAGCAAAAAATACCTAGGTTGTCTAGGTAAACGATAAAATCGATCCCATAGATTATTTATGCATGTTGAATTACAGTATAATGATTATAAAAGATGGCAACATTTCGAATCTCACAGAACTGACATGATTTAAATTCATATTTCTTTTTTCCAAGAAAAAGAAAATAAAACTCCATAAAAAGTATTTTACAGAGAAACTGTCGTATCGAATCCGCTGAATTGAGCGAAACTAACGGACCGGTGCACGTACAACTACTACGATCTGATAGCTGGAAAAATAAAAGGGTCCCACCTATCTCCCTCGAAATATCCATCAGAGGTTTTTCAAACAATTCCGAATCGCGAAAGTTCAGCGATCTTCTGCTAAATCGACACAATCTGAGGGGATCAAGTATTTGATGGTGCAGTAAGTGAAGGCACATTCTTCTATCGGGAGTAAAATGCTGTCTGCGGAAACATTCAGAGAGAGACTATGAAAAGTAATTGCCATCCACTGCTGAAACGAGTGACTGTTCGAGCTCATGGAATCTATTTAAAGGGTGAGAAATAATTTCGCTTCTGAAAAGAATACTTTTTCTTGTGCGAGAATATGAAGTGTTTCGTGTTATATGTTGAGTGTATATAGGATTTCTTCTTAATTTAACTATGCTTAAAGTAAAAACAGATTTGCGGAAAGGGTTTTGGAAGGTAAAAAAAGAAAATTAGTTCAGAGGTGGAGATTCTTTCCATTGTCCTACTACATCTTTCAAAGATTTCATACTACTAAAATGAAAGTAATTTTCTTACTTGTTCTACATATTTTGAGGTCATCAAAGATTTTATTATAAAGTGAATGAGGCAAAATTTTATTATGCTAAAATGAAGCAGATTGTGAACATAAATTCAGGAGTCCCTGATAAATTCCCTAAGGTATTTAAAAAATTAGTTCAAAATTAAAATTTTGTTTAGGCTGCCAAAAAAAAATCTCATAAACACTAATCAATATTATATATCACTGAGTTAAAGGATCTTAAATAATATGTCGATTCCAAAAGTAGATTCTTAAACTAATAATTATCCTTCGTTGGGTATAGGTAAATATAATGAGAAAATTTAAATCTAAAACTTAAATGTTTCCTAGTTGCGACGTAGAAAGCAATATATCTGATTTTAAAATATTGCGCTAAGTTTTTAATACTTTGTCATATAATTTATTCATTTCATAAAATCTCTTATTTTTTCCGTGTTGAAGTACCTCCGATTTTGTGTATTTTTACTTTCTCATATACCAAGTACTTGGTCTAGGAATTAATTCGTGCGGTTTTACAAGAGATGGCGTGACTAGCTTATTGTCCCATAGTTTCGTTTGTTCAAACATGCATTCAAAACTACTGTTATTGCGCATCTAGTTTAGTATATGCCATTTGGTATATGCCACAACAACAATTTTTATTCAACTGAAAATGTCAAATTTTGTGCCTGATAAAATGTTTTTGTGGGGGGGGGGGTCTTCATTACTTGAACATGAAGAAAACTGCTACCGAAAGTCATTGTGTCTTGGTGGAAGTTTATGGTGACCATGCTCTAGCTAAGCGAACGTGTCAGAAGTGGTTTGCACGGTTTAAAAGTGGCGATTACGGCTTGGAAGACCAAGAACGACCTGGACAGCCAAAAAAATTTGAAGCTTCTGAAACCTGGTGAAACCTTTAATGGAAAACATTATCGACTTCAGTTGATGCGTCTGAAACAAGCTCTGGCCAGAAAACAACCATAATGGGATAACAGACATAATATACTTATTTTTCAACATGATAACGCTCGACCACATGTCGCAAAACCGGTCAAAACATATTTGGAAAATGTCGGATGGAAAGTGTTACCCCACCCGCAGTATTCACCAGACATTGCTCCTTCAGACTACTACTTTTTTGATTGCATGAATAACGATTTGCTTGGATAGCGGTTCACTTCTTCAGAAAATATTGAAAAATGGATCTCTGATTGGATCGTTTCGAAAAGTGAGGAATTCTTTCGACACGGAATTCGTAAATTGTCTGAAAGGTTGGAAAAAGTAGTGGCTAGCGATTGAGAATATTTTTGATAACGTATTTATGTATTTTGCTTTTCAAATAAAACTTTACTTTTTTATTAAAAAGCTCACGAATTAATTCCTAGACCAAATATATTAAGAGAAAATATTGCATTCATAAAAATGAACTGGAGACGATCGAATCTCCATGTTTCGGTCTGTTAATGAGTCCAAAGAACTTAATTTTGGAACTTTTTCCATCTGTCAGTTGATGAATACGGTAACTGAAAAAATAGTTTGAATTAGACGTATGATAATTGGTATTTGGGTTTAATACCACATTTATTATTTCTAACACTATTTTTTGATAATCCCCGAGATAGTTTCGGGTGACCGTTCCATTCTTTTTTTTTCATTGTATTATTGTCAATTGCATTAGTTAGAACTAAACTTTGCAATATTTATCTCCATTCACATATGTGTCATTTGATTATTTTTAATAAAGTCCATCTACATTTATACCAAACAAGATGAGAGGCATACGCGTTTTAATATTTGCTATGTGAGATGTAATTATACGATAGGACACAAATCCATTTAAAAGATTCTATATTATACAAATCCTAATGTTTCAGATATTTCTGAGTCTTTTACCCAAGTTTTCAAATATTCTCTAACCATAATCATGACAAATAAAAAAGCATTGAAGTGGCTAGATAATTTTTTTGTAGTCTTAAACTTAATTTTACAATTTTATCGATATTCAAATGAAATCCGTTAAAAAAGTGCGTATCTCTCCCTAGGTATAAGTCAAGATAACTTAAAATTACAAGGAGTAATTTATATGAAATGTAGCATTAGGATTGCCAATATACATTTAATTTTGTACATTTTTTCGTAAGGATCGCCATTTATTTATGTACATATTTCCGAGTATCTGAATGCGGTAACTGAAAACTGTATTGCCTTAAATAAAATTTGGAATATGCTTTTATAGCCAAAAATGTAAGTCCCTGTGAAATTTCAGAAAAGCGTCCAAAATGTATACTCATTTTTCTGAATAATATTATTTCAAAGCTCAAAATGCACCTTACTGCCAGAATATGTTTAGAAGCAATGGGTGAGGATTTGCCATTCTTGTGATTTACTCTGACTTACCAGATTTTGTCACCGCCCTTCCTGCATTTTTAAGTAAATAATCAAATTGATAGCGTCGATTATTTATACTTGTTTCAGTACAGTTTAATGATTAAAAAGGACACCATTTCGAATTTCACGAAGATAAAAAAATGCACTTTCTATACTTTCATTTCTTTGTTTTTTACAAGAAGTAGAAAATAAAACTCCATAAAAAGCATTTTCAGGTGGAACTTTCCTATCGAATCAGCTGAATTGAGCGGAACTAACGGACCGGTGCACTTACAGCTACTATCACGATCGGATGACTCGAAAAATAAAAGGATCCCTCGTATCTTTCTGGGGATATCCATCAGAGGTTTTTCAAACAATTCCGAATCACGAAAGTTCAGCGATCTTCTGCTAAATCGACATAATCTGAGGAGATCAAGTATTTGATGATAAAGTGAGTGAAGGCAGACTCCTCTATCGGGAGTGAAATGCTCTCTGCAGAAACGTTTGGAGAGAGGCTATGAAAAGGAATCACCGTCCACGACGCGAACGAGTGACTGTTAGAACCGAAGGAATCGATTCAAAGATTAAGAAATAATTTGGTGCAGAAAAAAATTATTTTTCTTATGCAAAAATGTGTACGAATGCATGTTATTTGTTAAGAGTATGGAGGATTTCTACTTAAGTTAGCAACGTTAAAAATTTAAGCCAATTTTAAAAATTGTTTTTGCAGCGTAAGAGTGGATATTCGTCATAGAAATTGATATGATATTTAAAGAATAGGGTAAGATGTCTTTCCATTATCTTAGTATAACCACTGTAATCTTTCATATTACTAAAATGATTTTTTTTTTACGTATTCAGCTTATTTTGAGGTTAAGAATTTTATTATAAAATAAATGAAGCAAAATTTTGTAATCGTTCTAAAAATATCACACTGGGAATATAGATCCAGAAGAAAAAAACATTCAACATATTTGATAAAGTCTGTATGAGATTTAAGAAATTTATTCAAAATTAAAATTTGGTCTATGCTGTAGGAAAAGATCATTTCATTCTCATAAAAGCTAATCAATAATTGTTATCGCTAAATTAAAAAAAAACTTAAATATTATTTAAAAACCGTTAGTAAATTCTTATAATAAGAACAATCCATCTCTGGGCATAAGGAAGCGCAATAAGCAAATTTAAAATTAAAACGTAATTGTTTTCATTTGAGACGTAGAAAGAAATACATCTGATTTTAAAATACTGTTACAAACCTTTTAATACTTTGTCATACAATTTATTTATAATATGCATTCTCATTTTTATTCTTTCAGGATTCATGTAATTCCGATATTATGCATTTTTTTACTTTCTCTTATATCCGAAAAAAATGTTGTAATCATCAAAAACAAAATTAGAACTCGAGACATTGATGTATCTCCACGTTTCAGACTTCAATGAGCACAAAAAAAAACAGTTTTTTAATTCTTTATTTCCATTGGTGAACATGTCGTTAATCTCTTAATTGGGGTCCATCGAAGCTGAACCGTCCTCGGAAGCTAATAAAGGCAGAGCCTCCTCTCAGTTAAGGCTCGTATTTATGGGTGAAACAGAACGGGATACTTCTGACATCATTGCACGTCACCGCAGCACTACCCCCTCCCTTCTAGTGCGATACGTGCGATATTTTGCTGGGAATCTGATTTGTCGACCCGAGCGAGACTTTCTTGGTTCTGTAGGTGCTGTTGCTGATGGAACTGGCACGTCTCTTGAAGTTGCTGACGTTACGACAGACATAACTAATTCGTCTGCGTTAAGAAGGAAATCTGGTTTCACGCGATCTATGGAAATGACAGTCCTCCGACTTCTTATTTCCACTTTGAAAATTTTCTCCTTCCTTTCTAATACTGGAAATGGCTCCTCATAAGGAGGCTTCAATGACGGCCTGACTTAGTCTTGGAGTATAAAAACGTGAGTGCAAGTTTTTAACTCTTGTGGAACAAAGTGCTTCTTTACTCCATGATTGCTAGTGGGCAGAGGTCCATAAGCTCGAATTTTCGTACGGAGCTCCTTCAAAAATTCTCCTAGGTTTGCGTCATCTTGGTTGGTCTTATGATGGAAAAAAATCATGAGGAAGTCGGAGCGTTGTGCTGTAAAGCAACTAAGCAGTTGTCGTAGCAAGCCCCTCTCTGAGTACCGAACGCAAACTAAGCAAAACTATAGACAAGTTCTCTGTCCACCTCTCGCTTAGACAAGGCTCGCATTTATGGGCGAAACTGTGCGGGGTCCTTCTGACGCCATTGCGTGTCACCGCAGACACGATTAGACAAAAACGCATTGAAACAGACGGAGACGGATAACATTTTGTAAAGCTCTTTTATTATTATTATTTATTTTATTATTATTACTTGTCAGTAAACTTCGAAATTTTTTTTCTTCATGCTCATTTATGTCGTCCGACTATGAGAGACATACAAGTTTTAACAGTTACTATGTGGGATGGTATTCATGGTCTATCAGATCGTGTCTAGAGCTGCGATTTCTTTGAATAACTGTATCTGAATTGAGATATTTGAAACTGTATATTATCATAATAGTTTAGAAAGAATTTTTTTCTTTGAAATGATGAATAATTTTGAAAAATCGAGGAGCCTGTGAAGCGGCTTTGTTTGAAAAAAATCTTTATTACAGTTGGCCAAATAGTGAAAATGAAAAAAGCGGCTTGATTGTTCTTTCAAAGACCGCACAGTATCCAAAATGCCCTATAGTGAGGAAAACTCAGATGACTGTAAAAAAAAAGTACAATCTTAGCGAATTTATTTATGCATTTATGAATGCCGATTGAATGTCCCTGACACTTCCAGGTTTTAAAAAAATTACGAGTTTTTGTAATATTTATTATCAATTCTTTTCTAAAGTTTTGATGAGCCAGTGTATTTGAAAATAAGTTAAGAAAATAAGATAAGAAACATTAGGCAATACTCACTTCGAAGTGATTTTCAAATACGAAAAAAATGGCTTGGAACTAAAGAAATCACTACAAACACTAAAAAGATTCACAAATTTAAATTCTTCTGATCTCTTTCTTTCTAAACATACTTCTGTTTTAATTTTCTTTTATCTTTTTTTTTTTTTTTTTTTACCTCCAAAAAATTGCTCAAGACAGCATTGCAACTTTCTGATTTGACATATGATATTTGAAAATTTAATTTTTAATCATGAAACAAATTATCAGATAAAGCTAACTATTCTTCAGAAACAATGATATTTTAAGCATGATTTTAAATCAACACATCTGTGCTGAGATTGGAACACATTAAACAGATATTAAAACCAGATTATTTAATACTTTTAAAAAGAGAAATAATATTTGATTTAAAAATTTTTTAATTAAAGAAAATTAAGAAATCCGACATAAAATGTAAAACGGTTTGAACTCCTTTTAAATATTCTTTACAATTCTATTTATTGCTGAGGTAACCAAAACCCAATAAGAAAACTTCTCAACTTAAATAAGAAATTAGTTCATCCTGTGAAAGAAAGGAGCCCTAAAGAGTAATACATCAAAGAAAAAGCAACTAAAGCACTTCTTAGTTTTTGTCAATAAATAAAAACCTAAGGAATGTGTATCCACGAAACGCAGAATAAATGATTTCTAGGACTAATCCAATAGTTATGTACTTCTTCGAAAAACTTAGTAACTTTAGATAGATAATAGAATAAATTGCTATTATCACATTTAAGAGAATTGAAGATCAGTTTTCATAGTTTTATATAATCAAGATATCTTTGTTAGAATCTTAATTTTAAGCATCCGCCTTTTTATCAATCGACAACAAAAGTTTTCTTTCAGCAAAGTTTTCTGCCAGCATTTCTTAAAGAAATATAGTGCTCTAATTTATTTTATTTAGGTATTTTAAAATAAAAAATCATACGTACGAAATTTTTTTTAGTTGGCAAGATTTTGGAAAATTAACTAATAATTGATATGTAATAATTTTGAAATAAAGTATTCCCTGGTCTGAGCGGACTCAAGGATGTATTTTGGTTTGATGATACTAGCTGAATATATTTTTAAAAGATATAGTGCTCTAATACCTTGAGAAAATAGAAAATAATTAGAAATATTAGTTTAGAAAAATATATGAAATTTCAAAAATTTTATTTAACATGATTACCCGCAATAATGGGAGGTCAATTAACCAGGACATCACTCATAGGAAAACAAATATTTGGTTTAAATATTGTTTTTTAATTGAAGGAGATTATTAAGGCTTTGATGAATGATTAATAACTTTTTGCCATTAATAATTTTAACTATAAATTGTTATTCCCAATTACTTTAATTCATAGTTATTTTTTTATTTCAGTTCTATTTGCCGATAAAGGATACCTTAGATTTTGAAAAAAGGGGCTTTTGGCTCAAAGATTCTTTCTCGATTCTCTGACGGCTAAAGTATTACTGTGGGTTAGAGTTAACTCTACTTCAATGACGGGGCATACCTTCTACGGTACCGTGTATTATGGCCAATGGTAGTTACTAGGACACATTAAATGCAATACTTCTATTTGAATTCTGAGTGAGGCTATTTGTAGATATTAATAATGCACTGTTGTAATTTCGGAAAAAATCAGAAATTGTTTTTATTGATGTTTTCTACCCATGCAGCTGAATAAACCATCAAGAAATTTTGCTATTCATATAGCAAATACCTGGTACTGTGTACCAATTATATAGCAGATACAGGTTATAATAATGCAAATACAGGGGTATCAAAGCATAAATACTCAGATATCAAGAAAGATTAAAGATAATTCGAAACTCTAGTTTTAGCATGAAATCGTGAGACCTTATCAACATCGATTCTAATTACATTTGTTTATTTTTGTAATATATAGATAGTATATTATATATAGCTCCTAAATATGTAGCTGTGAAAGAATGAATGAGTATACATTCAATAATTAAAACAATAAATGTTTTAAAATATACTTACATTATTTTTTAAATATTAAAATTAGAGAAAACTAATATAGAAATAAACTGATATCACAAAATGTTACATTTTTAATAATGAAGATGTGCAAAATTTATTTTTATACAACATCGAGCTAGAAGTTACTGAGGAAAAACGTTAATTTGGATTAAAGAACGATTTTTTTACAAAATGAAATTCGAGGTTTTGACAAATATCTACGTTTTAGACCTCCCCGTGTTAAAAACACACACATTTATGAAATAATGCCTGTATATCTGGGAACACAACAACTCAAAAACACTTTGAGCCAAAAGGATGAAATTTGGTGCATGGCCTTTACACAAAATTTGTAGATTTCTACGAAATTCTGAACGAAATCTGTTCAGAGAAAATAAGTTGGTACGTTTCTCAGAATATAAATTAGTACAATAGATTCAAATCGAAAAATTCTAGAAGAAAAAAATATTTTACACAGATTTAACATTTAATATTTTGATATGAAAATTTGAAAATAAACTATCCAAGAGTCTGATCGTCTGCCTGTATGCAATTTCTCATGGTGTAAAAGCGCTAACGCAATAATTTAAATAAAAGAAATTTGGTATGTAAACAGAATTATATTTCCGTGTTAGTTTTTATATTTAATTGACAGGGAAAAAGGTTTCCAAAAGAATTATTCAGTTTTCTGATACTTATGTATAAACCACATCGCAGAGATTAATTACCAAACCTCGCTCGCTAATATACTTTTTCGTCACTATTGTTCGCCAACGGCATGCATGAGGCTAATAATATGCAAGTAAAATTTTTAAATAGTGTTTTAAAAAGTTCCCTCTTGCTGGTTTATAATATTTCCGAATTTTGTTTTAATGAATCAATCAAATATAAAAGAACTTCTTAGCTTTTTTAAGTTTTGTCATTATTCTTTAAGATAAAAATAATAACACAATGCCAAAATTGTTTGTAGACAAATGCCGTAACAAAAATTATTCGTTACATTCACTATTATTACTACGTTTCTATGTTATAGACAACATCCTGTTTGTACTTTTATGTTTTGTTTTCGACAACATTTGAAAATGCGATTACATTCAAAGAATTTCTGTGGTGAATTCTCTATGAACTAAAGAATGACTTTCTCACAGGAATAATTATATTCTGGATTACAATTTGTTAATTTCTTTCATATTGTTTGTTTCATTTCTTCCAAGATGTTGAATTAGATCTTAGATGTAGTATTGCTGTCTGTTCGATTTACTTTTACAGATGCACAATGCAATATAGTTGTCAATATGTTCTTCTATAAAACTTTTAATCTCAAAATGAACTTTTGTGATTAACTAAAGAACAAGATTTTAATTGTTCATAACAATATTTAGAGCATCTTTCATAGTTCGTGGCCTGAAATCAATCAAATAAACAAGTTCTAATAAAATCAAACAAGCGGAATGCATCAGTGTGTGTATGTGTGTGTGTGTGTGTGTGTGTGTGTGTGTGTGTGTGTGTGTGTGTGTGTGTGTGTTAAAAAAACTTCTCATCGTTTTGTTTTTCACCGGGATAAAAAATTAAAAAAAAAAGATTGCCATAAAATATTTTAATTAGATTTTGATACTTATATTCCGAATACCGAAGAAAGAAAGAAAAATGGAAAATTTACAAAACCTAATTAACTTCTTTTATTTATTTAAATTAGTTGTTTGTATTGTTCACAAATAGTTCTTTTAAATGTTGAACAGTCGAAAAATAGATTACAGAATATGAATGAAATATAATATTCAGGTAAACCAAGTTCGTAAGTAAATTAGATTCCTATCATACACAAATAGAAAATTTATAAATTATTGTGATTAACTAACTAGAAAGGAATAGAATTGGTCTGCTCGTAATTAGGAGTTTTCATCCTTAATTTATTTGTGCGATTCATATAATTTATATATTGATTTTTACCAAATTATAGGATAATACGATACATGTTATTTTTATGAACGAAATTTCATCCTTAAATAATATTACTTTTGTATTCAAATTGTATTAATTTTCATAATATGATATTTTTTTATTGAAAAGGGCGAAATTTCCTCAGATCTTTATCAACGATAGTAAAATAAATTAGTAAGTATGCCTCCAATTCAAAAATGAGTAGATTAATAAATTTAGATCAAATAATTTGTCAAAGACTAATCCTCTACTTTTAGTTTTGACCATAAAAATTATTTTGCGCATAAATAATTTCTTGTAGAAATGAATTGATTGCTTTTAAATCAGGACTGCAAAAGTAATTTCTTAATCGTTATTAAGATGCTATAATTATGTGACGAAATTAATAATATAAATTCTTAACGCGTGAAGAAGCAGAAAAACAATTTGACAATTCATGTGACTGTGAATGAATTAGAGATGTTCCATTTGATAATCGATAATTAAAATTTTATAAGAGTTTCAAATCTTTTTTATCAACATAACAGAACAAGAAAAAACATACTGAATTTCCTCTTATTTCAATGAATTATTTATTAACCATTCCTACTCATAACAATAATCAATTGCAGACAAGTATTTACTTACAACTCTTCCAAAAACTTATTAACTCAAGAATAAAAAATTAATTCCCAGTATTACCCAAAATAATAATGATGTAATTAGTGAGAAAAGGCAAATCATGGGGAAACACTAACAAAGTGCTGGGGGAAAAAATGTGGCAAACGATTTATAAATGCATTTTTAATGTAATAAAGTCATTCATTTCAGTATTTACAACGAATAAATATCTAATATAATTACATTTATTTTCCTTTTTAATTCTATTTAGGACTGCCTAGGAAAAGGGTATCTAAAATATTATGTAATAAATTAATTTAATTTGGGTATCTTATGTGAATATGGGTTAAAAGTTAATAAATATTATTAACTTATTTATATATTTATTAACTTATTTAAAAGTTAATAAATATTTTTTACATGGAAATAATTGAAACAATTTAATAACATGAAGTAATTTAATAATAAGCATTTTATAATGTTAGTAACTAACTTCCTATAAAAGAATGCAAATTCTAACTGATTTCTGTTTGCATCTCTTATACCGTTTGCTCATTGTTTATTTTATAGTTTAATGAAATTCCACACCTCCTTTAGAAGATGGCATCATGGTTAAAAAATGCATTTTTTCCCCTCCGTTTTCCCACTAAAGTTTCCTTAAAGCTAACTTCTTAAAATTTCTTAACCTTAAATTTGTGAATCAAATTATTCTAATTAATAATGAATATATTTTAATATATTTTGAACAAAAGCAACTACGAGAATTTAACACTAGGTTTTACGGACATTTCTTATATATTTATCTCTACGAACACGCACCAATTTGACGAATACATATATTAAAAGAAAAACAACCACTTAGAAAGCAATATAATAAGTAAAAAAATGAAAATATGAGCTATATATTTATAGAATGTTTTTATCATTCAATAATATTTTATTACATTGCTTCAATATTCTACATTCATTTCGCGCATATTTTACAAAAATACTCAATTTTGTTTGTACATTTTTCGCAAACGATCTTTTCGCATGTTTTACAGGTGCTAACAGCAACTACAACTTTCAAAATGTTTTCGCACTCTGACGCAATTCATATTCTGCGTTCCGTTCTTTCTTTTGTTGCTTATCGGGATTGTTTCATTTGAAATAATGATATCGAGGTAGGTGCATTCATACTTATTATTGTTGTAATTTTTGCATGGATAAAACTAATTTACTAAATATTTTATTTGCACTGCGATTGCATCAAATTGACGCAAATCCTTATACCACAGAAAATTTCAATATTTCCAAACTTTTGAAAAAATATACTTCAATATATATTTACCTCGTTCAACGGATAAAAGTCAGTACAAGAGCAAAATAAAAGTGCGAACGTTCTTTGTAATTTGCCTTTAAAAAATTCGAAATGCGTCAAAATGACGCGTCCCGTAAACGTAGTGTTAAATACGAGAATATAAAAGTATGATAGGCCAAAACAATCAAACGTACTTACTCCATTACAAGAATTCGTAACTACTGGTTGTAATTACATATGGAACAAATGATTAAAAGATTAAAAACAAATATTTAATGCTTAAAACTACAATTTGATGTAAATTGCATTGTTCGCAAAATGAAGCAGTTCTTAATATAAGAAACTCAAACATGATGCATGTCTTCTGTGCTAAATAATAATAAAATGTATTTAAAAGTATTTGATACTTATGTATAAAAACCATGAAATTAATGAATGAAAAAAATACAATATGCCGCAACGTACAACAAAATTGTATTTTATTGTAGGATTAATAAATGATTCACTTTTAAATGTAATTTCAACAGTGTTTAGATTAAAATTACATAATCGTAATGTGTTTTCTCGTTACAAAAGAAAAAAGAAAAGAATTCTTTTAGAATTTTAAAAACATTTAATACTTATTTTTAATTAAAATGCTCTACAAATTGTAATATATTTTTTTTAATCTTAAGACTTAATTGTTTAACTATTGAATTTATTACTGTAAGCATTCTTTTACCTTCTTTCGCAATTATATTGTTAAACAAAAAGCAAAATTGCGTAAAGACTAAAATACCAAAAATAGATTTAATCTTTTCTAGATTTCGAAAACATAATATTTCCCCCTTTTTTTTGTCGTATATGCATAATAAAAGTATTTTCAAAGATTGATTTTTCATTCAAAAGCAAATACTTTCATATTTAATAACCCATTTTTAATGATAAAAAGTATTATTAAATATGCAAAGAAATAGAAATTATTTATGTTAATTGAAATTACTTTGTATTTTAAGTTTAAAGATTTATAATTTAAAAATAAATATCATGGAAGTAGTTTCTGAAAACGCAGTTTAATTTATGCCTTGACAACTATTTCGCTTTGTTTAATTACATCATAATTATTAATTTCCAAAGAGAAATTAAATTCAACGAAAATAATTTTGAAGGATCTACATGTTTCAAACATTTTTGAATCCCAAAAATATTTTTTGAACTAATAATTCTGCTTCTCTTGTGAAAATAACTGAAAAACACTTAAACTTAGGCGAATAAAATTTGATATGCTTTCGTTACATAAAATTTTTATTTTTCATTCATATTTTGTACGAAATCCATTCCGAAGAAATTTGTTTAGCTGTGAAACGATAATAACAAAACGACAATAACGGCATAATATTGATAACGGTAAAACCTAAAGTTGAATGAAATTTAACATACAAGAATTTAAATTTACTTGAATGAAATTTAACATACAAATTAAGAATGTAAAGTGTAGATCCGTTTCCAATTTTGAGCGAAATCCGTCTTCTACTCTGCACTTTCGCATGCATATAAGCGGAATAATTCAAAATCCAAAGGATTTAAATAAATGAAATATGTAATCTAGCTTCTAAAATTGCAGTTATGTGCCAAAATTTCATTATAAACAGAACAAAAAAAAGGTTTTCGAACTCCATATTCGAATTTCTACTTTGTATAAAAAATTTTCATTTCCTGAATTCTGAAAATAAAAATCTGATCACTTACAGATTCCAAAATCTATCCCAAAGTTCATAATTTCATATTAAGAGTTTAGTTTAGTTTAGTTATATTAACACCCCGTTGTAAAGCAAAACTAGGGTTGTTTTGGGACGGACCACGTAATTTTGAACCGCAGGCAGATGCCGAGGACGACACCTGAGCTGGCACCCCCTCTCCAATATTACACCACACCAGCGGGAGTACGTTTGGCCCAGACGGATTTAACGCGCAACAAATCCCCCTACACGATGGTTCTTCGTTGGAATCTGGTCTCGAACCTGAAACCCTGCGACGCACGAGCCAAGTCCTTACCACCAGACCACAGCGGCCCTTCATACTAAGAGAGCAGAGTAGAAAACTTTTTTTTTTAATTACAAACTATTTAAGTCATATCACTGACTCTCCGACCTACTCGAGGCAAACGGATAAAAAACACTGAATAATCAAACTGCCTCAACAGTAACACTGGCTGGAACTGTGGTTGAATCCTAAGGGCCATTACCGGTCACGATACAACCCTTCTCTAAGGAAGATCTTCACCATTTCGTATACTCTCCAGTTTGACGAGAACTAATCACCATACCGGAAGCTTCTCGCCTTCATTTCGAGGTGTCCCCCCCCCCTCCATGGGATTTACATACTAGTCAAGAAAGCTTCGAAGACGCTGGTATTCTTTCTATTTAAGAATACATAGGGATCAAGTTTTGTTGAAATTCATTTTCAACTTGCGCACCTTAAATGGAGTCAATAATTAAATTCATCGAAAAATTGACATCTGAGATTAGAAAATACTGACATCAAATGAATTATCATCGAGAACACAACTATATGAAATTTAAATAGTCTAGGAAATTAAGAAATGAGTGGAAGATTGATTATAGAAATATGTATTTACGAATCAAGAAACAAGTTAAATAAAAAAAATTACGAAAGTTAGTTAAAATCCTATTTTTGTAACTTATTTTTTTATTAAGGAATAAAAAGTTTCTTTTATTCTTTTGATTATTTTGCGCCTCTTAGGTTTTAACAAGAAACTTTAAAACTTTCTCAAATTTTGGAATTATTTTTAACGGCTAATAAAATGGCTTATTATTTGAATGAAAACAAAATTTAAATTCGTTCATCAATATTTAAGTTTTGAAAATATTAAAACAGTATATTGCCATTGAGAATAAGAAATCCCTTCTAGATCATAATTTCATTTATGAAGTTTTATTAAAGCTGGTTTAGCAATATTTTTCCAGTTTATTTATCTGAAAAATGATAATTACGTTATTAGTATCTAAATATCAATTTCTTGTATAGTGAATATGGCAGAAAAAGTTTCATTTCAGAATCACAGGGAATGAATTCATGCTGTACTTACATTTAATATAACTGCGATAGCTGTAATGTTTTTGCGGTTTCTGATTAAAGAAGACCTCAAATTTTTATTCTCCAATTTCCATTTCAAGCTTTCCAAAAGGATTCCATATTTTGATCATGTATCTAAGTATTAAATTCTGATCAATGACGAGAAAAAAGGCTGGTAGAAGTGTTTTTTTTTCTTTCAAGAAACCCATTTAATCCCTCCCTTCGTCTTCTCGTCGGAAACACTTCAAAGGTGATCCCGAGATATTTTTTGCATCGGGTTTTCCTTGTATTTTCCTTTCTGTGTAATGTCTAGCAATTGTTCTTAAGAATTTTTTTTCTGTGAACTTTTTACTCTCATTAGCAAGGCAGAAATGAGAAATCATAAATAATGGGAAATCGAAATATTGACAAAATTTATTGGTTTATGAAGATAAAATGAATATAAATAAATTAATCAAATATTTATAACAAATTAACTTAATTCAACAAATTTTCAAGTAAGCATATAACATTTAATGATATTCGACGAGAATATTGAATGCTTTTAATTTCAATTAAAACTCTTATGGATAATATAATGCTCGTGATTCATCTAAGATAATATTAAGCATCAGGCTGTGACGAATACTTTAATAGGTTTATTATGTAAATGAACTAGTACCAGGGAGAATATTTTTCAATCTCACCAACGTTTGAACTGGGTATTTAAGTAAAAATAAATCATGAATGCACTGAGTTTAACATATTTTTCGAAACAAGCTGCTGTATAACAGTATTCATTTTGCACTTTATCTATCATTATATTATATCATATATTATGTTTATCTATCACAACATTGTATTATACATAAGAGTTTTAATTACGATGAAACACATTCAATATTCTCGACGAATATTATTAAATGTTACTTATATTTTTGAATTGACACTCAGTTTTACCATGGTGAAATCGGGTCCCAGATGGCCCTATATGACATTGTCAACATGAGATCAAATAGAAAAAATCTCTAATATTTAGTTATAAAAAGTGCTAGAGCCGTTTCTGAGACACACGAAATAAATTGTATATATATATTTACAGGACTTGCTCTTTTAAAGTTATAAGAATTTTCCTGATTCTCGGATGTTTACCTCGGTTTGTTTAAGTTCCGGTTAGACTGGTGGTGCTATATCTGACTTAATAGTTATAATTTTGTGTGTGTGTGTGTGTACGTGTGTGCGTGTGTGTGTGAAATCGCGCTTTTTCAAGAGACACACCTATACAGATAAATTTAAAAAGCAAAATCTTATCTAAATATAAAATTTTATTCAAACCATTAGAGCTGATTACGAGATACACGAAATAAATAAATATTATATAATATATAAGAATTGCTTTTTTTAAAGATATATGATCATAATGGAGTCGATTCCCATAAGATCATAGCGCTCTTGAAAACGTAACTGATAAACTTTCGATAAACGTAAACGTAAACGATAAACTTTCATCCATTTTATATTCCCCATTTAAATTATAGAGTTTTACTTGTTTCCTTGAAATGTATCCATGAATAGTTAAAGTTACACAATGGATTGATATTACAAAATGACTGAAGTTTTTGTTTCTTATGGCACTTGTCAAAGACAAGTCCACTGATAAAGTGGGAGATTTTAAGCGGAGAATTAGCGTCTCTTCTTTTCAGTAGAGCCATTTAGGGCCAAGAGTACGACTTAGCTACTCATATGTCGAAACCCGTTTTACGGGGCAGACTCCATTTATACATTTTATTCCCTCATCCATAGATCGCAATTTAGACCTGCATCAGAGAATTATCACCTCCGAGCCAGCACCTCAAATATTTTTGCCTCGACTTGGAGGACTTGCCGTGATAAATTTTATACGTGCACCAGACACATTATGCACGGAGAGTCTTCGGCCGGTGGGGCACAAACTTGCAACCTAAAATTTACGAGTCTAACGTCCTACCAACCAGGCTATCTCGGCCCCTCTCTTTTGAGGAAAATTTACGCTCTCTTTTGAGCGTAAATTTTGTATCTATACTGACAGCATGAGCTCATTGAAAGTACTTTCTAATACTCAAAATCAGATTCATCCAGTTACCTTGGAAATCATGGGTCTTCTAAGGATTCTGCAAAACAGGGAGTTTGAGATACTATTTTGTTGGATTCCGAGTCATGTCGGAACCATTGGCAATGAACTCGTTGATAATGCTGCAAAGAGTGCGTCTTTACTTCTTCTGAGAGACATCCCGTTCAGTGATGTGAAAAAGACAATTCAGTGTCATTTATACTCACTCTGGCAGGAGTCATGGAATAATAATGGAATAATAAATGTGAGTGAAATGAAATCGCAAAAATTTAATGCAAGCGCCATTTTTCTCAATAAGAAATAGTCATCTACATAGGATGTCATACAGCGCACACAATATTTTGTCTGCAACAAACCGTACATGTTATTCAGAGTTTATCCCACATATACAAAAATAATTATCATTATCGATGCCGATTTAAATTAAATTATATACAATGGAAACTTTCCATAGCAAAACGAGATTTTCCTAGTTATTCAGAATTTTTACAAACGGTATTTCGGTTATACAAGTGTATGTCGTGTTGATTGCTTCGGCAAAAAATATTTCTTCAAGCGTTCGTCACTTAATAGATCTACCAGCGTAGGACGTAGAAATAAGACCATTCGAGCTTCTCAAACAAATGAGAAATGGCAAGCGAGCAATAAAGCAGAGCGCTTATGAATTGCAAATTCACGCACTTCAGAATCTCAAGATCAACATGCGGCAAGGCTCGAAAGACAACTTTTACATGCTACCAGATCAGGGCATCAAAATCAAAAGACCAATATGCAGCAAGAAGAGATTCTGAATAGAAAGTCGATTGGATTACATGTGCTCATTCCACGCATTCCCATTGTTCCCACCGACATGCCTTTTGATTTTAAACGACTGCAGTTTCCCATTCGACCTGCATACTTGATAACCATCAACAAGATGCATGGTCAAGTATGCATATTAAAACTAAAAAATATATATGTTTTTCACATTGCCAGTTGTATGCTGGCTCTTATGAATCGGACAGCCAAGAAATTTGTTTCTGCTGAAGACGGAAAAACAAAAAATATTTTCTACTCTAAAGCATTTGAAAAATAAATTTAAAAAATAGAATACATATTATATGTACTTCTATTTTATATATTATTCAATTTCAATGAATGTATTCATTGCCGATAAGAAAATAAATATTCTTTCTATCATTCCTAATTAAACAAAACGGCCATTTTAAATTTCAAACGATATTTCTAAATTTATTTCTTTAGCGGCAGCAACACGCCGGGTACCAGCTAGTCTAGTATAGAATACATTGTTATTAAAAGTTAAAATTCATTACGTGGTAAAGTGACAAAATAAATTTAGAATGAAACACTACACTAAAAGGAATAATGTAAAAAAAATGTTTAAATTAATTAAGAAGTAATTTAACTCTCAAAAGTAAATGCTAAAGATTCAGGATTGTAGCTTATAAAATTGAGAACAAAGAATTTATCAAGTCTTGATGAATCATTAGTATACTGTATCAATATTCTTGGATTTATAACTCTTTTATCGTTACCGGTTTTTTATTACTTGTCTCAATGATGAAAATTTATTCCTATTAAGAACAGTACAACATATTTTACAGCAAAATAAAGAACTTCTTTATTCAGTTCTTGAAGCCGATTCAGTAATTTTGAAAGAATCGTAACATCAGTTATATCACCATTAAGGCAAAACATCAAGAATTTAAAATGCAATTCCTTAAAGATCATATCATTTTTACCATAGCATTATATCAGCAAAATGGTGGCTATATAAAAATGTCTTGTTTTCTTTGTGAGCGTGATTGTAGATCAAAATATCAATAATGTATAAGGATCAGTAACAATTGCTCATGACAACATGGTTCACAAAAGAATATATTAAAGCTTTGGAAAAAAAATATCCATTTTTTTATTACTGAATTATTTTTCCCCACGTATATTGGAAAATAAAAATCAATGCTCATCAGGCGTGTGTTAAAAAATTGAGAAAAAGAAGCAATTGATCAAAAAAAAAAAATGCTTGGGTCAGCTTTACAAAAATCTTTCAGAAATGTTTGAAAAAGAAAACAATATTCCATTTATTTGAGTTATTAATACGTTCTAACAGAAATGACAATTTAAAAAAACTATATTGTAACATAGCTTATAAATATTACTTTTGCACTTCCATATCAGGTATTTTCCTAGAAAATTTTGCTACATTGTGTAATGCCAGGTTTACACTCGGACAGTTATAAGACGGCCAAGAAGCAGCGCATGCGTAGAAAGGCTAAAATGCTGTTTGGTCGATGGCAAGTAATTGTCCCGACGGGACAGCAAAATGCCGCTCCATTGTATTTTTTCTTACTGCGCATGCATTTGTAGAATTTGGAGGTTTGTTTGTTTATTTGGCTTGAAAAAGTTGATTATTATCGTAGATTTAGATATTTTTTGCTTTTTCTGATGCGAGGCTGTGTTCTTTTTTTCATTTTATTTGCCACTTCTTTTCTATAGTTTTCCAAATTTAAGTATATTCAAATGTTGGAATTCTTTTTATTTTACCATGTTTCTTTGTGCAAATATCCATAATTTTAATACGATACGAAAAAGTGAAAAAGAAAAATTCAGAGACGGCAAAACGGCAATTTATAGCTAAGCATGTAATGCTTGAATCTAATGAAATTGTCGCAAACATAAATCAGCCTCTTTCTACACATGCGCTGCCTACTTGTCGAGAGTAAACCCGACATAAGAAACAGTAATGAATTTCAATAAAATTCTGTTTTGATAAAAAAGTATCAGGAATGTTTCAATTAATATGTATCAATAACATATGCAGTCTTCAAATTTTTATTATTTTTTTTCAAACATTTCGTCAACTTCTATAAGCATTTGGCAACAGCCAGGGATTTATTTTATTTTATTATCTAAAAATAAGTGTTTTTAATGAGGAAATAAATTTGTTTAATACTATTGTGATTAAAAAGTGTGTAGATTTTTAAAATGAATCAGTATCAAATATAGTTTTTAAAATTTTATATTTTTTTATCAAACATTTTGAAAACTACAAACACTTGACAACAGTCAAGAATTTATTTCATTTTATAATCTGAAAATACATTTGTTTTTAATGACATACAAGTTTTAACCTTATGGACTTTTCAAAATGGAGAAAATAATTGAGGAAAAGAATGTACATTAAAATTTGAGGAAAGTAATTATTTACACAAAAATATCTGAAAAGTTGTAAAAAGCTTCAAGAGACGATTGCTAATCGAAACCGGGAATTTTTGAGGGAAATAACATGAATCACGTTCTAGACTATTCTCTAACTATCAGCATGTCGATCAAATTCTCTAATTGATGCTTCAAGATCGTCATTTAACAATAAAATATATTATTGATCAACTTCTAAAACAATAAATACTATAAGTCTTGGTATATGCGAAATCATAATGCATCTTTTTACCTGTTCCATTAATATTTGTGAATGTATGACAAAAATATCAAATATGACTCCCTAAGGGCGATATTCACCAGATATAGTACCATGGGACTTTTTTCATCCCATGGTTGAAATTGCTTCTTTGATATCATTAATTAGATAAAAGGAAATTTAGTAGAAATCTCAAAATGTTTTACTAAAATGGTTTTATGCCATATTTTGATATTTGAAAGAACAAACGTTGTTAGAAGTGCTATTTAGTGGGTGGAGAGTCACTTTGAAGAGAATGTAATTCATTTTGACCAATAAATCGATAAATTTAGTTTATACCATCTTTGTTATATTTTGATCTCAGTAGTATAAAATGTATGGGTAAGCGATATCCAGTAAATGAAATATGAATTAAAGTAGACGCCTGTTGGCATTGAAAAAGGAACACTGAACCGGTTTCAAACCCTTAAGTACTTAAGTTTTCATTTTAATCAAAGATAAAATAATTTTTTTTTTACAATGCAAATCCATTTTAGATAAAATTGATTTAGTTATTATTTATTCGATTTCTTAAGTATTTTTCTTTAAGAATTGATTTCGCTAAGATATTGAAATGCTTTGAAAATGTTTCAAATAAAATCTTTAAGTTTCAGAATTATAAAACAAAATCTATACATAATGTAGAAAAATAACTACAATTGTTAACATCCTAATAATTGTAATGTTAATACATAATTTAGAATAGTTACTAGAGCATTGTGATTGTTTCTATAAACATTTAGCAACATTCAGGACTTTATGATTTTGAAAAAATAGAATTATAACTATAATTTTTATAATTCTATTAATTATTCTAAATTATATAGTTCTAAGCAATTAATAACAAATATTAATAAAGACTAATGACAATAAATATCATATAATTTAATTAATTTATATATATTCTTTGTAAACTTTAAATTTTGAACGTTTATAGTATAATTGAAATCAAGAATTTAGTAGAAAAACTATATTATAAGAATATTTTGGAATTGATTAAATCAACGATACTGCAACAAAAAAATAAAGAATGTTTTTATGATGTTAGTCTTCATTCTTCTGACTTCTTTTTGGTTTCTTTACTCGATTTCCTCCAGCAATACCAGCGAACCCATGAGTTAAACAACGTAGAAAATCCCTTAACTGAATTCCATCTACTTTAGGCGGAACCTTCGTTATAAGCATATCCTTGTATTGAAATTTATGAAACAAGATATAACGATATCTTGTTCTGTAATAACATTTTACGATGTCCCGCAGAAAAAGTTGCTTAGATGCAAGCCGTAATTTTATTTAAGGTTACAAGCTCAGAACCAGATTTTCTCGGAATAATCCTTTCACGAAAACTAGATGATTATTTGCAAACATTTTCTTTTCTAGTTATATAATGATATCCTTTTTTTATAAATTTCAGCAAATAATGTTCATTTTGTAATGAAAATGTCCATACATTTCAAAGTTTCTGATGGTAATTTAAAAGTTAGTATTAAATTTTAAAAAAAACTTATTTCAAACTTCTGTATTCATGAAATTTGAGGAAGTTTTTTTCTTTAACTTGACAATTTTTATAAGTTAGCAAAATATCTTTGAATTGTTTGA
Source organism: Argiope aurantia (assembly GCA_026543865.1). Taxonomy (NCBI): domain Eukaryota; kingdom Metazoa; phylum Arthropoda; class Arachnida; order Araneae; family Araneidae; genus Argiope; species Argiope aurantia. The sequence goes on from JAPMOR010099319.1 coordinate 1,382,812, forward strand.
TAAAACACGTGTAAAACAAACATCATTCAAAAAGCTCTGAACATTAGGAAGCCTACAAAAGTTATCAAATTTAGTATACCGCTTCTTTGGTTGTGTGTGCTTATAATGAAAGAATTTTATAAAAAATAAAAATAAAACATTTTAATTAAAATTTTAAACATTTTCTCAGTAACCTATGAACATGTGATTTCACAAAAACTATTTTTATATAAATTTCAGATTCGAAATTAAGGCTATCAATGCGATATCAATACGATAACACCTATTTTTCCCTAAAATTTATCTTCTTTCTCCCTAAAATTTTTCTTTATGCTTCGTAAGATCTCTCCCTATTTTCCCTAATATTTCCACTATTTTTCACAAAAATAACCTCTATTTTCTCCTAAAATAACTTCTGTAATAATTTCCTTGAATGAGTTTTAAGTCTGAATTATGTTAAATTGTTCAATTATTTCAACTATATTTCCTGTGATAATATCATGTGCATTTGTTTCTATGTGTTCCCGTTGTTATAATCAAAAGAAGGCTTTTGAAAATAATACTAAGCCTAAAACAGGTTTATATCATGATGATTATATTTCCAGTTATTTAAAAGTTCAAATGTCTTTTTTATATTTATTTTCCTACGAATTACAAAAAAAAGGAAAATAATGTAATCATAATTTTTTTTTCATTGAGATTGTGATGAATAGTATTGCTTTAAACTTCTTATGGTTATACAAATTATTTTTGTAACTAAGTATCTCTGTTTATCTGCAAATACAAATTCACTGTGAATCTCAATTGAATGTCAATCTAAATTGAGAAACGAAATCTGTTAGTATGAAATTTCCCTACTGATTTTTATAGATTTCTTTCCCTCCAAATTTGAAACGAAACGCATGATGTCAGTCTGACTGAACTATAGGTTCAAAAAGAGGCTAGCACGATAACTTCAAAACAGAAAGAACTAGTTCACATATTTAGCATTTACAGTGCAGTTTGTTTATTTCAAATTTTGAAGGGAAAAAAGTCAAGGAGTTAGCAGGCTGTCTCTCTGGTCTCTCACAGACAAGTAAATGGGACAACTCAAAAACACATTAACTTTGATAAATTAAGATTGACAACAGTTCTGTTTGTTTTCTTACAGACATGATAATGCGAAAACTCAAATACACAATCACTTAGGCAAAAAGAAAGAAATATGCCATACAGTTTTAGCAATTAATGTATAGATATTTTTCAAATTTTGGATCCAATATGTTTAATGATTGACCGTCTGTCAGTCTGATCTTTCGTATGTATATAAATACGATAACTTAAAAACTAAATTACTCGGATAAATAAAATTTAGTGCATAGTTTGGCAACTGAATTTATAATGATATTTTAAAGTTTAATTTATACCTAATTAATTTCCAAAGTTTTATCTTAATTCAGCTCATATTAACTTCATTCGGAAATATTCTCTTATTTGCTGATCCCATTCCACTTTTTCTATTTGATTAATTCAACAGAAGCTTTGTAAAATTGCTTACATTTGCACTTTCACACGCTCCGATAAAAAAAAACTGTCTAGCCAAGCACATTCTTTTTAAAAATATCCCTGATTCCCTTACCTTATTCGACACGTGTAAAGAAATCCCTATTAAAATACCATAGTATATAATCACGGGATTGAATATTTCATTAGTTTTTCTTCATTTCGTTCTGTGTTGATGTACTCGTACATAAATCATGCCTGTAGATAAATCATGTCTCGCGGGATGAAAGAAAATGAAGTTAAACATTTAACATGTGTTCCCTCCTCCTTCGGCCACGGCTCCGCTTCAAAAATTACACACACACACAAATTATATATATATATATACACACACACACACGAAATTTTAGATCCTACTGTCTATGCATTCCGATGCATGCAAATGCGAAAACGCAAATGCACAATTAACCCTGCATGCAAATGCGCAATTTAACCCTGCTGTTCTGTTCGTATTTACTCCACGTATGTAGCGTTCGCATCAATATGACCCGATTCAGAAAACTAATCTTTCTTGCAGTAAATAACCGGTGCCATTTAAGAAATGGTTTAAACAATAGTAATGCAAGTTTAAAAATTGATCTAATAATACAAAGCATTTATAAAAAGAAACAGTAAAATAGTTGAAATTGAAACTTATCTTTATTTACAATTTGAACAATAATATCTTACATGAGATTTGAAAATGCGATTCTTGCAACTCTAGCATAACATATTAATTTTGTTATTATTTCATGGACAGAGCTTGCACTACTTGCACGTTTGACACACAATGAAGTGCTTTTAGCAGGTCTCGATGGTACGTTTTCCCATTTTCCCTCTGTATTCGTTTCTCTACTTTTATTGGATTCTCACTTCTTGGTAGGTGTGGTCTTGCTTCAATGTGCGGAAAAATGAATGATTTTCCGAGTTCTTCTAAAAATAACCTTCGTTCAGTCAATATGTTTTCGTTCCATTCATAGAGCAAATGCATTGTACGGAGCAGTATCAAGTATGTTATATAATACTGTCATGGGCTACGATTTGTTTTTTTTATTACAAGTGTATGTGTTTAAAAGTTGATCAAGAGTATCCACAGCCCTTTTAGTTGAATTATAATCTATAATCATTAATAGTTTTTTTGTCATGTCTGTTGCTGAGTTCTTTGTCTTGATGCAAAGTGCTTATAAGAATGGCATTGTTCTTTTTTGGGATGTAATTTACAACTATTGTGTCTTCTGCAAAATGAAATAATGAGCTGTGAACTTCTTTGTTTGGAATTTCTTCAGGAAGTTCCGATTTATTTTTTCTAATGGTGCCACACATAGTCATTATCCTTTTTAGAAAAAGTTGTTCTAAGTTGCAAAGTGTGAAAAAAATTTCACATCTTTCACAATATTGTGTTTCGAATACCCATAAATAAAACCACACACTGCTCGCATTCCCTGATTTTTTTCTGGCTTTGACCTTTGTTCTTTTCCAATGTAAACTCCAGTGTTTTAGTACATACAAAGTTTTAATGTCGCATAAAGTCCATATTTTAATCCCATACTTAGATGACTTACTTGGTATGTAATGTTGGAAAGGACATGGCCACAAAATTCTACTAATTTTTCATCTACAATAATATTTTCATTCGGATTATATAATTTTGGTAGAATTTCTATCCACTTTTCCCACATACCTCGCACTGCAGCTAATTTATTCAAATTTCTTCTTTCTTGACGAGTGGATTTATTATCAGGACGAATAACTCTCGATATGATGAAAAATGTTTCGAGGGATATTTCGAGGACACGAAATATATTTCTGCCGTTTTCTTTATCCTATGAACTTTTTGTTGTTTCTCCATATGATTTATAAACAATAGCTAACAATGGTAATACAATATATACTTGAAAAGTTTTACTTTCGATATTTTCTCCACTTTCTTCCATAAACCTTTTCTCCTTCAATATTAGTAATTTTTATGATTTCATTTTCAATTGTAGAAATGAATGCACCTCGATGCACTTTTTATGTCTTATCTTTGCCATTACATATCTTGTGACCCCGGAGTAGTTTTTATAATATTAGCAGTTGTTGATTGAGAAGAATGTGACAGCGGATCCAAATTCCAGTTTATTTCAGGATTCTTATTGTCAGAACGTTCACTTTCAATTTCATCACTTATAAGATTTTCATACTCGGATACTTCTTCGCTGTCAGAAGCTTCTATTAGTTTAGCTGTATCAATGCGACTCAAATTTATGCAATTCGCCATTTTTTCTCTTTACATTCACGGGCCCAACTCTTTTACAGTATATAAAAAAGTGAAATGTAGCATAAAAAAAAAGAAACCTTGCTTGCAATAAGAGCAAATAATTTAACCTTCTGTCAATCGCATCACCATTTTGACCTTGCATGAGCTGGCGCTGTTTTCTCATGTGATCAAACACATACGTCATTGAAACAGGTTTCGAAAACGTATAAATTAGAGAAATTATCGTCATTCCTTACTTTTGAATTATTTCAAACAAAAGTGAACATATGAGTAAAAACAAATGATTTTTTTTTGCATTGGGTCGTATACATTAGATATAAATTGGAAAATACTCCTTCGAAATACAAATAAACATAAATCCCTCTAGTAGTACATATTATTTACCAATGATGTCAAGAAATTTCATGAAAATATCCCTGTACCATATTTTTCTAATGAACATATAAATTAAGCAGCACAACTCAATAAATAAAAATTGGCATGTAGCATTTTTATTACAATAATTGTGTTGCATCGAATTTTGTTTATCGTTGGAAAATAATGTGTCAAAAATGCATCTTCGACTTTCTTTCCTACACTACCCTGCACAAAGTTTTCATGTCCGGACATTAAAAATAAAAATGAGCGTTTGTGTTATTCACAGTTATACAAAGTCTACAATTCTAGAATACAAAGTCTAAATCTTTTATTAAAAATTTCGCGAGAAAGTTTCAGAGAGATTACCACAGCTGCTTTTGTTTCATCATGTTAAAAAAAGAAATCCGAATGAATTTATCATTTTCTTCATTCAGCGATGTTGTATAACATAAATTGAGTTATATTGTGGATACAAAAATTTCAGAAGAGAAGTCTCTAGATGGATTGAATTTATGCATACTTCATCGATTTATCGAATTTTGAAAGTTGTAAGCAAAAAAATAAATCATTCATAACGATTATAATTCAATATTAAAATTATTTCGAATAGTTTCAATGGATTTCCATTTGAATCAAAATAAGAAAATATTCCCTAAATAGAAGGTGTCATCTTATTAGACAGTAAAGAAAATAAAACAGTTAAGTGGTTAATTAAAGATATTCTGCCATCCTATTATCATTGTCATGTTATTGACACAAAAAGAGAAAGTATTAGGATACTTATTCCGACTCAATTGTTTTACAAAGAGTACAGTTAATTCTGATAACCGGCCAATCCCTTTCTTTTCCTATTTTAAAGCTTATTAATCTTATTTTAATACTTCTGAAGCAAAATATTTTGACTTAATATAATAATTAGCATTCACTTCGCTAACATTATGATAACTTCATAAATAATAAAAACTTTTAAACTATTGAAGTACTAGAACATGTATTACTCTAAGCAAACATTTGGAACTAATACAATGTAAAAAAGTCCAATTTCATGTAAAAATAAATAAATATGTAAAATACTTATTTCTTATTTTAAGAAATATATTTCTCCACTAGTTTCCGATTTCAAGGCATGCATGCATATGAAGGATTTCACGCTTCTAGAAATACTCAGAATATGGAGGTAGTTTCATATTGGGTTTTTTGAGAGGTTTGCAACTTCGTGTGAGAATATTTTATAAATTATGGCACATTTGGCATATCTTAAGGTATAATAATAATAATAATACAGATAAACCATGAATTTCTTATATATCGTGATGCAAACGATATTATTCAAATACAATTATTTCATCTTCATTATAAAAATAATCCCTAAAAATAAAAATACAAGAAGCGTTATTCTACGATTAAAGAAATCTAGAATATTTAATAGATTGTTCGGTGAATATTTTTTCGGTGCATAGAAAAAAGAAAGAAGTTAGTAAAAATGTCATAACAATTAATCACATGGTTAAATTTTTATTAATGAAAACAAGTATTGGCAGTGCATAGAAACGGTTATTTTATCTTTATTTTTGCTTTTCCTATTGAATGAAAATATGGATTTTCTATGACTTCACTGCTACCAAATTTTTAATCGCAATGATAGATTAAATTTTTTTATCATTTTTAAAGAGTATTGATAAAATAAAGTAACAGTTATCTTTATCAGTTTTTTAAAAGTCATATGGTAAATATTCTTATTTCAAGTACAGTAAATATTCTTATTTTAATTATTAAATAAAGATGAAGTCAATGGGATGCTTTTCATCTTAACAGTATACATAATAAGCTTAATTATGTATAAATTGAGATTGATAAAGCATGTATGTGTGAAAAAATTTAGTTATAAACAATATACGTATTGAATAAATTTAATATTTACCTTTTTTGGTAAAAGAATGCAGCCTTTGAGTTCCCCATGAATATATTTCATATCTTCGTGTTGACACCGGAAATCAAAATTGAACTCTATACGAAAAATTGGATTTTGATCATATTTCAAAATTGAGTTGCTATTTTTGATCAAATTATGACAGGGAATGCATACATCCTAATATGAAGATAAAAAGGGGATTAAAACCTAAACCAGAGAGAGTGGTCTCTCAAAAATTTCTCTCATATTCTCTAGTAAAATTGTCATGCCAGAGACCGCCTGACATGGCAATGGCTTACAATAGTTACTAAATTTTATTTTTGGTGTGATTTTATCATTTTTGCTGAATGGGTCGTGCCATTATTTGGCGAGTTATTTGACTATTAACCGCTGACATGAGTTAATACTATCCAAAAATGGAATTTGTGTTTTTGACGCGTTTTTCTCAACCGATTAAAATACAACTTGGACACAAAATGGCACTTTTGTATCCAGTCACTTGTAATCATAAAAAGGCCATGCCAAATTTCGTAAATGTAAGTCATTGTCTTTTTAGGTCATCGTGTTTACTTTTTTTTTCTAAAAGTGCAGACAGACAGTCAACACCTAGTCATATTTTGCTCAAAATTTGACAGGTGCCTACTCTCTAGATGTTTTATCTGCAAACCGAATTTTATCAGTCTGGTTCTCTTCGTTTTGTAATTATGATGATAACTTATATTCGAACAGAGAATTCCTCTGAACAGGTTATACTCCAAATTCGATAGATATCTGAAAATTTGTGTTAAGAACGTATACAAAATTTTAGCCTTCTTAAAAGACAACAGACAAACGGATGGACATTTTCTAAAAATATTTTTTGAACTCGGGGAGATCCTGAACGTGGAGATTCCTCAAAATCTCGAGTTCGAATTTTTTGACGAATACTGTACTTTCACTATACTATGTATGCGAGAAAGTAAAAATAATTTGAAAACTTTCGAACTTGTGCAGTTTCAGAAAGGTACTTTGCAAACTCTTCGAATTCATGTTGTTTCAAAAGGGATTTCAACTAAAACAGCTTTTAATTTTCGCCATATATGATTCAATATGGGAAAAGAAGAACTCATGGAACTTAGAAGACAATTCTTTTTAGGAATGATAAAATAATTATGATTAGAAAATAATTTCAGATTGTAAATAAATTTAAATTATTGTATTTATACAAAAGAAAAGGCGTTTATTTATATGAACATTGTATTGGTTGAGTGAAAATGTTAAATATATTTTTAATTTATCGCATATGCGGTTTACATGTATATTCCTTCACATTTTCCTTGCATAAATGATGGTATTAAAAGGGTTTAGTGAAATTTCAATCATCTATTCATTTCATTTAAAATATCACTTTTTTGCAGAATTGACCACATGTTGATCCTCAGTTTTCTTTCCCTTCCACGTTCATTAGTAAAGACCTTCCAGATGAATAATCCCAAATGGTCACAATCGTTCCTTTCATCAAGTATTTCTAATTACTAATAATGTAGATATGCCTTTGTGTTTCTTTGTTTTGTTGGCGGGCGGCATTCAAAGCTGCAATTCCATTTCAAAACCCAATTGTGGCAAATGCTTTCTGCTCTAAATAATGGCTGTCTCCTAGGAGCTACTCATTGCTGCGTCGCAATTAGCAGGAATTCTCGAAAGTAACTTGTTACTCTTTGTTTTGGTCCCTTTCCAAATGATGAATTAGATCTCCAACCTATTTCAGGGGACGCACAAAGCAAATTGGAGTTATTGGAGTGCATTCTTCTGAGAAACTTTGGATTTCAAAAGGAACTATTCTGATTAGATAATACACTGACCTGATAACTAATTTAATGCGGAGAATATCTGTGAGATTGAACTTTTGGGCGAGTTGGAAAAAGATTTGATGTTAGAGGAAAAATATTCATTGAACTAATAAAACCTCATAAGAATAATAGTTATTAACTCTCCGAACACGGCAAGAGTTGGAATTCCTTAGAACCCAGTATAATTTTTTTGTTAGTGAAAACAGAATGGAATCGGCCCTCCCTTAAATTAGAGACAGATTAAGATAGTAATATCTAATCTCAATGAATTTTCAACAAAGAAATGGAAGTCATTGAGGAATTGAAAGAATGAATTTAAATTAATGCTTGATTAAAAGATCTATAATAATTATTCCTTATATTTTGATATCTGTTTAATATTACATAAAAATTAGTTTGCTGAAAAGATTAATTGAAAAACCACATACTTATTTCATTTCCAATCATTCGATCTTTGCTTTATGCTTTGTTATGATAGTTTAAACTATATTACATTATCGAAAAACCAGAAACGAATAAATAAATTCATATTTTAAAATTTATATTCAGGATATTTAAAAGGGATTCAGCTTCTGGCAGGGTATTTTTAGTGTTTCTTTTATTTAAGATATTATGTTTATGGCAGACGTTATGAACTAGTAGTTAATTGTAATGATACGAAATTAAGCATGTACAAAGTTCGTAAAAGGGGATTAATTACTTATTAATATTAATAACCTATTTATGTATAATTAAATTATTACAATATATAAAAATTAACTTTATAAGAAAAATATTTGGTTACTTTGGGACACTTCTTAAGATGAAATATAAGATATAACCAACAAAAGTGATCTCATCTAAACTTTCCTTAAATGTCTTTACTTCCCTATCCACCGGATTAACTATTCAACTTTGGGAAAACCCACAAATGTTTTTCATGGTATTGGCCAACAATACTCATAAAAGATTTTTTTTGCATAAATCCAAAATTTTTGCTGAATTTACAGTACAAATACGTATTTTAGATGCCTTTTTTAGACCGAATTAACCATTAAATTTGACACAGAACTATAACAGTAGTCACAAAATCACATACTGAATTTCACTGATTTACGTTTTTGCCTGTGTATGCATTTGAAAATATAAACCGACAGACAGTCAACTCTTCTTCAGATTTAGTTCGAAATTTGATAAAAATCTACATTTCAATAGTTACAATTTTTTATCGCTTTTCAGTTATTTTTTCTTCAATTAGCGATTATTAATTAGTTTACACATAGCTGAGGGTCTCAAAAAATGTACAGAGGCCGCATTTGCAAATATAAATATTTCGACATAAAAGTTCAACATGTGCTCACCGTTTGTTTATAAGGCTTTTTCTCCTCATTTGTAATACAATTATCCATTTATAATACAATACAATTGCGACTGCTAAGGGATTGTGGACATTATATTAGATGATAAAAATTCATCGAAATACATTATTTTTATCTATTATTAATTCATAAGAGTTTTATTTAACAATCAGTTATGTAATAATAGAGTTTGAATATCTAAAACTATAAGAAATATCTTTGTTCTTAGAAATATCCAAGAATATATCTTTGTTCGAAACTTGAAAAGAAAGGTTATAATTTCATCTTCCACAACTCAAAAATTACAGTTACAAAAATAGTGTGCCAAGTATAATTTTAATATTTATTATAGAATACGGCATAAAAATTTTGATTGTAATGTTCAAATCTTTTATTAGCAACTTATTTCAAAATTGCTATCAAAGAACAAAAAAAAAGTTCTTTAATTGAAATATAATTTTATAGACATTTCATTCAATTCAATTTTCGGATTTTGATATCAGAAAGTGCGAGCAGATGTTCATATCTGGGTTTTTTTTTCTCCCGTTGTTTCAGAAATGGCTTCAAAATAGATTACATGGCTTGGTTTTAAACCTTCCGGTCAAAACACAAAAAAAAATTTAAAGGAGATTTCTTGAAGATAAAATGAGTGAGACCTCTTTAAATCCTTCAAGTTAAAAACATTCTAGTTTTAACACGTTTTTACTTTTCAAAAGTGTCCTCGAGTACTTTTTATAGTATCAAAGCCTTTGTAATTACTCTTTCATAGCAATCATTTTTATTTTTGTCCTGTTACAAACAGCAATTTTTTTTTATTTCAAAGTTGGATAGACTGTTTTAACTTCAGAGTTTGAAGAATTCATGAAGAGAGAAATACCAAAGAATTACAATAAAGCAGTTTAGCTCTGGTTAATTAATAGTTTAATCAATATTCGGAAACTAGTTTTGATTTATTTTCTAAAATCATTTCAATAAAAATATAAATATAGCAGAAAACATAAAAATTAGACATTTATATAGCTTTACCTTTTATTGACTAAATTCCTTAACATTTTATTAAAATTTATTTCATATTGTAAAAAAAGCAAACTATTTCAATTTTTTACATACGAAACTGACAAAGTAAGTGTTTTAAGTCGAGACGAATGGGCAATATTTTTACTTGGAAACTGCTCCACCACTTTTGTATATGTAGTCTGAAACTCGCTGTTTAGATTACGAAAATAAAACAAAACTTTTTTTGGCGTCCAGTTATTTTTAGCTAGTTTTAAATGCATATCATGGTTTCACAGTGGAAAATGTATCATAAAATTTCCATTCAGCCGGAATCCGGTATGAGATACAATTGTTTTTTCACAAAAGGTTGTAAAATATGACTCATCAAAACAAGTTTCCAAGACGAATGGCATTTATGCTTAAATGCAGTTAAATATATATATATATATCGTACTTAACAGCATATTGTTCTGTTCCATTGTATTCTTCATTCTTCTAATGCATCATGAAAATCTAATTTCTAGATATTATATATCAGTATAACTTATTTTATTTGTCGAAGTTGTCCCTCAATGAACACTACCAAAACATGAAAAATCATGAAATGGTAAGCAGGCTCTCGCTTTCATGAAAAGTAAAGCATTGTTGGTACTGTCCTGTTAACCACATTTTGATTATGGATAATAGATTTATGCTTAAGCTGATGTTGGCTATTTTGTAATTGACTTTAATCCTGATAAGCTCTTCGGTCATTCAGAAATAGAGTACAATTTGAGAAGCCAAGGAGGGTAGATTTCAAATGAATTGCAAGTTCAAGTTTTTAGCTCCAAGTGTTATTTTAAGTAATATGTTTGTTTCGAGTCAAAGTTTGATGAGATTCTTTAAATATTCTTTGCTCCATATCGATTTATTTCACTCTTTATATTTATTGGATCCTCTAGGTAAGTGTGAAATAAAATAAATAATAATACCTCTTACACTTGAGATTGATGCAAAAGTCGATGTTGGCTGGTTTATAACTCAATTTAATTCTGACTTGCTCTTCCGAGCTGCCGCTCATTCATAAGTACAGTGTAGTCTGAGAATCCAAGGCGGATAGATTCCTTATAAGTTATTTGGTCACGTTTTTAGCTTGGATTATATTATCAGCAATGCGTTTTTTTCGCGTCACAGCTCGGTGTGATTTTGAAAAAAAAACTCTTTCAGGAATTATTTCATTCTTATTTATTGAATCCTTTGAATAGGTATAAAGGTTTCATTGGTTGCATTTCTAAATTTTCTCTACAACTACTAACTGATTTATATAACCCAGAAAAACTTAGTCAATTCGTATCAGTTTGGACAGTATTCCCAGTCAAGGCGTCGCCCTATACAGGAATTTATGAAAGCGAGTTATTACTCTGATTACATTTTAAGAACCTTGCGGAGACATAGGCAGTTTCGATAGAAGTCATATTTTTATTATATATTCCCCTGCGCTGATTTCTAAATATTTCTTCTAAATGTGCAAGAGATTTTCTGATAATTGGGATTATATACTAATATCAAAACATTTCTAAGATTCATAAGATAAAGTCATTTTCAAGAAATTCAACTCAAAAATATATCGCAAAGGGGATGGGGGAGTAAAAATTTTATACTTTCATGAAGTATAAAATAGTAGTTAATATTTGATAAAATTATTTATTATATCTTTCATGAAGTTGAAAAATATTGTACATAAGGCAGAACAGACGCAAAGAGTAAGATTATTCATTGCATTTTATGTAATTCTACTCATGATATGAATGATAAACAAATTAAATAACCAGTGGTCTCCCCAAAATTTTCTCGCTTACACTCTAATAGATGCGTTATCCCAGAGATCGCCTTAACTGATATTAATGTGCAAAAATTGCAAAATATTTATCTTTGGCGTGAATTTAGAAATTTTATTGAATCCACCGTGACATTCTTAGCTAAAATTTTGGCGATTAATCTCTAGCATGTGTTTCATATTATTCGGAAAGCGAATTTCTGTTTTAGACACTTTTTCACAACGTATTGAAAAATAATTGACAAAACTATATTTGTAGTCACAAAATCCCATAGCAAATTTGATATATTTAAATCATTGCTATTTCGAGTTGTCGCGTGTGCATGTTTCTAAAAGTACAGATTGACAGACATTCCACCCTTAGCGGATTTAGCCCAAAATTTGATAGGTGTCGAGATTATACATATTAATTTGTGTATCGATCCTTATTTGTCTTCGTTTTGTATTTATTGTGTTAATTTATATTCGAACAAACCGGAGAGGCAGACTTCCTCTGAATAAAGTCAGCTCAAAATTCGAAATTTACAAATTTAGTATAAAGACTATATAGCAATTTTCATCCATCTAGCTCAAAACGTGTCCAGCAAATAAATCCATTTCTATAAATTAAACTGCCTTTCTATTTCTTATGGGATCAGAAGAGTAGTGGAGTAATTGGTAAAAGAGTGCAATTCACAAAAAACACTTTCACAGCTAAGAATATTGAGGAAAAACGAGCAATACGTTTTGCAAAATCCGTGAAACAAATCCATCTAGCTATTTAATTATCTTTCTCACAGGCGGTCATTTTCCAAAAATGTGTTTATCGATCTCGGGGAAGTCTAACACATGAGGATTTGACAAAATTTCGAGTTCTAATTTTTTGACGATAACAATTCTGTATACCTCTGATACGAGAAAAGTAAAAATATTTTTAATCCCCAGACAAGACACAGCAGAATTTCAAAGCAGATTAATTTCAATTATTACTTATCATTGAGTATTTTTTGGGATAAAACATTATAAGAACGAAATGTCCCATAACGTTAATAATCTTTATATGCATTTGCTAAACGTATCGCTCTTTTCCAGAATATTTTTAACTGTGAAAGTGCTTTTTTGTGATTTGCATTTTTTTTTACCAATTACTCCACTACTCTTCTGAACCCATAAAAAACAAAAAGGTGGTTTTATTTCTATCATAAGTTTTTTGAAATGCATGAAATAATTATTTTATACCATCGCGATTTTAACGACAAATTGCGCAAACTTCTTTAACTTTTAAGCAATTACTTTTGCCATAGAATATTCAGGAAAACATTTCAAAAATATTTATTGATTTTGACGATGGCAAATTTTAGAACGCATTATCATTGTTACATATTAAGAGAAACTTAAAAATGCAGAGAATCTGTCAGAGTTTTAAAATTAATAATGCTTAATATCCTCCAATCCCAATTATTAATAGCTAAAGGACGTATCTGCATTCCCAAACTGATCATTCGTTAGTTTTCCAAAGAAAAAAAGTTTGTCATAGTTCGACTTCTGCAGTTTCCTAGGAAAATGGCGAAAATTAATGAAGCCCAAGTAATTAAATAAGTACTTAGACAATGCTTTTAATTTCAATGTCCAAAATAGTTTCAAAGCAAGACAGATTTACATTTTTATCTTTAGGTTCCATTCATTTTGAATTGTTAATGAAACTCAGTTTTGATTTGGGAATGGAAAAAAGAAACAATGCCTTTTGTCAGGAGAGTTTTGGAATGCATTCTTTTCGAAGAAAAATGGAAAATCGGAATATTTTATCAGAAATTTCATAATCTGCGTAAAAGATTTGCTCGCTTCTTTTAATGACATTTAAGTAGATGTTTTATTCATTGCATTCATTTTATTGAGACAATTTATTTTACTTTGATGAACAGTTTTGTAATGAAACTGCTTATAACGTATAGGAAAAATTCGATATAACGGGAAGGGCTTAACTATTTTCACTGTCGAAAAATTCGGTATAACGAGAATCGATATATCAATTGTCACTATCGAAAAATTCGACGTCCCGAATATTGATAAAACGATTATTAATTTCAAAGAATTCAATGTAACGAGAATCGATACCTCGGTTATCACTACCGAAAATTGATATATCGATTATTATCAAAAAACTCGATATAACAAGAATGAATAAATCGATTAACACTATCGAAAATTATAATATAACAAGAATCGGCAAATCGATTATCACTATCGAAAAATTAGATATAACTAGAATTCCATTATTAATGAGCGTTTTGCAATGCATTGTAGTTAAGATAGTGTTAAAAATATGCAAAGGGTACATTCGTATTGAATAGAATTTCAGTACGCTTTGGAGAAAACCTAGATGCTAAAATCGATTAAATAAGACTTGAGACTTTTTCATGAATGATTGGGGAGAGGGATTTGAAAAAATTAATATTAAGGTGGAATATTGTTGAAACAATGAAATCATTTTTAACTATGTGGATTGCGCTCCAGCTTTAAGCACCCAGGTTTTTCAAAAAGGAGGAGTTTGAAGATGCTGATACAGATATGTCTTTTATAGAAATCGATCCGAATATTGTATATTATTTATGATTTTAAAGATGCGTAGCCGAAAAGAAAACTTTTAAAATTTTAATTTTAATTTATTTCACTCAGGGAGGCATAATATTTGTAGAAGACGATGATAAAATGACAAATAACAAAAGATACCGAAAAAAAATAAGACCAATAACAAAAGATGCCGAAATTTTTCCTTCGGTGATTTTACTATGAGATTTTAATTGGAATTTCTTTAACACGTGTAAACTTAGGAAAGGTAAATTTAGATATCTTTAAAAGAATGTTGTAAGCAATAAGGATTTTTTTTCCTTCTCTAGAATGATGAGAAAATGCTAAAGTCATTCGATTTCTGGAGCGCATGTTAAAAATAATTAAAAAGTGGTAATCGGATCAGAGAATAAGAGAACATTTTAGAATGAAAATGTGGGCAAAATTAAAATAAAAATAAGGAAATTAATTAGAATTTAAATGAAAAGATTATGATTACACATAAAAATTTAATATTATTTCATTACTGTAATTATTGGATCGCAAAGACAGATTTGCAGGTATTCAAAATGAAAGCTGAAAAGGTATTAGACTAATGGAATCCGATATTGGCGACAATTTTCCGATATGGCGAAGAATTTGGCGACAAAAATGAAAATTGAGGAAAATCCAATTATAATCGAATATCTATTACATTCGGAATATTCTACGTGAAACATTCTTCTGGAATAGTCTACTTGACGTCACGTCTCAACGATAAGCCCATATAAAAACGATAAGTCGAAGAATTCGGTTCTTCTCTTTTCAGTAGTAATTGTAGAGTGGTTATATATAGTGGTTATATATTCTCAATCGTAAGCGTAGAGTGGTTTTTCGCATATTTTTCATAGTGTACATCTTGGATAGTATTTTTGTTCTCGTGCTTCGAGTTTACTGGTGGAATCCCTGTTATATCATTTTCCATTATCCTATGTTTTGTAAAATAAAAAGATGGATTTTATTTCAATTTTAAAGTTAATTGTAGCATAGATAATATAATAATTTCTAATAAATAAAGAAATCAACCCTAAGAGTTTACGGCAAGATTAAATATTGATAAATTGGATAATGATAGTTTGTGTTGAAAGTAGTGGAAGAATTTTGTTTTATCTCAATTTTCACATTGAGAGTATTGCGGGGTTTAAGTACAAGAGGAAGGAGACTGCTTATAGGAGGTACGAAAAAAAACCCAACGATAGATTATCGTTATGATGTTCGCGAAACAAAAAGAAAGGTAGTATTTTTCGGAAAATGTTGACAGTTATTGCATCAAAAAACCAGATGCTAAATGGCAAGTTTCACGATGGTCTAATGCCTCTGACGTATTCATCCGATGTTGCAACGTGAAAATTATTCATAAATTGAGGCCCTTTCAATTCCTTAAGTTGCCGTTATTCTAATTTTAATACGTTAAAAAATTCTTGTCGCTGAATTCTAATATTTTATCGTACAAGAGGAATTTTTAATCTTATGATTTTATTGAAATGAAGAACTGAGCGTTTTCCATAAATTAGATTAATTACATTTATGCTTTTTCAGAAATTGCCTAATCGGTGAGCATACAATGAAAAAATTCAGCAAATTTGTTAGCGGAAAAAGATACTTCATTTGAGAAAAAGGTATGAAAACATAGGTAACGAGACACAGACGAAGCGTACACAAGTCAACATTTGCAGATATCAACTAAGCAAAGCAGTAGCTCTTTAACAAAAAACCGCAAAGGCCCGAAATGCTCAAAGGAAACTTTCTGCAGGTCAATATTCTTAAAAAGGATTTCTCTCGACTACGCTCTTTTGGCTCGATGTGCTCATTACTCGCTTGAGATATATATATCGGAATTTTATTATATCAATAGCAGGGCAAAGAAACTTTTAGCAGGATATCATGTTTTCGCACCTAATCGACATATCGCCATATCAAATAATCGATATGTGGGTAATTCTATGGTTTTCATCACCAAATGGCCTAATTTGTCGCCAAGATTGGAAATAATTGACTGGGCATCCATTAGTATTTATTGAAATATATGAAAATCTTTCTTCCCAAGAAACTGACTGTTCAGGGAAGCAATATTGCAAATTCGAACCAATAAGTGCTTTTAAAGCTGCTTTGAGCATTAATCTTGTAAGTATACAGTAACGAACATTTTTCAATGCTTGATCCTTTTCAACATTTTTGAGGTTTTAACAATTTTTTGATGCTACTATTGTAATTGAAGATAATATCATTTATCTTTCTATAAAAAATTACAGCATTTTTTTTAAATTTCTATGATTAGGACATTTATACTTAAAAATGATTTCAATATTGTGAGTGGAGAATCAAGTAATAATGAAATCAAAGATATTATAAAAATAAAGTTGTTTATTGTTTGTTTAAAGTTATATGTTTCAAATATAAAGCAACAAAAGTCTTCAATTTTTTTACGTTTGAGCTTTCCTTTTTCACAATTTCACGACCGAATAGAATTCCTGATCGCATGTCTCGGTATTAAATTTTCTGATCAAAGACGAGAAAGAAGCTTAAGGTGGATTTTTTTTTCAGAAGTTCTTCTTAAGCCTCCCGCCTCGTTTTTTTTTTTTTTTATTAACTCATTCTTTGCGTTTTAAAATAGTGTTACTCTTCAAAGGTGTCCTTGAGGCTTTTTTTGGTCCCGAGTTCTTTGTATCTCTTCTTTTCAGCAGAAACAAAAAAAGCTTTCCTTCTTTCGACATTTACTCCTAGCACTCCCCATTTTAGATTTAACTAAAATGTTTTGCCTTTTGATTCAGCACATTTCAAGCAAGTTAAGATTCATTTGCACAAATTTAAGTAAATCATTTCTTCTAAAGATATTATTGCTCATTCAAATATTTAAAAAATTATGTATTTATTCGAATTTCCCTCTGAATATTTCAAATTCTCTGATATTTCACGTATTTAACTATATACTATATAAGAACATTTTACATGAATATTGAAATTCCAATTTCTTCACCTTATAGGAACTGCTCTCAAATATATAAGGCATAAAGGTTTTAGTGGGCTATTTTTTTAATTTACACAAATGAAATAATTAATAATTATTATTTTTATCAATTAAAAAGGCTAGATGTGATATTTATTTCAAAATAAATTATATATTATTTATATAACTATGTACTATAAAAGAACAATTTACATGAATTATAGTGAAAAGCCAAATTTTGCTCATTTGCTCCAAAAGATATAAAACATACAGAAGATTTTAGTGGTTTGATTTATTTATAATTAATCCAAATAAAATAATTATTTTTGTTAGTTAAAATACATGTTCCATGTGATATTTTTTTCAAAATTAATGGAAATATTTCACAGGAATAATTATATTAATGTTTAATCATATACATTCTGTTTTTATTGGAATCTGAATTAGCTTGCTTCCATTTCTTTAAAATTTTACTGATATTGAGGACAAAATAATACTTAGGACAAAATTCTTATTGAAAAAGAAATAATTTAAATTTTATCTTAATAAATATATCAGTGTAATCAAAATTATAAGACACTTATAATTTTTTTCAATGATCATAAAATGTCATTTGTCATATCACGCATGTCAAATGATCTCGAGATATAATCCAATTTCAAATACATTGTTATTTTAATGTAAGCAATTATGCAGAAGAATATAATATAATGTTTTTCAGCAAATTGATTGGATTGGATTTTGGATTTTTATGGCGCAAGAAACGAATTTGGCTATACTACGCCAAGACTCATGGTGTGAATTATATCACCATACGATTATATAACAAAAGTGTTTCCTCCTGGCTAGAAGTTTCAGCAGTTTAAAAAAAGGAAATGAGGGCAATTTCCTTCATTTTTTAATAAACATTTTTTTGTCGTTTGATTTAAATTTATAGTCGTTATGGAATATATTTTTGTTTTAACCTATTCGTATTTTTCATAGCTAATGAGCATTTTTTACAACTAAATATAATCCAATTTTTAGAAATAAAGGTTAATTCTTAAAAAATTATTTGTCCCGTCATATAAAATGTTTTTTCTTTGTCTCATAATAAGGAAAGAAATAAATATTTTATAATAAATTTTTTATGCATTGCTTTAAAATAATTTTCAAATTTGTATAAATTTTCCAAAAGTGATCTCAAGAATTGAAAATAGTAAAAATGAAGTAACAAAATATACAAAAAATTCTTCAATCAATTATTGAGCATTAGCACAGATGAACAGTGAAAGAATTTTTTTTTCTGAAATTAATTAGGAAATACCTTAACAAAATGCAACAACAATATTTATTGGTTTCGTGAATTACATATTTTGAGAATTTTATTATTTTGGGGCTTTCAAAGAAAATCCGAAATCGCGATGCCATAAATGAATAATGCTTCATTTTCTTTTATGCTAATTAACTTTAACTAATGGCAGTCACTGTATTTTCATTCAAGTTCGGCATTTATGATTCGGTAAAAGAAAAAAAAGTTTTTGAAACTGACAAAAATTAATGAAGCTCATGTAATTAAATATTTAACTACAAAAAAAACACGCTTTTAATACTGAAGTCTGAAATTAGACTCAGTCAAATAAATTAGCATTTTTACGGTGCAATTTTTATTCATTTTCTTTCTTCTTAATGAATCTCATTTTTGATTAGGAGATATAAAAGAATATCTTTATTCCCTAGCCCTAGTCAAAGGCATCTTCTTTAAAAACAATAATAATCTTGATACATCATCAGGACGTTACGTGTTACTTCTCTGTCTCCACAAATAATAAAGATGAGTGTGTGTGTGTGTTGGCGCTCTATAGACCAGGTCATTTGACCTACAGCTACCAAATTTGGTACATGTATACCTTAGAGGTCGGGAATGTGCACCTGGGGTTCCTTTTTTTTTAATTTTAATTATTAATTAAAAACTAACTTTCCCGCCAAAAAATCTTCCATTTTCCCCACCGCCAAATGAGTAAGGCTTCAGTTTTTCCCCCAACAGTAATAAGGCTAGGGTTAACATTTTTCGGCCGATTATTTCAAACGATTCTGTTTATTTTCTTAATGTTTTAAGCATTTAAAATTAAACATTATTAATTAATAGATCTTTCAGATTCATTCTGAAGTGCTTTTGAATTAAAATAACGCAGAATAAAGGAAATTAAAAATGTTTAATCTGCATAGCGTTGCCCCAACTGGCGTAGAAAAATTCACGCATTTGCGTTACCGTAACTGGCTTTGAAAATTCACCATGCGCATTGTGTTCCGATTGTTGACAATATTATCAACGGATGATTCTTGATTTAAATTATTTTTAGGTTAGTTGCGGGCTTTTGTAATTAAATTGTATTTATGTTAGCTATATATTTTTTGTATATGCTTATAGTTTTAAGTACATCGTTTTTTAAGTAGTTTTTTTTAACCTGTTTTCGACCGATTATTTTAAACGATTCATTTTATTTTCTTAGTGTTTGATGCATTTAAAATTAAACATTGTTAATTAATCGATCTGTTCGTGATGAATCTGAGAAAATTTTGTTGAGAAATTCTTGACATATTAAATAAATTAAGAAAAATATTCTTTAGTGCCCATAAAGTTTAAACGCTCAGTGACTCTGTTATCAGTAATCATATTATAAAAAAATGCTTTGTTTCAGTAAAAAATATTATTATATTAATTGCAGATTAATTCTTTCCACTTTAATTTAAAGCATAAATTCCACGGGAGCTAACAGAAAATTAGTGAGATACATATTACGTTATGAATGAAGGCTTTTATAATATTATGAGTGAATTATATGACTATCAAAATTTGAAGTTTCAAAATATTTTGATGAAAAATCTATTAAAGTAGGAATTGCGTAAAATGTTTAATTATTAAAATTTAAACCAACATTAAGATTGAAGAACCAGCTGGTTGCCAAATGCGGCTAGTACGGAAATAAATTAAAGCATCAAAAATTTCATTTCCAAGTTGAAATCATCATGAAAAGTCCTCTTTAGAGAAGGAGGAGCGGGGGGAGGGTGCTAAGTTGTTGTTGTTGTTTTTACATAAAAATAGCTCTTCGCCTTGAACGTAATATGTCCACCCCTTTCATTTATGGCTTACACGATAAAACATATGTTGCAAAGAATTAAGGTTGTAAGTTAAGAAAAAAGAAGACAAATTACCCTGTTTCAAGCATTCGTCATTTCAGTTAATCTTATTACTTTTTCCCTTATGGATCTGTCTGTGTGTGTCGACTTTCTACAGACTACATGTCCGGCCCAGAATAAAAACATTCGTCTCCTATACACTTTTAAAGAAGGAAATGCGCAACTCGAAACAATCTTCGTGGATTTAAAAAAGATGCTCAAATTTAAAAATTACGTAGAATTTTAGTACTTTTTGCGATAATTTCCAGATATATTACAGCTTAAAGATGATTTTTACATCAAGTTAAAATTCAAAAATAACCTTTGCAATGATACTATATTATATCACATTTTTTATTTGTTTCAAATATTTTAATGATAATTGACAAGTTTCGTTCTATTTGTGAATCAAATACAATTAGGTTTGCGTACCAATGTGTCATTCTGGTCTTTTTTTCATTGGTCATGATCAAGATACTGAAATTTGGCATATTTTTTCATGTTGAATAAGACATACTTTTAATTTTTTTTATTATTTTGTTGTACTTACAATTAATTTTAACTCGAAAGCAACGACGAAAAAATTTTGTTTTCTTGTTTTTATACGTTGAAAGCTCTTTCTCATTATACAAGAAAACACGTAGACAAAAAAAAATTGGGGGATGTGTTAGTTAACGAACACGCAATGAAAGACTTCTAAAATTGTATAAGTTGCATATGTCTATCAAATTGAGAAGATATTTTGCTGAAAAGACTATTTCGACCATGTTACAAAAAAATCTTGAATTAAAGATTTGACTTTGCTACTAGTTAACTGTGTTTGAAAAAATAACTGGAGAACCCAAATATCTGTATTGAATTGAAATTGCATTCTATTAGAACATTATATTAAGGTAACGTATTTTCTTTCTCTTACGCTGTATTTTTAACACTCCTAATGTTTAAATCGTATTATGTTTTCTGCCTTAATTTTAAATAAAGTAAAATAATGTTTGAACTAAAAATCAGAAGAAAAAGAATTAAATTTGTCAAAAAACAATCTATTACAGAATTTCACAACAGTAAAATAAAAAAAATTAAATCATTACTTTGAAAACATTGTAACTTTATTACTTCCTTGTAAAATATTTAACAAATATTTGACTGATATATTTATTACATACTAGCCGCCTTTGGAGACCAGCCGGATCACCAATCTTATTGTTCGTTAAAATTTTAAAAATTAAATATTTTATGCAATTCCTAACTTAATAGCTTCTTCAAAATATTTTAAAACTTCAAATTTTGATAGTCACATAATTCACTCATAATATTATAAAGGCCTTCAGTCATAATGTAATATGTATCTCTAATTTTCTGCTAGCTCCCGTTAATTAAATGTTTTATGCAATTCCTACTTTAATGGCTACTCATTTGGCGGTGGGGAAAATGAAAAGATTTTTGGCGGGAAAGTTAGTTTTTAATTACTAATTAAAATTCTAATTAATAATTCAGAAAAAGAGACCCCAGGTGCACATTTAATATTCACTGAATCATAATTTCTCATTAAATATAAACGTAATATGTATCTCTATAAATTTATTAGCTCCCGTAAAATTTAATCCTTAAATTAAAGTGGAAAGGATTAATATGCAATTATTAAAATAATATTTTTTTACCGAAACAAAGCATTTTTTTACAATGATTACTGAAAACAGAGTCACTGAGCGTTTAAACTTTATGGGCCTAAAGAATATCTTTCTTAATTTATGTAATATCTCAAGAATTTCTCAACAAAATTTTCTCAGATACATCATGAACAGATCGATTAATTAACAATGTTTAATTTTAAATGCATCAAACACTAAGAAAATAAAACGAATCGTTTAAAATAATCGGTTGAAAACAGGGTAAAAAAACTACTTAAAAAACGATTTACTTAAAACTATAAGCATATACAAAAGATATATAACTGACATAAATACAATTTTATTACAAAAGCATACAGCTAACCTAAAAATAATTTAAATCATACCCGCATCCGTTCTCAACAATCAGAACACAATGCGCATGTGTGAATTTTCTTCGACAGTTACGGTAACACAAATGCGTGAATTATTCTACGCCAGAGGGGGTAACGCTATGCAGATTAGAAATTTTTAATTTTCTTTATTTTCTTTTATTTTAATTCAAAAATGCTACAGAATGAATCTGAAAGGTCGATTAATTAGCAATGTTTATTTTCTTAATGTTTGATGCATTTAAAATTAAACAGAATAGTTTGAAATAATAGGCCGAAAAATGTTAACCCTAGCCTCATTACTGTTGGGGAAAAGTTGAAGCCTTACTCATTAGGCGGTGGGTAAAATGAAAGATTTTTTTGGCGGGAAAGTTAGTTTTTAATTAATAATTAAATTTCTAATTCAAAATTCAAAAAAGGAACCCCAGGTGCACTTTCCCGAACTCCAAGGTATACATGTACCAAATTTGGTAGCTGTAGGCGAAACGGTCTGGCCTAAAGAGCGCCAACACACAGACACACATTGAGCTTTATATAAGTATAGATTACACTGCTTTTGCGCTCACATCTTCAACTCTTTTCCGTCATTTACAATTATTTCTGCCACTCTTCAAATTTCCTGTGTTCTCAGTGAATTAAAGAAGCTGCAGTTTACATTTATGAAATGTTACACTTTGATTTCGCCACTATATATAGTTCGAATATGTAAATTCTGTGTAAAATAGCGTCGTGAACAAACAGAAATAGGAGTGAAAATTTTGATAATTCGTTTGAAATTAAAACCATACAAGGAATATAAATAATGGGACATGCAAACGAAAATTCGTTTTCCCTTATATATTATGGTTGAATTAGCGTACCGCTATAAACATGGCAAAAATATTTAATATTGCACACACATTAATAGTTATTAAGGTTTAAATGTGTCAGAAAGAATACTGAGAGAGAAAGAGAACGAACATTATTTGCATCTTAGTTATTTCAATCTTCATGATGTGAATTATAGCCAAATTTAAAGAATATATAACACCATACTATAACTTTCTACATGGCAGGCATGTAGAAAGTACTAGTATCAACAATGCACTAGTATCAACAATTAATTTACAATACAATTTTGTATTTGAGTGAAAATTTCGGTATGAGATCAAAACGCTTTCTATTATACTAATATGGAAATGGGCACATGAATATATGGTAACCATAAACACCAACTCCTACACATCTTGAAGGCACACGATAAAAACTGAATGATTAAACCGTCGCGACAGCATTGGCGGAAACTAAAAGTGAATGATAAAGGCCATTATAGGCTAGGTGCAACCCTTCACGAAAGAGATGTCTCGTCATAAATAAGGGATAGCCTTTTTAACCCCACAACCTTTTTGTATGCACTAGGACAACGAGAACCAATCACCATTCAGGAGTCTTCTTATCCCAAGTCTATAGGGAGAAGGGTATGGTAAAATAAGTTCAATATCCACAACTTCAAAACTCCACACTACCAGAAGTCAAATGGGAAAAATGAAACGTCGTGAAATAATTCAAAAGAAAGCACCAATGGAAATAACAGACCACCAACGGACAAAATCGAGGATAAACAACCGACTCGTTTATACTTGGGTCTTTCGGAATACAAAGCAATAGAATAAAACAGTAAATAAGAAAAATAGATAACAAGCAAAATAGTAAAAAAAAAATGGGAAAAACATAAAAAGAAAGAAATTGAAAAAATGAAAAAAACAGTAAAAGTATAAGCATAAAATAATAGAGAAGGTGAGAAAAGCATATTTATATTTATTAATGACTGATCATTGTCCGATTCTTAAGACAATACATTTTCAACAATCATGATGGCAGTATTTTTGACAAATTGAAGTTCCGATAAGGTTTTCAGTTCATTTTACATTCAAATACGCCGGATAATCGAAAATGGCACTTTATTCTATGAATATTTTGGGGAAGAAAGAGAAGAAGTGATAAGAATGTAGTCCAGATGTACACAAAGAACATCACTTATGAGCATTAACGCTCTGATTAGCAGACATCTAATTAAATAACAGTACACGAGAGCTTTGTACAAAATAATGACTCACTTTGAAAGAAATCACTTTGTCATCAAAACTCTCGACAGAGGATTAACTCATCACGAGTATTTTGCCTTTTGTAATATTCCAAAAATATATGGAATTTTCTCATTCCAAATAATTTTTTACTTAAAATGAAGTGTGTTTGAAAACAAAGTATTTATACAATAATAAAAATGCCTATATCCATACTTAATTTCTCTGGTGCATTTTTTCGTTTTAATTGGGGGGAAAAGAACGTATTTTAAGAATAAATATCAAAACCAACAAGAAAATCAAATTCATTTCCAATTTAGTTTAATTGCATTTATATCTCACTTTGAAGCAAGATTTTCGTAACAGATTTCGTTATTTTGTACAGGCGTTAAAGGACGCAGACGATATCAGAGCCAACATCCCCGTCTCCAAAGCCACAAGACAGAAGAGCTAATTAACATTTTTAACCAACAAATCTGGCATAGACCAGATCGGTCCACAAGAAAGAATCAGACTTTAGTCCTAAATTCTATGACTCCAAAGTCAGAACCAACTGTTATTGTCTCCAAATCCATGTCGAAGAATGTCGGAAGTTTTGAATATTATAAGAGGTAAATTTACTTTTCTAAACAGAATATTTTCTTCCACTGAGTAGTAAAACATTGAAGGATATTTATATAATGTTTACTATTCTGAATGCCACTAAATATTTGGAAGATATAATAGCAATTTTATAATGCATTTTATATTATAAGGGTAGTTTACAGAACACAGTTCTGCATAATCTCCGAAACATTTTAATCTTTTGCTGTTGTATTACGCTTATATATAAATAGATGCCATACTGTTCGAATTCATTAATATCTATTATGAATATTTTCTTCTATTTCATTACAGCTGGTAATTTTTATAGACGCTACTCAGCGCTTTACTGGCACTATGTAACTCCCATAATTAATTGTATAAACATTTTCGAGACAATTATCAATTCCTCTTTCAAAACCAGTGTTCGAACTTATTGATTATTTGGCGACTTGGCAAAGGATGCGCCGAATTCGATAAAGGGGAAAAACTTATATTAGAGAATTTTAACGATATCTTCATTATGACTCCAATTTCGAGATTTGCTCAAGAATATTCGATTTTCTGTTACAGGATCTAAAAAGTAGAGGTGCGCAAGGGGAATGAATATTTGAATTGAGAGAAAGGAGTAGTCAAGTGAATTCTCTCTTTCAATTATGCATCTCCAGCAAGTTCTACCTGAGCACTTTATGTACAGTTGTTTAATAATATTTTTTTTGTTACCTGTGTTTCGCATTTTCATATAAAGAAGGGACATTATTTATAACTTAGTCTGATAGCGGTTTCGCCGTTACACCTACTAGACAGATTTTTTCTAAACATTGTATAAAACTATTACAAAATATGCAAAACGTACGAAGGTGAATTCGATTCTGAAGTGGCTTAAGACTACATTTGCAGATATCCAACTTATTCGGTTTATCGTTTCTATTGATATAATAATGTTTTGCATCATGCCCGACACGACAGGAATAATGTGAAAATTATTTAAAATACATTGCAAGAAATCCTTGGAATCCTTTCAAATTTGATACATACTAAATATTTGAATAGGATAAGCTCAGTAACAAATGATATCTCCCAGCATTTTAAATGGAATTTGAATTAAACGTTTATCAAAAATCTA
Organism: Argiope aurantia; assembly: GCA_026543865.1. Taxonomy (NCBI): domain Eukaryota; kingdom Metazoa; phylum Arthropoda; class Arachnida; order Araneae; family Araneidae; genus Argiope; species Argiope aurantia. The sequence goes on from JAPMOR010099319.1 coordinate 1,409,281, forward strand.
ACATTTATTCTCTATATATTTGGAATATATTATTGCAGAAAAAATTTATTGTATATACTAAGAAAAAAGTTTTTTTATTTAGAAAATACAATCGATTTGGGAACAAGCATATCGTCACTGCATGGGTCTATATAGCTATTCAAAGCAAGAAATTCTTTCAAATACGGATATATTCCTTTTATGAATTTTCGAGTGTTTACAAGATTTCCAAGAAAATATTTTTTAGCAATTCAGTCAACCAAATTTCTCTGTACACTTTTTCAAGTCAAAATCGCACCGCATCCTTGAATATTTCTGCTCAGCTGCATATATTAGGCCCGAAATCTACATGTCTATATGAAAATATGTTTTTCAAGGATTTAAGATCTAGAAATCTATTTCAAGTTCAGTATTATGATTTTAATGTTTTTCCTATGCAATATTGCTTTGTTGGATTAAAGTTGTAATTTATTCTAACGATTTTATTTTCATTATTAATTAAAGAATGGAAAAATATTCAGTTATTACCTATTGTCTTAGATTGATTCGGTAGGTTGATAAACTCGGAGAAATTTCAACACTAAATTCAAATCAGTATTGTGAAATCAAATATTTGCCTTATATAGGTAATGATATTTTAAACTTTAATTTCAATTTAATTAATTTCCAAGGTTTTATCTTAATTTAGACCATAGTAAGTTCATTCTCTTATTTCTTGATCCAATTCCATTTTCTCTACTTAATTCAAGAGAAGCTTTATAAAATTGCTGAATCGGCTAAAAATCGACACTTTCACAAGCTTAGCGCGAAGGGATAGAAAACTGTCTAGCAAGCACATTCTTTGTAAAAAATCCCCGTGTTTCCTTTACATGTGATTGACATGCGTCAGAAATCCCTATCAGAATCTTAATAACATATTAGCACTGTAAAAAAGTTTTTTCCCTATCCATATCCGATGTTATATAAGACGAGCCGGCGTCCTGGCATAGGGGTAGCGCGTCTTCCTCGTGATCTGGGCGTCCCGGTTTGGGCATGGTTGTTCTTTCGTTGTTCTATCTGTGAGCTGTGTGAATGTGCCCTCCTGTAAAAAGGGGTTGTGCAAGCGTATGAGTGATGCGTGAGTAGCTAAGTCGTACTCTTGGCCCTAGTTGGCGCTACTTTAGAAACAAGAGACGCACCCCCTCAGGCTTAAACTCGGCTGTCTCTGACGGCGGGGCTTGTCCGTGGCAAGTGCCATAATTACAAACAAACAAATAAGACGAGGGAAAATTTATTTCGCTCTTCTTCCCCAGGTCTGCTTTTGTCCCGCGCTTTGGCGGACGTTACCTTGTCTGTGCCTTCTTGTAAATAACCAAGCTTGTCTCCCGAAGAGAATAAATCGAACTTTAAAAATTACAATATCTTCACTGCTGGTCTCACCTGCATTTTGATTACATATATATATTTGTATACAATTGCATATTACTACTTATTAGTCTCCTTTCACGCCCAACTATCTCGTTGTTAATGTTTTGTTTAATTTCAATTACATCTTTTAAACATAATTTGCTGTTCATAAATATTTGAATATGTTCAAATATTCATCTCAAGTAGGTATTCTTTGGCAACAACTTGAGATGAACACTTGAATTGTACTACTTTATCCAGCCTTACACTTGTTTGATTAATGTACAATGAACTTTGCATCTGCTTATCCATGTTATTTAACGTCTAATTGCAATGCTTCGATTTATTTCTTATATAAATTATGTCACTGATTCCAATACAAAAATAATACGGTTAGTTTCATTTACGTGGGAAAGATTTATTTAACATCATGTTAAATGAGGAGAAACATTATAAACAAGCGGAAGCGACAACACCAAAAGTTCCTTACATACCACTTAATAAAAATGTTTACCCTCTTACTATTTATAAAACGGAACCTAGGGTAAGATCGTGAATGCATAATGTACTAAAATTGTTTTTACGGTCCCACACATGAGCACTTTTTGCTACGTACTATAGTGAATAAAAAGCAAGTGTGCGTTTTAAAATCTATTTTCTCGACCGATTATAGCTAAAATTAGACACAGAACTACAGTTATAATAACAAGATAGCAAGATAATTTTTATTTACTTTAGAGGTCGCCTATTTGATTTATTGCATTTATTTATATGCGGTAATACAGACTGACAGACGGTCAACGCTTTAGGATATTTTGCTGAGACTTGGTTAAGGTGCAAGTACATACTAGAAGATTCTTTTTTTTAAATTTTAACTTTAAAAATCCAGTTTTTTCACAGTATGTCATTAATATATGTTTAAACTTATTTCAGTGAAAAAAAACCATATTACACTAATTATTAATTAAATATTTAATGAGATAACATTTTTTGAAACATGATATCTTAAATTCTAATTTGTACAGACACACAATTCTAGTTGGAAATGATGCCTAATATTAGTCTACATGTTGTCTGCGTCAATCAAGTTATAAAAATATATAGTTTTTTTAACAATTTTTTCATCAACGATGAATAGAAGAAGAGATTTTTTCTATAATTTTAACTTTTAAATAGCTATGAAAAATTTATTTCTATAAATATAGCTTTGATTAAGGTACAAAACATCCGCTGTTTCATACAGATTTTGATATATAAATATATTTGGTTAATTTCTTGTTGAGTTATGATTGTTTGAATGAAGCAACACAGTGGGAAAATATCATTCTTCATAAAATGAGTTTAAATAAACCGTACCTAGAGTTTTTAATGAAAACACCTCAAGAAAAATAATTAACTCAAGAAATATTTCGAATATTGACAACATCTTGGTATCGTTTGAAAGCTAAAGGACCAGAGAATATTATTAAGCAATAAAAAATCGATAGTTTGAATGGTTTTCGAAGTTTCCAATGTGTACATACACCTTAAAAATATTAAATTTGTCTAAGCCAAATTGCACGTGAACAATTAGGCAAGATTCTCGAGTCATCGCGTATGTATGTATGTATGTATGTATGCATGCATGCATGCATGCATGCATGCGAGAGTACAAGCAGACGATCTATTTAAAAAGATGTGACTCAAATGTTATTAAAAATCTAAAATGTAGATATAAAACTGCACACCAAGTTTCATTTATTAAGGAGTATCGGTATTCTTATTATCCATGGAAACTGAAAACCAAACAAATGAAACAATAGAGCAATTTGAAAATTTAACCACAGAATATTTATATACAATTACTTTATTTCTCCTGTTTTCACAATTTCAAGAAAAATAAATTTTTATATATATTTAGATCTTAAAAAGCAGTATTTTACTGCGTGCAGAATTCTAAATTTGAAAACTTGTTAAAATTTACAAAAATAATATTACCTTGCAGGAAAATGTTCAGTTCTGAAGTGATGATGCCTTTTTATAAAACTTTGAAAACATATTTATTAAATATAATTATTTTTAAAAAATGAAATTTTATGAAAAAAAATTCCAATTCAAATTCATATAAAATTTCTTTTGTGAGTAATTTGTCCAAAATTGATGTACAAGTTATAGAAGAATTTATTTTGAGGATATGCATAAAATTTCAGATTAATAGGATAGGTAATTTTTGAGATATCCTGAGCGAAAGCTTTATTTTTGTTTCGAGAATAATGGTATTAAAATTGTTAAAAAATAGTAAAAAATAATTTGAATAAAGTTATGTAAATTAAAAATTACCAGAAACATAGGAACTGCCCTTAGATTAAATTGTTCCATTTCTTTTGATTATTATTTATTTTTTTTTTGCCCCCATGTGCATCAAAGAATTCTGTGGTTGTATGTTTTGACATTCGGCAGGGGAAGTTTCTATTTACATTTGATTGGAGTTGTTCTACTTTTTTCTTGATAATTCTTGAAGTTTTCATAGTATCGTTATAATCTTGGTACAAATATGTTCATGAAGGATGGGACTTGAACCAATAAGTTTTTCAAAACATCGAAAAATGTGACGTTTCAGTGTCCCCAGACCCTTTAAGCATGCGTGTTTGAATCATCGTATCTATATGCTTTCGTAGTCAATTCCTTGACTGATTTATTTCAAAATTAAATCTGTTTCGATGTTAGTAAATTTTATACAATTCGTTATTTACGTTTTGTATTTGTAATTTCTTATTCTCGGACAGCCGAACACACTTTTGAAAATAAATATCATTCAAAATTTGATCAATATACCACATACCAAATTTAATCCATCAAGGTGAAAGTACTTTTATGTTATTTTGCCCACAGACCTAGGAATGTCAAAAACATGGAAGATCGTCAAAATTTATAATTGAAATTTTTCGACAGATACAGTATTATGTATATGTATATATACTGTTTAATAATTTTTAAACTTTGTTATAGTTTCTATGGAATTATTAATGAAATTGAAGCAGAAACAAAACATAAATTAGGTAATAAAATTATTGAACTTTGAGTAATAATACGGAAAAAGCAAATGGAATCTTAATACTTTAACTTTTTACAAAAAAAAAGACATGCGTTCAAAAATTTATGGAAAAAATTAAAATAGTTTTAATTTTACTGCAATTTTTGAAGCATTGTTTCAAAAATTGCATTAAATTGTCAAAATTCAGATAAAAATTGCACAGCAACCTATATGAATTAAAATACTTTTACCTTGCCTTTTATGATATTAAAAATATCATGTTTCTTTGATAATATTTTCGGAAATCAGTTCAGTATAAAATTTCTCTACGATGGAAACTTTATTGAATAACAAAATTAATATTGTTTTATTATGTCTTATGTTTACTACTTTTAAAATACTGTAACATCGTTCTGAAAAGTGGTTCGAATATATTTGAGGAATTTTTATTAACCTGCACAGAATAAAATTCCAAAAGTGTAAGTCAGCCTTTTTCAATATAAAAAATGTAATTTGTATTTTAATTGCGTTTTATATACCAATGACATGATGACATATGTCAACAATGTATTATAACAATGAGATTGACATTACTCTTCCCAAAACTGTCTCGTATATTCTTTAAAGAAGGTACAATTCCCCTTCCCCTAGCATGAAATTATCGATCACAAGCTAGCACGGCAGAGAACAATAGTTGCGAAACATAAAACTACGGGTTTAACATTTTTATTGAATCTATCTTGTGAACCTTGGAGTTGCTTTTTCCTTTTGTTTGTTCCTTTGTTAGAGTTTTTTTGTTCCTTTTGTTTGGAGTGATCCCTTTTGTCATGTATCAAGTTATATAAAACGGTATTTCTATGAAAAGTGGCAAGAAGTTTGGGACAGGCAAGTTGATAATAAACTACATGCTATTCAACCAAAAATAAATATGTGGTCAATTTTATCAAACCGATACTCAGATGTAAAATTAATTCATCTACGAATCGGACACACAAGGCATACGCATAGACATTTGCTGTTTGGTGAACGAGCTCCTCATTGTACAAATTGTGGAGTCATCAATTCTATTGCACATATTCTTACTCAATGTCCTAATTTTACTTCTGATCGCTTAACTTTCATTCACCTATTTTAAATTTACAGAACCTGGTGGGTGAAAAATCTCACTCAAAACTTTGACTTTTTAAAAGCCATTGGTTTCTTTCATAGCATTTAAAATTTGAGATTTTTATTCTTGTGCCAAAACTTTTCCAGACTTTCTAAGCTTTTGACGCTTTGGAATTTATCCTTGTTTTATTTACACCTTTTACACTTTATAATGGAACTGTTTAAATATCCTTGTGGATGGCGCAGCTTATCCTAAATTGGACCTTGTACCAGAAAACCTTAACTGTACCGTACCATACCATACCTTGGAAATGCTTTAGGTAATTAATCTCTGGTATTTAGCAATAGGTTCCTAAAAACAAATTTGTGTTTAAAAGACATTTCTAATACATTAAAACTGAAAATGGATCCATAATTATAATTATAGTCATAATATCATATCAAATTTCATACATTTCAGTCATTGAGTTTTTGAGCTATCGCATTTACATGCTTGTAAAATAACACTTCTCGACGAAATTGATTCTACATTTGAAAGGTACCTACATTTTAGTAGTATCATACATAAGTCTGTGTACCAAATGTTATTCCTCTAGTTATCTTTGTTTTCCAGTTATATTAACTTAGATAATATTACGTAATTACATTATAGTCGGACAGACATTCTGTCTAAATGGATGTCGCACAAAATTTGATAGAAATCTGCGAATTTCATGTAAACATATACCAAATTACACTACTCTGTCTCAAAGCGTGTCTCAGTTATCAGCATAACAAAAAAAAACAGACAAATGCTGTAAAATACATTTTTCGAACTTAAGGATTATCTAAAATGAAGAGATTCGTCAAAATCTGTAATTCCAACTATTTCGCGATAATAATTTCAATATAATTCTTATACTAAATATGCATCTTCCCTACAACTGTATATTATATTTGCTATCTGAGTCACAGCAAGAAGCTGAGGAGAAGATTTGATCAGAAGAGAAAGAAATAAGACTCCAAAGAGCGACGATCTTCTAGTGAAATAAGGGAGATGCTAAAATCATGGGAAATTACATCATACGCTGAAAATTATTATCCAGATAAGGCAGTAACAATACGCGCTACATATTCATTCAATCATAATACTGTGTCTCATTTTCGCCAAGTGTCTCATTTTCGGAATAAAAAGCGTTTCCTATTTTACATAGACTCGTATGGAGAAAATCTTTTTACTTAATGAATGTTTCACATTATGTATACGGTTCGGGAACGAACTCAGCTCGAATTCCACTCTATACTCTCTGTGTATAGTTTTATGTGAATACTCAAATTGAAATATTATACTACTGCAATAAGTAAAATAGTTAATATATTATTACTACTAGCTATTAGTACTTTATTAATACTTCTTAATATTATATACACATACAAAATTTTTTAATTGAAAAACTAATTTTGGTACTAAATGATAACCAAACATTTTTGGGCAATCTCATCAGTAACATTTTTCCTCAATGAATAACCATTTCCATTATTCCTATTTCACTGTCGATAAATCACGAGAAATATTTTACGGCAGTTTTAATTAACAGCTTCGAAATGGTTTACAGTCAGATGACTATTTTAAAATTCTGTTTTGAATTATAATAACTTATGTGAAATAAAATATCGAATAACAAAATTCATTAGTTATGAATTGAAACAAGATCCTTGTGGAAATCAAGTACACATTACCGAAATATTCTATATACGTGATTTGTAAACATTATTCCATTTTATATTTAATCGAATATTGGAATGTTTATGTTGACAGTGAAGCCAAATTTTGAAGAAAAAAAATATGTGATGTATTTTTTAAGTTTTATTAAACTTTCGAAAACAGAATTATTTTGCAGATTAATGACCATCTTATCCATATCAATAATGAAATTAAATATTGAAATTTCAAAATTAGATGTATCAATTTTTTTTGAAATGATATAAATTAGTGTCCATTTAGGTATAAAAAAGAATAACAAACTATTATGTTTACTTATAATAAAGGTTAATTTGTGTGCTCTAAAGGCCAGGCCGTTTGACTTGGAACTACCAAACTTGGCACAACCATACTTTGGAAGGTGGGAATATGCGCATTGGAGCCATTTTCTTGGGATTTTCATTAATTTAAGATTTTAAAAAATTTGCCATCTGTCCACGACAATTTCCGAAAATATAACAAACCAAAAAAAAAAGTGCATCAACTTAAATGGTTTTGACGACCATTCCCAAAGATGAATTATTATCTTAGAAGGGTTTTCGGTGTAATTAGAACATTAAATGCAATTCTAAATTAAAGACAATTTCTTTATCGACTCCTGGCCACCAAATATGTAAATGCGCTTAAGTCTCCGTTCTGCATATTCCAAAATGAGCGCAGTTTGGTTCGTTTAAGACTGCATTCTATAATTAAGAAATCTAGGTACATAGAAAATTACTCCTCTTTGTAAACCATAATCACCATTTTTCCCAGGAAATCCTAATTCCAGTACTTATTTTCATGTTACTAACTTTTCATTTAATAGTTTAAATTCTAAATCACTTTTAGTTATTTGAGCTAAATTCTAGCTTGTTACAAGCATAGTCTTAATCTCACAAATTAGGGAAATATTTGCAATGTCATCTGTAAAATCAGACGTTTCTTTCACAGGCAATCGCTATAAATAGTCTGCTGCTCTATGTTTTCTTCGCACTATTTCGTATTATAATTAAATCCACTAAGAAAAATCGCATATTACATTTACCTGGTCGCATCTGGTTGAAACAGACTATCCTTGTTTAAGTCTAAAAATACGAATCTGTAGCTTGTGATTTGTAAATAATACTCGTATAAAATTTTACAAACAAATATTAATAAAAACATTTCATTCCCCAAATGTTCGAAACGGACTTTTTATCCATTTGACTATAGTACCGTTACGTCTTTGTTAAAGTTCTAGACTGAAATCATCAGAAATGTGCTAAATTATATTCCCAAGCCAATACCGTGAAGCGGCCAAAGCGATAACGATACTTAAATTATGTTTATAGTTAATCAAAACTTTATCAGAAAATATTTCTTTAACTTTTTAGAAAGATCTAGAACATAAATTCATTTAAATTATACACACTTTTTAAATAATATGTTTGAATGATGTAACATTGATGCTAAGTTATTTGAAAAACAGTGTAATAGTTTACTGATCATTAACTAATTTTAATTGGAAAACATTGGTCAGTCTAGGCGCATCTAATGCTTTAATTTTCTTTGTACTTCGATTACAATCACTCTTTGTTAATCACTCTAATGCCCACAGCACTCAATTTTTTTAAAAGTAACACTCAAATTATGATGTAATTTTTTAAATATTTTACGCTATCGTACTTTATGATCGTCTATTGTAGGACCTGAAATTTTAATAACATCCAAATAGACATTTACTCCAGGGATATTATTGAAAATTTGTTTCATAATATGTTGCCGAATACTGGGAGCAGTTTTAATACTAAATTATAGTCTTTTACAATGGTATGACTCTAAATTTGGCATTTAATTTTACTTATACCACCTTTAAAAATATCATAATACTCAGATAAGATGTTCAAGATAATTGGGTTACAATTATTGACATTCTGTATTTTATTTGCAGATTCAATTCCAATATATTATTTATTTCCAGTCAAAATTGAAATCGCTTAGCCAATTTACACTAAATTAAGAAACCTTTTTCTTATTACACTAATAAAGTTTCTGAACTTTTTCCTGATCTTTGTATTTTACTTTCGCAAAATTTTAGTCTACTTGATCAATTATCTGACCACCATCTAATTATTTTTATAATCTGTAAGTATTTTAATAACTTATTACAAACGATTTAATTGAAACATATACATCAATATGCAATTACATTTTTACTAGATTATCATTATTGAAAACTTTTAAAGCCATTTTATTTTTACTCTCTTCGATGTCAACGGTATTAATTTCAGTTTTCATTAGTTACTTGACAAAAAATTTTCTTCATTTCAATTTTACAATTAAATTCAGCGACTCTAGTAAATTTACACTTTTTACAAGTGTTGTTTTTATAGGAATACGCATTAGTAAAATATAAAGAACTATTATATTCAGAAACGCTTACCTTTAAATATTAATTGTTTCGATTTATCTCTCTTGTTATTTCGTTGAGTTTCATAATGATTTAATTTCCACGAAAAAACTATTGCAGATTTCTGACGGTATAGTTTAAGGTCGGTTTTAGAATTACGGCACGTAATTCATCGGCCTCTCTCGCGGTTATTTAATTGGGATAATCATGTCTATCGTTTTTTCATAAATAAGTTGCAGTTACGATTCAACTTCTGAATGCCTTCGCTTCTTAGATCACATACAAATCTATTACGAAAACTATCTGCACAATTGCTCAAAATTGCACGTCGTGGATAGTTTCTTCAACTTAGCACAAACTCCGACATTATTTCGACATCCGAATGGTTTCGTTTGTGAAAGCGAAATCTTTGCGATATCACAAGTGGCTTCGAGTTCAAATGCTTTTCGAATATTGCAGTCAAGTCTTTGGAGCTTTTATCCTTTGGATTATCAGGTTCGACCAGATTCTTTAATAAAGCATAGGAGTTTACCGATTATAGAGTAATTATGATAGGCACATAATAGACATGCAAGTCATGGATAGTTTCTTCTTATTTGTGCAAACTCCGATGCTATATCGCCTTCTGCATGGTCTCCTTTGTAAAAACGAAATTTATCAGAAACCACAAGTGGTTTTGGGTTCAAGGGATTTTCTCATATTGCAGACAAGTGTTTGAAGCTTTTATCCTTTGGTTTAACAGATTCGACCAGATTCTGTAATTAAACATAGATTTTAGCCAGTAACAGAGTGATCATGGTTTGTCCTTGATCATGGTTTGTCATTTTATAACACAGCAAATTATTAAACTATCAAAATTTGAAGCTTAAAACTATTTTGCTGAAGCTATTAAGAGACAAAATTACATAAAATATTTAATTAAAAATTATAGCGAACATTAATACAGAAATGGTGGCTAATGGAATAATATATTTAAAAGTATACAATATAAAGCCTTTAATGTAATACCAAGCTTTAAAAGATGCATTTGAAAAGTCTTTAATGCAGTTAAAGGCTTTTTACACTAAATTTGAAGCATTTAATGACATTAAATCAATTATAAAATATTTCATACATAAAAAAAATATATCTCATTTATAAAATATTTAAGCTATCGTTGTAGGAAAAATAGTATACATAATCTTTGTTTATATTTTATTAAAACAAAAACAAATTGTGATATACTTAAATTTTATCATTAGATTTAGGAAGTGTCAAAATTATTGGTATTCCGAAATGTTATATCGATTAGTTTAGTTATATTAACGTCCCGTTTGAAGCAACACTACGGACATTTTGGGACGGATCTCTTAATTTTGAACTACGGTCAGATGACAAGGACGACTCCTAAGCTGGCACCCCTCTCCACACAACACCAGCGGGAGGACGTTTCGTCAGGACGGATTTAACGGGCAACAGACCCCCTTACACGACTGTTTTTCGGTGGAATCAGGTCTCGAACCTGAAACCCTCCAGTTCCGAAGCTGAGACCTTACCACCAGGCCACCGCGGCCTGGTTTTATCTATTAGATAAAGAAAGAATTTACATGATATTTCAAGGGTTTTTTTTCTTTTTTTCCTGCATTTTATCATAGTTCACTTCAGATATTTTCTGAATTGGTTAGAATAATTTTAATTTTGTTTTGGGAATAATATTTTATATATTCTGGAAATTCTTTTGACTGAGGATTTTTCTAGAAACAAACTTAATTCTTTTTTCAGCTACTTCCTGTTTTGGTGATGGAGCTTGATAATTTTTATTTTCTTGTATAAGAAACATGCAGAGAAATATCGCAATTCGTCCAAACATTCTATATCGAAATTATGACAAATATCCATGTTTCAGGCTTCCCTAGAATAAAAAAAAAAAAAAAAAATTAGAATTATGTTTATCGGTCTTTGTTTTTTTTAACACAATTCAAAAATGCTTAGACTTAGATGAAGAAATGTAGTATGTTTTAAACATAAAAACTATGGATATAGGCAGAATTTCGACTGAAATTTATATGAGGAAATCCGTCGGCTGGCTTTCCGAGAATAAATAAAATGTTGATTATAAAATATAATGAGCTAAAGGATAAAATTTTGGTAAACAATTTTAGAATCTTAAGTACAGATATCTTTAAAATTTTCTTTCAAATATATAAAATGATTGAAAGATTGTCGATCTATACCTGCTCATGTATGCAATATTAATAACTCAAAAACGCAGCTAATCTGATAAATAACAATTGATACAAAATTTTATTGTTTAAAGATCTCATTCGCTTTAAAGTTTTGAATCAAATCTATCATAAATTTCATCACATGTTGTTTTGAATATTCGTATGTGTGTAAATGAAGAATAAATGGAATTTGACATTTTAACTGAATTAAAAAAAATGTATTTCTGTATCATATTTTGCAGTCAATGTATCTATAAAAAAATGAGTCTAATATGCGTTTGGAGGTTTCTTCAATATAATACAAGAAACAAAATGTCCAAGTTTGGAACACTGAAAATAAAAATCTGAGCACTCGCGACCTTATCAATTATCTATATTTTTTATATATATATAAAGGAGCGGATGCATTATCTTTCAATGTCCTGGAAGTTTAGAACAAGCATTTATTCTTGTGTATTAGGACCACTCCTAAAGATTTAGAATAAATAATTTCCTACATATTGAGAATGCATCATATTGGAGATTTTTATATGGGAATAAATTTCTATTAAAGTTTGAATAAAATTGATTAATGAAAAATTTTGTTCGAAATAAATTTAGATTCATTCATTCAAAATGAAAATCTGATCACTTCTTGTGTCTACGACCTTTCTAAAGATTTACAATTTTAATTTCTGTGAAGTTGGGAAGTGGTGAAGAGGGAATAACACTTTTATTTAAAAATTTCTTTTTAAATGCTTCGTGCATGGTAGAGAAAAAAAAAGCGATTATAGTTCATAAATCAGTATCTCCAAATGGTGTTATTGAAATACAGTATATTTTACTTTATTGTGAAACAAAGAAAAAAAAAGAAGAAGAAAAAAACAGAAAATTCAAGAAATTTCTGGACAATTTACTCAGGATTTTTATTTTAAAAATTTCAACCAATTACTAAAAAATTTTATTAATATCTTTGAATTACTTCAATGCAGAGAGCTATGTTGATTCTTCATTCATGTTATGAACTAAGATATCTTTCTCTGAAACGTCTCTCAGCAGCAATCCATATTTCATTTCTGTTTGCTTACTGAGTTATTTTGTATCTTTTTTCTCTGTTTTGCAAAATCGATTCTAGGGATAAAATTTTTAAAAATAATTATTTCCCATAAATTAGACTAATATGAATGTAACATATTAACCCCAAGAGAGGGCGCTCTGCATTCTTCCAACAATAGCCAGCAGTAAGAGGGCATAGTTCAGGGCTCAGCAGAAGAGAGAGAGAGACGTCATCCAAGAAGGGTGTGACCGGAGTTCGAAAAGCCATAATCCTCTGAAAAAGGCCGAAACTGGAATTCTCGCACAGAAGAATTCATCTGCAAGTGCCCAACGTACAACGTGTAGGTGGGAAAGATCCTTTGAACAACATCAACTGTCGATCTTCCTGTAATATAAATTCCTTCTTATCATTGAATTCTCACTTGCAAAAATCCCCCTTTGTTAATTAAGAAATAAAACGATTAAGCTAATCCAAGTGGACTGATGCATTAAAACTCATTACACCCACAACAATGAGTGCACATTAAGTTTTAATTTTATTTTTTACGTTCTTCTCCCCACTTTTATATTTTAAATGAAATGTTTTCAAGTATCCAAGAAAAAGCCTTATTTATTTTATGGATAAATAACGAGTGCAATTTCATGTAAAATGAATTATATTGGAAATTATAGTTTCTGAAAATTTCTATAGTAACAAACTGAAAAAATAATATTTAATTCTAAAAAAACAATAGCATAATATTGTCCGAAATAATTATATGTGCAAATACTGTTAACATTCTTTTCTGTCACCTATAAAAACAGTACACTTTATAACACACTGATTGCCTGGATCCAAATGACTTTCGAATTTTACATTACTGAATTAAATGAAGTCTACTTTTGTGATCAATAAAAGTTGCATGTCTCTGACGAATGTGCAAAGAAACAAAGTGATCCCTAACCAAATTAAAAAAAATTCAATTATACACAAGAACGAATATATTTATAGAATTATCACTTTATGTAAATTAAAAAAAATAGCTTCAAGAAATCCAATTTTAATAAAATCGATTTCATTCCATACATCTTACAATAAAGGAAGAGGAAATGAATTTAAAGCTTCTTTTCAAAAATAAAGAAAGGCATTTTCCGATAAGAAATGTGAAAGAATGAACTCACAAAGGCCAGACGCCCATTAAGTATTCAAACTTTTAGATGAAATATATCTTTGAAAATAAATTGCTATCGATTACATCAGCAACAGTTCCCCCGACTTCAACTAACAATGTCTTTGTGCGTATTTTAATGAAAACCATTCTGAGCCAAATTTTAAAAATATATCGAATAAATACTAAAAAATATTCAAATACTGTGTCCTAAAAATTATTATTTCAAATATATGGAACACAAATAATTATGAAGTCCAGAAATGATTGATTGATCGATTATTAAACACAATGATATAAAAATATTTTAATCCACCATTATTTTTATCTCTCCTGGACCATATTTATTTTTAAACACCATCATTGCTGAGACACTTGTTATATCGCAGTTGAATATTTTACCGCCTTCAAAAAAGTACCCTGTGTGAGGATAATTCATAGATATTTGATAATGAAATATTTTTTCAGAGAAGGAAGCCTTGAAATCCCAAATATATATAACTCAGAGCAGGGCCCGACTTAATCTAATTGGTTACAGGGGAAAAAACTTCTTTTGGGGCCCCCCTCTACTTCAGTACTTTAGTAATGAAGAACCAGGCATAGAACTTGCCTATGGTATTTTTCGTTAATTAATTCCCTTTCAGCTAATATAAAACTGACAGATTTTACACTGTACTGATATTTTGTTTTAAAAAAGTTCATTAAATAAGGAAACGTAAAATAAACTTTATATTCTATTTGGGGCCCCCTCTTATGTGAGGCCCGGGGCAACTGCTCCGCATGCCCCTGCCTTAGTCAGGCACTGACTCAGAGTGAGATCGGGAAATATTGTGAGAATTATGAATTACGTCTTAGCCAAAGTATCATCAAATAATTTAGCAGATATTCTTTTTACATATTTTTTTTACTCGATTAGTTCTTTTCTAAGAAATAAAAATTGTGATCAATTTTTCACTCTCTTTCTCATAAACTAGAATTTTCTTTATACTTTTTATGTTTTTGATTATTATATATTTATTTAATACTAATCGTCTCAAGCGACTGGTTGATTCTCCGGGAATCTGGATTTCAAATAAATTGTTTTTGATAATTCATTGTTCATGGTTCCGCCAAATTTTTTGACATGGAAGCAGTATTATTTTTTAATGAAGTTCTGTTTATCAAGGACATAACCTTTTATAAGGGAAACAGCCCTATAATATCATAGTGCTATTAAAACGTGAATATTTGGTTCATTTAGCTTTTAAATTTCAAAATATTGTAACTTTTCTTTTTCATTTGTCTTGTATTAACAGAATTCATTTGTCTTATATTAAACAGAATCTTTAATCTTTAGCTTTCAGCGTTGGTAGAAAATCACGGAATGAAGTACTAAATGAGGTAATGAAAAGAGTTTGAATTTCAAGAAACTAATCTATTCTATTGTTGTAAATCTGTCAAAAAAATATTTTAAAAAAAATGCCAGAATTCAACAAAAACTATCCCAATTATTAAATTAGTATCATTAAAAAACATTTTTTTTAATTTTTAAAAGGTATTTTTTTTACTTTTAAATTTTGAAAAAAAATGAATTAATTTCTTAATTTTTGTTTGTGAACATTTTGGTTAAAAACCCATAATTCAGACTAATTTGTAATTAATTAAAAACTCAAAAACTCGCTCCGAGATACACATTCTCACCCTCCAATGTATAGAGGTGCCAAATTTGGTGGATGTAAGTCAAATGGTGTCGCCTACAGAGCACCAAAAACACACACATACATTTTTATTATTGAAGATTTTATTAAAAATACATTTTTATTATATACAAAAGGCATCATTTCGTAGTGAGTTTTAGAATATATCGGTACTAATATAAATTATGAATTAAGTAATAAAACAATGAAAATAATTTAAATGAGGAATATAAGTATATGCAGTTAGGAATCTGTAACATTCCATCCCTGCGCATTTACGCTTATAGTAAGGAAGATATTTTTACAGATATCTTTATCGGAAGTTGAATAGATGTCAGATCAAACATCCCCGACCTTGGCAATATACTTGGCTACCATTGAACGAAAAAAAATGAATTTCCTCGCAAATGCAAGAATTTTGGCGATATCTATGTTATCGGGATCTTTATATGCGTATTTTATTATCGGATATTTTATCTTTATAAAAACTTCGTTAGCCTGTTCCGAGAACTATATACAGCTAAGAAATTCTGTCTCCAGATTGTCGATAACAGAGGGAGCTTTCTTAGTTAATTTCTATGAGTGCCATTGCTGTTATCCGTCTACTTTTGTTGTGAGTTTTGATAAATATTTCTTTTTAATATTTTTCTACCATTAGTTAGTATTTTTCTTGTAGAATAAAGCGTTGTTATCCTTTATCGAAGTTCTTGGACTTCTCACGATTCACTCGCTGCATAAATTTTCCATAAAAATACTTATAAACTATGGACTTTGAATAACTGATATTTTTCTAGGCTTAACGTAAAATTATATTTTTATTTTAAATTTAATGAGATCACTTCAACTATCAACACAGAATGACGATCGAATCTATTCTACTGAAATAAAGCCTCTAATTCTTATATTTCTACTGGTTTATGGAACAAGTTTTCCAATATTTGGAATGAAGAGGGCGTTAAAAGTTTATCGAAATTCTGTGTAATCGTTGATTCTTGTGTGGCTTGAAGCCTTCCTATGTATTAAGAACAAATGAATTCCAAAAGTATTTATAACTTCAAAAATGTTTTGCGAATACTTTCCAATTATATAAGATTTTTATAGAAGGATATAATAACAACAGTAAAATAAATTTAAAAAGAAAATATAACTATTACAATATTCAAAAGAAATTACAAGCAATTTTAAAAGAAAAATGAAAATTTATATTAATAGAAAGTTTTTGGAAAAGGATTTTAAATCACTTGACTAAAAGTAAACTAAAATAAATTTTCTGAAATTGGAAAAAACGATTTATATCAACCAAGGTTAAAATATAAAGTTAAATTAAGCACAATTCTTTTCTTTAGAATTTATCCTTTTATCCAAATTAAATTACATTCGAACATTTCTGTTTAATCAATTTATTTTGGGTTCATAATAATGATATTTTTAATGGAGTTGTCATTCAAATTTTTACTGTGCTAGATATACAAATGAATGCATTAGTATATGCATTATTATCAGTTTATCTATTAATTTAATTGTATTTTGATCCTAAACTAGTGGTGCCACCTAGTAATAAATTTTGAAAAAAAAAGGGATTTCAAAATTTTATAATATTTGCAATCATGAATTACAAATAAAATCTAAATGTAGAAAATAATTGAAATAAAAAACACTTTATTGTGCTCACAAACGAATGCTTTTAAAACTGGTTTTACTATATTTATAATTAATTAGCAATATAATTTGGTAGGACTTTTTTAATTTTCAGTCTGCTTAAAATCTTTGAGGAATCATTTGCTTATTATCAGAATAACACTTATAAGAACCACTATATTTCTTTACAGTTTTACAAGATTTCATTGTACAAACTATAATGTCATTGTAGAAATAAAAATTGTTATATAAGCGATGTTGAATACGAATTTCTTAATTTAATCATGAAGATAATGTGCATAAAAATTATGATAGACCCTTTTTATAATTTTTAATAATGGCAAGGGAGGAAAATGCAGAGATTACACAAAAATGTAAGCAAATCTTTTTTTAAACTTAAAATTTGTGCAAAATTGAACAAAAAAAAACTTAATTAATTTTTTATTCCAAATAAGCATAGTTAGTTGCTATAAGAATTGTTTTGAATTTCTTCTTGCTTTTTCTTTTAAAGTTTCTCATTCTAGAAATGTATACATGTTGTATAATTAAAAATGTAAAGAAATAGGTGCAAAGCCTCAACATGTTAACAACAGAAGTTTGAAAAAGATTAAAGTAAATGTTTAGAATAAATTAAGCGCTTACTTTACATTGTTGTTTCTAAAAAGAAAGCTTTCTAAACTCTTTAATAATTTAAACGGAAAGAATTTAAAATTAGGTAAATGTTTAGTTCAAGTTTTAATTCCATTAAAAATGAAAGATAAAGAAAGCGTATATATAGTTTGTTCAAAAAAAGGAAAATTAATTTAAAGCTTCTTATTCAATTGACGTCCACCGCTTCTATGGTAAACAGAAGGCCAGGGAGAAGATGAATATGCGGAAAATATCTTTAATAAAAACAATCCATCTATTTTTTGAACAAAATTAATTAAGAATCAGCAAACATTATGCGCCATTTTCAATAATAAAAAGTTCCGGCGATTCAAACTTTCGGTAGACAGTGTCAGACGATAAATATCTTACGAGAGAGAAAAAAAAATGAGTTCGCCGAAACCGCAAGAAACAAAAAGCATCATTTATCAAAAGTTGAAAGTGGTTATTTGTCTTTTCCAGAGTACCTGGTGACAAGAACAGATAAACTGAACACTTCTTAGAAAAGTGGGATTAATTGTCTACTTATTTATAAGTATTTTTGTCACGCTAGATTTCAGGCTAATTAATGAGTACGTGTATCCAAAATTGTATCAAGAATTTATCTTTCGTCTCTTTGCATTAAGTAAAATAAATTTTTAAGATAATTTTATTTAAATAAATTTATTTTAAAATAACTACTTCCTTGCTTGACAGATTGTTTGGATAATTTAGTTTTAAAGATACAGGAGCAATGTATAACTAATTTCAAGTTAATAGAAAGTTGCATCAAAAATAAGCGAAAACTTTTTTAAAACATCTTTTTTCAAATGACACCATTCTAGTATATATGTATACCTTTATATATACATTCGATTTCTTAATGTATATAAATAACTGTATATCTTTTAAAAGTTATTCACAGCATTTCTGTAGATAGATCTAATAGTTGAATAATAATTAATCGGTATTTTTGTATTATTATTTTCTCAAATTCTGCTATTACATCAGGGTCTGAATTCCACCATGTAAGTATTTAAAAGTGATATTATATTTGCAGAGTCATATTGTGATGCGAAATTGCTCTCATATATTAACAATGTTTTCAACTGTTAAAATATTCTTCAATAATTACTCTCATTAAAATAAAGATAAAACCTATTAGTTATTTTCTTGAAACACAACAAGAAGAATAAAGCAGTAATAGAGGCGTATGTGTGTATGTGTACTTTCCAATAAGATCAAATAAATTTATCCAACATTCTCAGAATTTTCTTTTCCCATTTCTTTATGAAAAAAACAAATTGCACAATTTCATCTACTTAATCCGATAAAAAAATGTCTTCTTTTAATATATCTTTGAAAGGGAACTACATGGAAGTCTGTAAATGTAAAGTCTGAAATATAGATTACAGAATGGATACTGGAGTGATGTACAGCGAAATTTCTTTAATTTTTCTTGTATAGGGGTTATGTGGGGTTTTATATTGTTATAGACAAAGAGTATATTGGGATTTGCAGTAAACATTTTCTTACTCAAATATTCTGCTTAAAGTTTCCCAAAGTTTATCGTAGTATATTAATTTAATTGTAAATAAATCTGAGCCCCCTATACCCTATGAATTCTAAAATAATAATGATAACTTTTTGATTAGAAAACTGAAGAATTATTTCATCATTTCTATTTGTAGTATACATTATCCGCAAATCTAAAAATAGTTTAAAAGGTAACGAGGAGTTTTGAATGTTTCTTATTGCCGTCAGTAGCGAAATGTAAACATTAATCGGTTTCAAACAAAAACTTATGTATGGAACATCATTTCTATGTGATCCAAACCTCTTTTGCAAGAGAGAATCCAAAAATGACATTTACTTTTTTTTTTCTTAACAATTCCATTTTTATTTATTCCTTACCAACTATGACATCCTACCTTCAATTCTTTTTTTAGTTACACTATAAAGGTACAAGAAAATATTGGTTAATTTTAATTAAGAGATGTAAAATAATCATTATATTACTTTTTAAGAATGTACTGTCCATTATCGTAGCTGTAGAAAATAATTCAGATCTAGCTCAGCTAAATACTGCTACGCATTTGTAATTTTGCTTCCTAGTTCAGTAAGTCTCCTTGCAAAGGAGAAGGTTTTACAGATAATTTGTTTTTGGGTCAATGATCTCTGCATTTGGCTGCAAACTTAGTAGGCATTTGGTGACTAAAACTAAAGCAGAAGTTTATTTGGCTATATCGATTAAGAGCGAAGTTACGAAATATTTCCAGACGCTTCTTTGCCTTGTCATGGAAACTATAATGTCATGTAGAAAGAGAATATTTGAGTCGAACTCAAACAAATATTTAATTTATCTTTCTTTAAAAAACTTTGGGCTGTTGTGGTTTTTATTGCTTATCACTGATTTTCTGCTTGTGTGATGCCGTTTACAGCAAGTGTTATTTCGTGTACGCTTAGCCTGTGTTTTGCTACTATAGATTCGTGCTACATTGTAGAATAAAGCATCTTTATTCGTTATTGAAACTGTTGAATTCTTAGACACCCAATGCATTGATGTTGATTTTCGGAAGAATATACTTCTACTGATAAAAGAATAGCCTTATATAAAATAGTAGCAATATGGAATTCTTCATTCAAATAGATGAAAAGAAGTCTAGAAATTCAAAATAAACAGATTCTGTATCTCATCTAGAGATGTCAATGTCAAAAACGATTCGGAAAAATAAGTACTTTCAATTTAAACTGTGAATTCCAAGTCTTTCAACTTAAAATTTCGAAAGGGTAAATAAAACTCATATATTTCTAGTCATTTTATGATAGTTTCTGTGTCTTATATTATTTAGCAGAAAACTAATCAGCCTATTTATAAAGGCTGGATTGGTTTACCTATGATATTTTTGTAATTAGCTATTTACCAAAAAAAAGTTCATTCAATCATACTTTCAATTAATATTTTGGAAGTATTCCAATATCATTTTCAACTATTTCAAAAACAATTTATTCAAGCGAAATAATTTCTTGGATTTCCGAGAAATTCTATTAAATTATGTTATTCAAAAGTTCTTGTAACAATTGTAGAAATTTTAATTACTTTTAAGATTGAAAGCATCTAGATGATTTTTCAATTTCATATCCAATTATTTAAAAAGAATTTTTTTTTAAATATGCTATCATATGTTTCTATAAAATAATTTTTGGACACATTTCCTCGAAGTGTCTAATATCTTTTATTATTTGCAATGGTTATTACAGTAGAACATTTTTTAAACATCAAGTTAAAAATATATTTATCGCATTTACATTAAAATCTCATAAACCATGGAATAAGAGAATTTTTAAAAAATATAGTAGAAAAGCAATTACAACTGAAGAATATAATTTTTCAAGATAGCATAATAAATGTTCCTTAGAGGAATAATGCAATTTAAGTAATGGAAGTATTCTTCTCGGTTCCTGCTTGTAATATGTTTAATTTTATGTAATTAAAAACTCTTCTGGGACTAAACATTACGACGACCTTTCACTCAACAATTTTCATGCGTTAGTTTAATTTAATTTAGATAGATTAGAATTAAATTTTGAAGACATTCGAAGGTCATTTCTGAAGAAGCTCCTGGAGTACAATTTAAAAGGATTACTTACTATTACTATTACTAATTATTCGCTTTTAGCTACCATGAAGTTTAATGGGATTAATTGTTGCTAAAACTTTCAATGAAATATTTTGTATAATAATATTAAAGACTTTCTTTTGAAAATCGTTTTTAATTTGAAAAAATTGATAAACAAAATGTATACCATTTTAGAAGTATTACCCCGTTTTCTATCTTGTGCTTTTGCATTTTCCTAATATTTTTTACCTACATCAATATACAACCAATTATTTCACAGGGAATAATAGATAGGTTTAAAAACTGCACTTTTAAAATGGCTTGATTCTGAAATTGAATTTTGATTGCATGCACTACAAAATTTCAAAAATTTTATTAAAGTTATGGCTTTTAGTAACACTTATTTAATTTATTAAAATAAGCTGAATCTTCATATGTTAATCCTCAACATTATAAAAAAGTCGAAATAAATCATAAATAAAAATAATGTAAAATCATTTGCGTTTTTTCTTCTTTAAAAAGCAATATAGTAAAATATTTTTAAAATATTTAAAAACAAGAAAAATAAGCGAATATGTTAATGATTTTTTTTCTTGAATTTTATGCTGATGGAAAAATAACTTATATGCCAGAAATTGCTTAATTTTTAATTAATTCAAATTTTAAGTTCACCCTAAGGTCCATATTTCCTCTCAGAAAAGTTTATACGGACCAAATTTCGTAGCTTTAGGTCAAATAGTTTGTTCTGTAGAACACACACACGTGATGCCACATACACATTTTTCTTCATAAAACCGGAGATGAAAATAGAAAAAGTGAAATGAACTTCTTTTGATTATAAATAAGTTTTGTCATCAAGAATTTCTTGTTAAAACATCGAAATAGCTGGGAGTGTTTAAAATCTTAAAGTGCACTAAATAATGGGGACACGACAAATCTTTAATTAAACAGTATTTCCAACATGCACAAGTTTTCACATCTTTAAGGCCTGAGCATTCCGTCGGCCTATGCGAGCTTTTTCTTAAATAATATGCTTAAAAATCAGGTACCAGAAATCGAAAATCGAATATGCATTTCAGACTCTATTTCGGAGTGAAACAAAAATTTGGCAAAGAATTATAATTATAATCTAAAGATCGCATATCAGTTTATATAAGCCATTGAGTTTTTAGTAAATTTATATACATGCGAAATTACAAACCAACAGATGGTTAGCCCTTTGATTGATATGGTTCCAAATTTGATTAGATTTACATTTTAGATGTTTAACCTTTCAAAGGGCCACTTTTTTTTAATCATCTAATCTATAATACTTTTTCTAAAACTCTTTTAATATATTGCTATATAAAAATATTTTTGGAATTGAGATTAGTCTAAAAAAAGTGATTCATTTAGTTTATTAGATAAATTTAATTTGATTAATTAATTAATTTGGTTAATTAATACTTAAGTAACAAACCAAGACACACCATTTTGTGTGAGATAAGGAACTGAAACATCTTTTATATCTTACTAGCCGCCTTTGGCGACCAGCCGGTTCGCCAGTATTACCGCTCGCTACAATTTTCAATTAAATATTTTAAATAACTGGTCTCTTAATAGATTCTCAAACAAAACATTTTTAATCTTCAAATTTTGAAAGTCATACCAAACTTATACTGTTGTTTAGATCGTTTCGTTCAATTTACTATATATATTTCGCTAATTTGTTGTAATTTCCGATAAAACTTCAACTGTAATTTAAAGTGGAAATGTTGAAATTGCAATTAATATAAATATTTTTTAATAACACCAAGCATTTTATTTTATTTATAATCCTTAATGTTATTTATTTATTATTATTATTATTGAATATGAGTATTACAAACAGAATCGCTCGTATTTAAATCTTATATGGACTATAAAATATTTTTCATAATTTATGTAATATCTCAAACAATAATTCAACAAAAATTTCTTAAATTCAGCATAAAATTCAGTTTTTAGTTTTGCTTTCAAAAGGATTGAAATGAAATCAATAATAATATTTTGTTCCGGCTTATAAATATATTTCAAAAATTATGAAATCTAAATTTAATGCAGTAAGACATCATATTCTGAGAAATATTCTGGACACACCAAATTTTAAATAAATGAATGAATGTTTCTATTTTCCACGATTAACTAAGAGAAAAATTTAGAAAAACTCAACATTTTCATAATCTTAGGCCAATTAATCTTGAGAAACCTGCTCGCTGATTGGCGTATTTTCTTTGAAACGATCGATGGAAAATCTAAAATTATCCTTTTTTTTATTGAATAGTGATATTCAGATTTTCATAAATCAGTCAGTTTAAGTGATTGATTTAGTTGATTGGAAATTAAATCTTTTTACTTAAAATATTAGTGTTTCAAGAATATTTTGTTATTCGTTATTTCCACAGCAGAAACTTTATGTAAAATCAAAAATTCGTTATTTATTAGAGCATTTATTGAATCAAGTTACATATAATATAATCTTTTTCCATTTAGCCCATTTTAGCAGATCTGTGTCTTACTAAAGGTTTACAAATTATCTGTGTGGCCCTGATTTGAATGGATATCCTTTTCATATTAAACAAAACTTGCCTTAAAACAGAACTGATTTATTGGATTAATAATATAGATAGTGTAAAAGAGCATAAAATAATTTTTCTTAAATTTTTTTTTTAGAAAAAATAATATTTCATATTTGTTTCATTTGCTACAGTCACGTGCCGAAAATTATATTTTTGCAGATTTCATTTCCAAAAAGTTTTAATTTATTTTTAATTGGAACTTTAATCAATGTGATGGCAACACTTTGAAAAAAGCTAATTTTTTCCCATGAATGCGAAACGTGCTCGTGCAGCTTAAATTTTATTTTTATTTTGTGCGAAAAAAATTGTGGAAAAATATAGTTAAAATATTTATTTAAAAAATCGTTAACATTAGAAATTTAATTTTAAGGTTAAAACATTGGTATCATTTAAAAGATAAATTTTTGATCTTTAACTTCATGTAAAAATCGTTTTTGTGCGGTAATATTTTCGGAAGTTATAGCAGAAACGCGCCAAAATTTCGCTTAATTTTTAAATAAATAAAATTCTAATTAAAAATTCGAAAAAATAACCCCCAGGTGCACATTCCCGGCCTCCAAGGTATACACGTGCCAAATGTGATATCTGTAGGTTGAATGGTCTGGCCTGTAGAGCGCCAACACACACACACGCACACACACACATTGAGCTCTATTATATGTATAGATTAAAGAATTTGTCAGTACTTATACCAACCTATATAACTTCATACTAAGACTAGTGAATTTGATAGAAACCATACTTCTCAAGGTCCTGAAAAGGGTTAATCTGCCTAAACAATTTTATTTCTATAGCTCGTTAAGTTTTGTAGTTATCGTGCTCACTTGCATTCAAAAAGTCGGACATCTTCTATATGGATCTGGTTCAAAATATGACAAGTATCTACGAATTTAATGTTAAATCCATATACCAAATCTCATCCTTCTTACTAAAAGCGTTTATGTGTCACTGCGTTCACAGGCTGATAAGCATAATTCTGATTATGTTTTCCGGGTTCATGGGTGTCTCTAAATAATAAAAATTCTACAAAACCAAATCTTTTTTTTTTTTGGCGATTACGATACTTTTTATTTAAATATTTCTTATATAAGAAAGCATAAAAAATAATTTTTTTAAATATATAGTTATTATACTGAAATTCATTTAATTTATGCTCATAAGATTAACGCCACTTTTGCCATATTGCACCTATTTGATTAAAACTAGCAAAAATGATCTTTTCAACTTTACTGTATACTCGTAATTTACTGTATACAGTATTTACTGTACTCAACTTTACTGTATACAGTA
>JAPMOR010099319.1:1434719-1468273 GCA_026543865.1 Argiope aurantia
TTTACTGTATACAGTATTTACTGTACTCAACTTTACTGTATACAGTACTTTCGCTTCTGTTCTCATTCTATTCTCCGTTGTATCACTCATACCTGGTTTAAAATTGAATAAAAAGGGAGGGCCAAAATTCGAAGATCACGTCCTTATTTAATGGTACAGTATGACATGTTAGTGCTTTGTAATCTTATGGGGGATAAAACTAAATATGAATTATATATGTCTTCCTCTAGCGTGATTGAACCCGGAATTTGATGTGCAACAATAATTTCGGCCACAAATCAAATCTTACTTATATAATTCAGTGCGTAGTTGAGTTTAGGAATATTAACGTCTAGTTTTAAAGCAATACTAGGATTATTTTGGGGCCGACCTCATAATTTTGAACCACGGTCAGAGGACGTGGATGACAGCTGAGCTTTCATTCCCCACTACATACCGCAGCACACAACGGGAGGACGCTTATCGTCCAGACCCGCTTACACGACGGTTCTTCGGTTGAATCGGTACTCGAACCTGAAACTCTCCAATTCCGAAGCGAAACCTAACCACCATGCCACCGCGGCCCTTTGAGTAATTGAGTATTGTGTCCAGGTACATTAAAATATACAGTCTTAAAAATGGTCCTATCGATTTGGCTCAAATTTTAATACATACCTTCATTTCCAATATAAAATTTGTATGCCAAATTTCATTCATATAGCATTCAATTAATCGTTGTCATATCACTAGTATCATCTTTTCTTTCGAATTTTATAGTTAAAAAATCATATATTTAAACTCATTTGTTCTTTCTACTTTTATAGTTAAAGAATTGTGTATTTAAACTCATCATATATTTAAATTCCATTCTTATGGTTTAGCTTCAAATACTTAAACTCATCTGCTCCGTTTACATTTATGGTTAAAGAACATCAATAAAGATGTCGTATATCCGAATAATTTCACTTGTTATTTCTTATCTATAAATCGTAAACTTTGGAATCATTTATTGATTATACTCTTTTAATGTTATTCATCTGAAGGGAATAACATAATTATCTAAAGAAAACCTATTGCATTTTTACTAATGACGATGTTTTATCTTGATATAAAGATTTTTCTATATAGAGAAAATGAGCTTAATTCTACTAAATAGAGTTTTAAACGTTTTGTTTTTTCTTTCGAGAAAAAACGTGATTCAAAGTTTTTTTCTTCTATTCAAATCCTATTTTTTATTGGTACTTCAACTTTTTTTTTATTCTAATCAAAGGAAAGAACAGCTTACGAGTTTTTCAATTTGCATTTCAAAAACGTTCGAGAGCATTTTAAATACATTGAATTTATTTTAAATTCTTTTTATTGCGATAAAACTTGTTACATTTTAAGCAGCAACATATAATCAAATGATTATTTCCCGAGAAAACATAATTGTTACGTAATTGAAGCTCTTGTTGATTTAGACGTTTATTTTCATATTTCAAACATTTATCCCCGTTTTTTAAATTAGTTTTCTAAATGGTGTATAAATTTTTTATTATCTAAAAACATTTGAATAAGTTTTCAAACATAAATAATGTTATATTAGTATCATTAATTTGTTTTATTGGATTTTCCCTGTTTTCATAATAAGTTTTTTTTTTAATTTTCACATTACTACAAAGAAAATTCCATATAAAATAAGCATGGTTATCTTTTGCAGATTTTTTAAAAAAATTCTTTCTTCTTTTTAGTTCGAATAAATCGAAATTACTACTTTAATAAAGAATTTTGTGGATCTTTCCAATATTTTGTTTAAAATATTAATAATTTTCTTTTACCTCAGAATATATCAATTCTATATTGCACATAAATGTAATGTAAATGTAAATTATCAAGTATGAAGAATTTATTTAAAAATGAAACTTGTGGGCAATGAACATGTCTGACAATGACATAAGATATATCTAACAAAGTTTTTAAATAAAAAGAAAATAATTTATTATTAAATTATTTTTACTGATTTATTTTTATTGATTTTGCTGATTTTTTTTACTAATTATTTATTTTTACTGATTTACTCACTTTTTTAGAAAACTGATGACTGACTTTATCTTAGGAAACTTTTTTTACTTACGAATTCACAAATAAAATACTCTTACTTCTGCGTAGCTGGATGAATTTTGACTTAAATGCCAGGATAAATTTTTTTTAGAAAAGAAATATAAACAAATTCTATAAAAATATTGAACAATTCAGTTCATACTGTTTTACGAAACTCCGAATAACCATTAAATTACTCGTATCATCAAAGAATCTATAACCAATATTTAAAGTTACGATCCATTTTACTTAAACTAATCAAATATATATAGATTCTGTAAAATATGTGTTCCATAAATTCCCACTATATAACTAAAAGAATAAAATGAGATCCTTCAAACTTTTAGCAAACGATTATTAAATGGCTATAAAAAACTGATTCAAAAATAATTTGATGGGACAACATGGATGGCATTTTGCACATTAATATTTATTTATTCCCGCTATTAAAACCATAAAGCGCTCAAGACCATATTTTACCGCAAGAGAGCGCTTCAATAGCTGGATTAAATATCACTCAAAAGAGTTTCCATTCGAACATTCGCGTCGCTATATGCCGCCGCTCGAGTCTTTCGGAACTTGTTCCACGTTTAGAAAATATCGATAAATTTAGAAAGTGGAGATTGGCAATATTCTGACAGTCACGTGAGCTTACAGTCACCTTTTTTTGGGATTTGTTTTACCAATGACTTATATAAATATTTGAGTGAAAGACTAATTATTTATTTAACAATGTTTTGACTGTCCGGTGCGACTGAAATAAAAGTAACAGGTAAAACCTTTATTTTCTTTTGAAGTGTATTTTATATACAAAATAACAATTAGTAAATGTCTAAGATCATTTTATGGAATCTTTCAATGAATATGTGTGAAGTATTTAGAACTTTTGATAGAAAAATAATCGAACTATTAATATTTTGTTTAAAAAATGTATTTGCTATTTTTTTTTCCTTTTATAAAATAATATTTTAACGATTCACGATTAAATCATTTATTTAATAACTCTTTGAGTTTTTCAATAGTTTCAAAAATTAAAATTAGTTGAATAAGAATTTTTCAGGAAGATAATTTTCTTAGATTCAAATGATGTTATCTAAAATTCTTGAATAACTTAATAAACAACTGAAAAAAGGTCTTAGGTTTTGAAAAATTATTAATTACAATATTTAGAATCTGCAGTACCATGAAGAACTGTTTTGTGATTAATTTTACATATGAATTATTTAAACTCTTAAGTTTTGCTAAATATTTCATGGAATTTTTCATAAAATAAGCAGCTCGGAAAAAAGTAACAAGTAAACCGTATTACTTTCTTTTAGAAAATGTAAAGAGAAGACTATAATTTCTTTATGTAACATAAAATATATATTTAAGTGTCGATGCCATAAATCATAATGTTCTAAAGAGAATTTTAATCATTTTACTAAAATATTTACAGTTTTTAAGATAGTAAGAATTTTGTAGTTTGTGTTCCGTGTATAAGACTTGTTTTGATTTTTTTTAATGGGTTGTAATTCTGAATAAAAATTATCACTCATTAAAAAGTTTTCAAATTTTTGGTATTAGTTAATTGATTGATATCTTTGGATAGTTGAATAAACGTAAGAGGTAAAACACATTTAACTTTCCTACTGATAAATTATTATTATTAAAATATGACTTTTGCAAAGCCCTTCAAACTCTATTTTTGAGCCATTTCGTAAAAGGTATTTATAAAATTATATTTTCACTAGACTTTTGTTCAATTCAGATATAAATATCACAAACGAAATCGCAAAAATCTAGGTACAAAAAATTTTTCAGCAAATTAAAAAATGAAATATTTTCAAAATTATTAAAATGTATTCATTTATTTACATTATGATTGGTTAATTTAAAACTTATTTCTGTTTTATTTAAAAGTTCGTTTGTTAAAGAATAAATTTAAGAATAAATAATGAAAAACACAAAGCCGATTTTATGGAAGGTAGAAAGTTTATATATATAAGACTTCTTTATATGAAAAGTTTTATCCGTTATGTTATTAATTTGAATATATTTAATAATTAAGGTGATCTCTTCCTCTCCCCACCCCCCGTTTTCCTTCCAAACTTGTAAAAACTTCTATAGAATATCCAAACTCAAAAAAAAATTTGTTTATGATAAAGTTTAAAAAAATAAGAATTGAACAACACAAATTTTATTTAAACATGCTGCATTGCCATCTATGTATAATGAATGAGAATGTTTACAAAATTTGTAAATTTTAATCATTAAATTTAAAACACCATAAACTTTTGGAATTTTAATAATATTACTTTATTGTTGTTATATATATATATATATATATATATATATATTCCAATCACAAATGAAAAATGAAAAATATAGTTCGTATGTATTGCACAATTTATTTACCCAACATACGAATGAAATTATTTTTAACTTTATTAACTTAACGCCAATTATTTTTGCTGTATTTAAATTCAATTTTATTTCTTCCTCAAATCATTCATTTATATGTTTCTTTTTGTTTCGTTCTTTATTTTTTTCTGATATTTTTTGTATTGTTTTTTTAGATTAAAATAAAATTGTTTTTTACATTAGATATTGATTTCAGGCCAAATATTTCACTTCCGCTTTTATATCGAAGCATTCTTACCATTTAACTTAATTACTCAAACATCGAATGACGATAGTTAGATTAGTATGCATTGTTTCGTTTAGTTTTAAAAAATTTTATTGATAACCAAATCAGAATGTTTAATTTAATTTAAAATTACTGGAATCTGTTATTATCAAAAAATATATATGTGGGGAAAATACCTTGCAGTTAGTCAGCTAAAAGCGGTGCTTTTCAAATCAGGCATACAAGCACCATAAAGAAGAGGACGATTCTTTGATCTATAGTAGTAGATATCATGATATGAAGAGACTTCTGTAATTATTATTGCAATGATGATGAAGGAAAAATATAATCCTAAAACTTCTAAACTTGTGCGGCGTATTCAAAGTATAGAAGAAAAAGGAGTTCACTTGCCCTTGTGTTCTGTCTGATCACAAATCAGAAGATAATTAACGAAAATCATCAATAAACGCTGAATGGTAAATATTTTTATTTAAAATACCATAAATACCTAGACTTGGAATGAATTTTTTATCCCAATCAACTTTGTGTGCATTTAATTAGATAACTGGAATGAAGTTTGAGGAATTTGTCATTTTCTTCGGTTTAAAAGCACTTATGAGAAGAAAAATCAAATCTATAGTTCATGCGAATTCATAATCATGCTCCACAGGCCTCATTAACAGAACACTTTTTTACAAAATTATTTTATTAATTAGCAAAGCTTATATAAAACAACATTCAAAATTAAATCCAATTACCTCATACTATGTGGAGTAATCAGGAAAAGGAGTAATAGGAAACAGTAACGAACCAATTTGTATGGAGCATATTAATACGATAAGAAACTACTATTTATCATCGTTGATTTTATTTTACCATACATTTCCAAGCAGTACAAAATATCATCATTTTACTGTTTTTCAATAAAAATAATTTATATTTCAAAAAATATCGCATATAAATTGTTATAACAATTTAATACCTTCAATTTTTCAGTAATTTATAATCATTCTATTTTCAATTTTGTCGTGAAAAGTTGAGAATTGGATACTTATAAAAACAGATTGCTGAAATTGATAAGATAAAACAAGGAACTAAATACGATTTAGAATTTTACTTTAAAATGAATAACGACTAATAGTTCAATTAAGTAGTAGAAAATAGAGCTCTCATGTCGAGTAGAATGTATAATATGTAATTCAACTTATTTTCAATTTATTTTTAATTAACATTTACGCTGTGTAGAAAAAAAATCTACTCTTCTATAGAAATTGATATAATAAATTTATCTAAATTTTAATAATCATAAACTATCTTTAAGCACCAAAATAAATTTTTATTAAATCAAATTGGTGATTTTTATACCTGGCACATTAAGCTGACCATCATCAGCTCCATCAAACTCGTCATTCGATCTTGTACCTTCAACGTAGCATATATATATATATATAAATCCAATCATGGATGATTCAAGGTGTTACTTTCTCCATCTCGACAGCCTCCGTTTTGTATTAAAGAGTATCACAATCAATCTCGTCCATCGGCATTGCATTTTTTTTTCTCGACGTCAATTTTTTTGTTTTCATCTAGACTAGTCAAATCATTATTAATAATCTGCTTCACTCACCAAAAGTATTACATAGGTTGGATTTTTTAAATTTTCAATTGTTAATTTAACATAATTTAATAGCCATTTTTGGAGAAAAACACATTGCCATATTCTTAGACAGAATAGCATTTCCTATCATATAATAAATTATATAAAATGCATGAAAAATATGGATGTTTTCTGATATGAAATCATGCTCTTATTGACATCATGATGAAAATTAATAGGGGTAATTGAGAACACAATCACATTTTTTTTCAGTTGGAAGCCCATAAGTAAAATATTAATCATATTCAAAACCGTTATGCCCTTCTTATTCAAGAAACGCATAACATTGCAATATATTTTGAAAAGAAGAAATTTCAGAAAGTTTTGTTTTTACTGTTTTTGAAGACATTTGCAACAAAAGTATACAGATGTCGGAGAAAAACATTTAAAAAATCAAGGAAGAATTGTTCAACATCCTTTAGACTGCCATAAAATAAGCGTCTCCTAGCTAGTTTGGTTTTACCGGCGCATACTGTAACCACTATTTACAATTACTCTCTATTCCTACATATTCCACTGAATCTTATATAAATAACATATAAAAAATAGTATTTAAAGTCTGATTCTGTAAAAAAAATTGTAATTTTAAAAGAATTTTGCAAATTAACTAACCCTATTTATAAAAAAATGAAGTTTAAAAACTAATTCTATAAAGTATTTTTTGTACTTTTAAAAGAACATTACAAAGTAATATAATATAAACATTTTGCATTTCTACCTTTTATTAGTTCAACAATTTTCTCTGAAATATTTAGTCATGAAATAAATATAAAATTACAAAAAAAAGTTATGTACGGAATCTTTTAAATAAGAATTTATTTTAACTGAAATATTTCTTGGCACTCATTTCTCTGGAGTGAAAAAATAATAATAATATGTTTTGGAATATTCCGTATGCACTCAATCTTGAAATATCTTATGTTTTTACCTCTTGAATATTTGGTACTAAAAGATGCTTTTTATTCTGACTTTTATTTTAAATCGTATATTGACCATGTTGTAGCCACTTTTTAAACTTCCAAAGAAAATATTTTACTAAGAAAATTCGAAAACCGCAATTATTTCTTAATACTTTTTTTTAAAGTTTTCCTATTAAAATGGAAAATAAGTATAATATTTAATCTTTCTTTTCTTTTTTTTAACATTTTTCACAAAATTTCTCTACAATTTACATTCTTTTTTTTTTTTCATTCTTTTTGTATTTAGTTTCAAACATTCCGTGTAATTTAATTAAGAATTCCCAAATGTAATTGGTTTTTATCTTTTTGTTTTTTAGAATTTACCGGAAAATCTAAAAAACGTATGTTAGTAATTCTTCAGACAGGATTCTCAGAAACACGTATTTGAAATTTTATAAAAACCTTAAAATAAATTCTCGAAATGTTTTCTATATTTTATCTAATACAAAGAAAAGCCATAAATCTTAACCAAATAAATAATGCTTGAGCTCTTTTTTTTCTTCTAAATAATTCTTTTTGTGATTTTAATATACTTCATAATTCAAATACTATGGATAAATTTCTACTTTGTATAGTTTATGAGTTGAATCTAAATGTTGGCATAATTTTAAAAAGTGAAAGCAAAAAAAAGAAAAAAAATGATAATCTACGTTTCTATTTATTTATTTAAAAATTACCATTTATTAAATATCAAACGATTTTGTATACAGGAGAAAATGTATTCAATATCGATTAAATTTTCTAGTGTATAATTGCATTACCTAATTAAAACAATGGGAAATCTTGTTTTAAAATATTCTTAAAATTATCTTCACAAATTGTCACAATTAGAGAAATAATACGAAACTTACATGCTTTTGTTTTAATTTTAAGATGGTTTATAATTATTTTTGGAGCTTTTATGCTTTTAAATTACTGAAGAAAAATATAAACATTTCTATAATTTTTAATGCAATGTTGAATCACAATTGTAAAAAATCTTTTTATAAAATGAGAAACTAAATGCCAAATTTATTATTTTCTAGATACAGTCTCCACTGTAGAGAATTTTATAAAATAAGAGCTTTCGAACATTATTTTATATTCGTTTAAACAATATTGAGAAAATCAGTTTACAAACACTTCATGTTTTAAATTATTCATACCGCTTTTACTAATTCGTTAAGATGATTCATTTTATTCTAGTTTAGTTTGTCATCCATAAACATGCCATTGCCAACAGAAAGGCGATATCGTTTGATATTAGAAAACCATTAGAACTGTAAAAAATTTTACAAATTAGAAATAAATTATTTAAAAATTAGCAGGTGATTTCTTGGTAACTTCAATAAAGTTTGTTAGTGCCCAAACTGTTTTTTCTGATCAAATGAAACAATTTAGGATTCAACTTGTGACTGTCGTTGTTCAATGCCTTCAATCGGATTAGTTAAATTTTGGGAGATATTTTAAGATTTTATAAAATTATTTAGGAATTAACATGTTACTATTATTGATTGTTCCCTTCAGTTGAGATTTGGGGCTGTTTCTTTATGATAGAAAAAACTATTTAGGAATTAATATGTGATTGTTGTTGATCGATGTCTTCAGTTGTCCTAGTTAATGTTCAAACTACTTTTTTAAGACAAAATGCAAATTATTTAGGAATTCACATGTGACCATCGTTATTTGATGCTTTCAATTTAATTGGTTGAAAACTGGTCTGAAATTATATAATTGGTTTTCTGATAGAATGAAATTATTTATTCATTAACATATGGCTGTCGTTTGCCGGTGCTTTCAATTTTTTAACTGTTTTGAACTAATTTTAAGATAAAATGAAATTATTTAAGCGTCATCCTGTGGTTGATGCTGGTGCAGGTTTTCAACAATTTTTAAAGGGACTAGGTGGTCTGTTGGTAAGGCCTCGGCTTCCGAACAGGATGGGTTCAATTTCGAGCCCTGTTTCCAACGTAGAAAAGTAGCGTAAGCGGGTCTAGCGCATTCAAAATTCATCGGAGCCAATCATCGTCCTGGTGTGATGCGGAAGTTAAGAAAGTGCGTGCTAGCTCTAGTGTCGTCGTCGTCATCTGATCATGGTTCAGAATCACGAGGTTCATCCTAAAAGAGCTCCAGCGTTCCTTTAAAAACGGGACGTTAATATAACTGAACAGACTTCAATAACTTTCAATTTTTATTACAGTCAGTTCTATTTTATTTAATCCTTATTAAATTCTCTTCATAATAAGTTAAATTTAGGAGATGATATTTTATGATAGAATTCTTAGATATAAGACACCTTTAGCTCATCATAACATTAAAGTTTGAAAATTAAATAATCTTTCTTTTTTTCTTTTAAAATCCTCGAAAATTCTAGTCTGACAAACTCCGAAATAAAAATTTTTAGATTTCTATATAGGATACTTGCTAAATTTTTTTACTACTCGATGAAGGAATATTTTAAAAGTTGTCTTGATTGTTAGAAAATAGTTTGAGAAAGATTTTTTTTTCCTGGTCTAAAACTGTAACTTTTTTTTTCTGTTGGTTTCTAACATATATTATAATAGCAATTGAAGAAAATCAAACATGTTCTATAAGAAAAGGTTTTATTACGTACTTATTTATGTAGGTAAGAACAAAATAAAAATATCCAAGATTTATCTCAAAATCAAGTCCAGGTCCTTAATGAAGCCAATTCTAATCACAAGTTGACTTATCGATCAACGAGAGTGGTTTCAAAACTTTCTCGCTTACACTTTAATAAAGGTTTTATCCTTCAACTTCCCTAATAAAGTTTTTATGTTTTAATTTTGGGTAAGACGGCGAATGCTTTACATGGTATTGGAGTAAATAGTTACAAAATAAAAACCGTTGCCATGAATTCAGACTTTTTTACTACCTATCATGTCATTTTTGACGGTTAATCCCTGAAACAGGTTAGGAGTACTGGAAATCGAATTTCTATTTTAAATGGCGATATCTTCCAGCCGAGTGAGACCAAAATTTAGCATAGAACTATATTTACAGTCTCAAAATTATATACTAAATATGATATGTTGAAATCTCTGTGGCCTTGAGTTACCACGTTTTCATGCTTCTGAAAGTACAGAACAGATGATCAATCCCTCGTTGGAACTGATTTTGTGACTCGTTAGATTTTGATTAAATCAAAATTTGTTAAATCTGGGTACTTAATTTTATCTATCTAGCTCTCTTCGTTTTGTAGCTATCGCAGTAACTTATATAAGGGACAATGGACAGACTTCCTCTGAACAGATTTTGCTCCGATTTTGGTAAGAATCTGAAATTTGATGTAAAAACCATTTATCAAATATCACCCCTTTACCTCAAAGTTACGGCAAAGTTTTGAGTTACCTTTTTAACAGACGAATAGACGGTCAGATTGACAGCATAATGCTAAAAATATTCTTTTCGAGCTCAAGGAGCTGGAGTTTCCTCAAAATCTTGAATCCTCATTCGTATATGAGGAAGTGAAAGAGCGGAACTGAGTTTTATAGCAATTCATGGCCAGAGAGATTTAGAACGTTTAACACATGACAAGATAAATATTTATAAACAAACAAAAGGAAAATCAAAGATCTGATACGAAATTGCATCAGATGGTTTTAGATTTGATTTGTTTATGTTTCTTTTTTACTAATCGCTCTGCCAATCAGCTGGTTAGCCAAGACTAATAATTGAAAACAATTTAAATTAAATAATGTAACTTTGTTTTAATAGCGTTTTAAGCAGATTATTTTAAAATTTAATATTTCATGGACGTATAATTCATACTGTTTCAAAAGCTTTGTCCTGGTTTGTTTATTCTCTAAATATTTCGCTAATCTTCTGCCTAAATATTTATACACCCAATTGTATCTCAGGAAGGAACAATAGTACTTACAAACAAGTGCACTTTAAAAATGTTCATTACTTGATTCTAAATTTAAAACTTAATAGTAAATGCATCAAAACTGCAAAATATTTATTAAATTAATACCTTATACTGGAATTTAATCAATATGGGAAAAATAGGCAAAAAAACTTCATACCTTGATTACCAACAATACTATTAAAAAATCAGTATTAGTAGCAACATTGAAAATGAGTCGAGTTGCTCTTCAACAATGAAATATATTGTTGTAAAATACCCTTAAAATATATTTAAAAATGGATTAAAACAGATATGTTGGATATCTGCTTTTTCTAAAATCATTTCCTAAAAATAGCTTAGAAAAAATAGCTCAGTTACTTTCAATAAATTAGATTATTTAAAATTTAGTTATAAATAAATAAATTATTTAATTGTAAATATTTTAAAGAACAAAATTTATAAACTTTAATTGTAAATATTCTAATATGGTGAGACTTTAGAATATTTAATTTTAAATATTCTAAAGAAAAACTTAATTCAATTTCAGATTTTGATTAGTTGAGTAATATAAGAATCTGGTTTATTTCAAATAGTTTTTTTCAAATGGACTTCGAATTAATAATTTAATCAGAATGATCACACCATAATAATGAGAAAACGGTAAACACGTATAGAAATAATTTTTTTTATTTTCACAAATATTTTTTTTATTCGTACCATTTTTATGAAGAAAATAATTGGAAAATTTTGAAGTATTTACATCATTTAATACAAAAACATTTTTGTCTTTTTTACAGAATTGCATTATTTATTAACATAAAAAGATTATCCTATTTACATGTTTTAATTGATTTATTTATGATATATCAAACAATTGCCTTATATACCACTATCGCAAAAACACGTTTTTTGTGTCAAAAGATTGTCTTACTTTTTTATTCACTTTATTTCTTGTTTTATATAAAACTAGCCGCCTTTGGCTACCAGCCGGTTCGCCAGTATTACCGGCCACTACAATTTTCAAATAAATAT
Source organism: Argiope aurantia (assembly GCA_026543865.1). Taxonomy (NCBI): domain Eukaryota; kingdom Metazoa; phylum Arthropoda; class Arachnida; order Araneae; family Araneidae; genus Argiope; species Argiope aurantia. The sequence continues at coordinate 1,446,884 of JAPMOR010099319.1, forward strand.
TTTAAGTAACTGGTCTCTTAATAGATTCTCAAACAAAAAATTTTTAATCTTCAAATTTTGATAGTCATACCAAACTTATACTGTTGTTTAGATCGTTTCGTTCAATTTACTCTATATAATTTGCTAATTTGTTGCCATTTCCGTAAAACTTCAACTTTCATTTAAAGTGGAAAGGATGAAATTGCAATTAATATTAAGATATTTTTTAATAAAACCAAGCGTTTTATTTTATTTATCATCTTTATTGTTATTTATTTATTATTATTATTATTGAATATGAGTATTGCAGACAGAATCGCTCGGTATTTAAGTCTTATGTGAACTACAAAATATTTTTCATAGTTTATGTAATATCTCAAACAATAATTGAACAAAAACCTTTTAAATTATCCTTTTTTTTATTGAATAGTGATATTTTAATTTTCATAAATCATTCAGTTTAAATGATTGATTTAGTTGATTGGAAATTAACTCTTTTCATTTAAAATATTAGTGTTTCAAGAGCATTTTGTTAATCGTGATTTCCACAGCAGAAGCTTTATGTAAAATCAAAAATTCATTATTTATTAGAGCATTTATTGAATCAAGTTACATAAAATATAATATTTTCCATTTAGATCATTTTAGCAGATCTGTGTCTTAATAAAGGTTTACAAATTAGTCTGCATAGAAAAAAATATTTAAATATCTACTTCAGTTACCTTGCAAAATCAATTTGTTTTTCTGCATTATTCTTGCATATTTTGTAAAAATGACGGAGAAAAAATTAAATATCTTTAAAACGAATAAAATTCCAAAGCCGGAAAAATAATAGCACTGAAAGTATATTATTAATTTAAAATCCCTGTAAAGACATTTGGAAATGCTCTTTACCTTTTACTAATGTTTAGATTCAAATTTCGAAGATACTTATCTCTTTAAAAGAGAGCTTCATTCAGTTAATAACGTTTTTCCCCAAAAACCATTAATGTATTTCAAGTTATGCTCAAAACTCAGCAAAAACTTCCTTATCTTATTTATCAACCACTCCTTATATGATTCTGTCTCCATTTTTAAAAAGGCTTTTATTCAGATTTGAAGAAAGTATTCCCTTGCTGTATTGTATTGATCGAAATTTCCACTATACTTCCTGCATTTTTGAAAGTAAGAAAAATTTTTGCATATTGTGCTATCGTTTCATACATTTTTGCTAAAAAAGAAAGCCTTATAAGATGAGTTGAAAAATGTAACCGAAAAAAAGATTTTCGAAGTTACATTTTTGGAGAGATTTAAAAGTAAATAAAGAATATTAAAGATTTTTATTATTGTTAAAGTGAAGTACAAATTTTTTGGCCCATGAATTCCGGGATTCCTAGTATTTTTATGGCATATATGACAATGAAATTCTTTTTCTTATTGTCCTTATTCTGAAATCATTATATCAATGAACAAATTTCTCTCAATAATATCTTATCAATTGGGTCCCAGCAGCCATAATTCAATACCTTATCAAAGCTTACATAATTCTGCACTTGTCACCCTGCTTTCATGTGAAAGATGACTGGTAATATGGGATAATATTCCCCATATTATGAGTAAACGGATGTATTTAGGGCCCAACGCCACGAAATTGTGGGATAAATGTTGACAATGCTATATTTATGAAAAATTCACAATTTTTTAATAAAAGTGATATATCACTCATTTTATAAGAACTTTCAAGATTAATAATAAGCATGTCGATCAGAATTGAATATGGGCTCTTATATACATATTGTTAACCCCCGAGGGACAGTTCGAAATGAGGATGAGATGCTTCCGACATGGTGGTTGGATCTTATCCCTCTACAGGAAATCCATAGGTGGGGGATCTGACTCCTCCCATCGATGACGGGACGTACTTCCTTCGGGGAGGGTTGTACCGTTGTGATGAGGGCCTTTAGGACTCAACCACAGTTCTCGCAAGTGTTGCTGTTGCGGCGGTCCGGTCATTCAGTTTTATGGTTTAACTCTGTGTGTCCTCGTGGCGGGTCAGGAGTCAGAAGTATGACTATGACTATATACATATTGCACAATTGCTTTTAATGGCTGAGAAAAAAAACAGAAAGAGAGAGAAGTCTACCCAAAACTTTATATCATATTTTCTAATAAAAGGGCCATTCCTTCCACACCCAAAACGTTTGAGGAACTCACACAAAACCTTGAATTTCCATGAGGGCTCAGGTTTTTATTTTGATGCATGAGAGGTGTGTTCTGCGTAATATAATATAGAAAGCCGGTACAATTGTATTTTCTACATATCATTGGAGAGCATAGATTTTTGGTGAATCTTACTTACAATGTTTATCAATATTATTTGCAATTAGTCGCTGACATTTTAACTCTTCATTTACTGATGGTACTTTAAATTACAGTTTAAATCCGGCTGATATCTGAACAATATGAATATTTTTCCTAAAAATATTTGAAAGAACACGAAGAACATATTTCCAATAGGCAGTAGTAGATATCAACTGAATATAACATTAATTTTTTTATTATTAATTTAATTAATTAAATTATCTTAATTAATTAAAAAGTTTTGTTTCTTCTCCCTGGGTTTATTTTGTACCAAAACTTAACTAATGATTGAAAATTACTTTGAATAATTGATGGTAAAATATTCTGTAAATAAGGGGTTAATTGTGTTCTTTACAACAGATTGCAATAAATATTTGCAATAGAATAGCAATTGCAATCACAAGATCGCATACCATATTCCATTTATTTTTACGTTTTTGAGATATAACGTTTATATGCGTGGGAAGGTATAGAAGGAGAGATGATCAGTCCTTTGAAAGGCTTAGTTAAGAAATTACACTGTTATTAAGATGATAAAACTGCGTATCAAATTTCATTTATCTAAGTTATTATGTTTTTCAATTTTCTCATTTACATCGATGCAAAAGCAAAGATTAGCAGGTAGTCCACACTTTATCATCTTTGCTTCCAAATTTAGCATGGATTTGTGTCTTAGATGATAACCTATGTACCAAATTTCATTTATGCAGATCATTAAGCTTTGTAGTTTTTGTGTTTCATTTCTACTGGGATATATAGACTAACTTGTAAATGAGTTTTTTCAAACTTTAATGGAAATCCTCAAATTTGGTGTATAAACAATATATCAAAATGCATCCTTCTGACTCTAAGCGTTGTTTTGTTGTGACTTCTAGCACATTACAAGTCTGCTGACAGTTATCTTAAACCGAGAGCGTCTCTGGCTTTTTCAGTGGCGACACTTAGAGTCAACAGTGCGACTTAGCTTCTTCATGCGTCACATTCGCTTGCACAACCTCATTTTACAGGGGGGGGCGCATATTCACACACCTCATAGATAAAACACAGAACAACAACCATGCCCGAACGGGGACTTGATCACGAGAAAGAGGCGCTACTCCTTTGCCAGGAAGTCGGCTAATTCTAACTGTTTATGTCTTATCGTGTTTTTAGACAGGCAGATACCTATAATTCCAAAATCATCATTCTTGAGGAATGAAAATGCTGTGAAACACGGAGTTTCATCAAAATCTCGAGTCCTTTTTTGTCTATTATAATACTTTTTCTTTGTATTTTTCGTATACAAGCAAATAAGAAAATCTACTCAAAATTCAGCATTTATGAATAACTTATTCATACTGTAAGAGAATTTTACTCTCACAGCTGCAGAGTTGTGAACTTTGAGCAGGATGAAAAGTTTCACCAGGTTATCTCTAATATGACGAACTGCGACCAAATTAATGAATTCATTCCTTAACCCCTTGATCTACAAATTTACTCAACTTTCTAATTAGATAACGCATGTTATTTGGAACATTCGCTATTACTTTAGTTTCTATAATATTATATGGCCATTTGAGATATTAAAGCGTCTTTAAGTGATATTTGCAATTTAAATTATTTAAAGTTTCACTTAATTAAAATTAAAAATTAAAAATTCAATAATTCCATGAGCGAGTTATACTCATCATTGTATGCATAGGGGTTAATAATTTATGTGTTTGTTCAAAATTTTATGAAACTGTTATTTGAAATCACAAGCAACAGGCTACCAAATTCGTAAAAATAATGCAATGAAGATATATGGTACATTTACTACTTTCAACTAACAAAATTATATTCTTTTTTTCAATGGCATTAGGGCTTTTTTCATTGTGAAAACACATCATAATGCTTGCATTTTTAATTTAATAATAACTGCTTTTGACGACCATTTGGTTCACTTGGAATAAGGACTATTAAATTTCAGTCAAACATTTTGAGAAACTTGGTCTTAATAGCGTTCTCAGTAAAATATTTTTTTTAATTTTAAATTTGAATAGACATAAAATTCACACTATTTTAGAAGCATTACACCATTTATTTTCACAGCCCCATGTATTTACGTAATTTCCATTCTATGTCGCCATGTATCCAATTACATCACCGGAAATAGTAAAAATGTTTAAATATTGAAGCATTTTAAACATTTTTCAATATTGCTTATTTCTCAAGTTAAAACCTTAATCTAAATTACAAGAACGTTTCACTCAGCTAATTAAGAACATGGCTTTTATGCAAAGTTACTCAATACGGAAAAATAAACTGAGTATTTAAATCTCGATCATCAAAACCGGAAAAAAGACAGGTTAAAATATTTTTAGCAAAGATGTCACAATATTTTTAGCTGTCACAAGATCAAAGTCTCGAGTCTGATCTCGTAAACTTTATTAGCTTGATGATAGGCCATAAAAATTTAAAGGTCTTCACATTAAAATTTATATGGTGGAAGTACAATAAGAATTTAAGTAATGTCTAAGCCATTCTATTAAAATTTGACAAAAAAAAATATTAAAATTTTAGAAGTTCCTATAAAATTTTGACTGTCTCTTTTTATACAATTACATTTAATTACATACAATTACATTAATTTTATATATTTATATTTTATAAAACTAATCATTTTAATATTTTAAAAATTATAAAGTATTATAATATATTTATAATTAAATTATTTTAATCAATTTAGCAATCAACAACTTTGTATTTTTTACGCATTCCACCACTTTTTTATTCGTTGCCACATCCGACATTGGTTTATTTGTTACAATTATAAATTAATTTTTCAAATTTTATTATTCTAATATCAAGATTCATGAAATCAAAGAATGAAAAAACATGGAGATAATATCTAAAAAATATTAATAAATATTTCCAGTAAAAATTTAAGAATCTTAACAAATGTATATATTTTATAAAGGGTATTCAAAATTTCTAAATATCGAGCAAGTTTGTTTCTACTAAATATATCCCTATTAGCCTTCCCAAAAGTTTAGATAATTTGATATAAGAATATATTAAAAATAAAGTTCCTGCAAAATAATAAAATTAAAGATGCTGTTCTATCCTTCAGATTTAAAAAATTATTTCGGAAAGATTGGTTGCCCGTACCTTAGTTGCAATATATGTTAAAATCAAACCATCTTGAGGCACAATTTTCTTTAAAAAATATATATATCTTTTCTTCGCAGCTTGCCCATCTTAAGGTATTTTTTAACCTATTCATTGCGGACAAAAATGTAAAAGATAAATAAAACTGATATTATGCTTCTTTTTCAATTGGTATGAAAGGTATAATACTAGTGTTTATTTTTATAAATGATTTTTTTTTGTTATAAAACTCCACAAAGAGTTATAACTGAGTTGTAGTTTGAGAGAAAATATACTCTGTCAAAGCATGCTTCTTTTGAAGACAAAATATCCTGGCAAGTACCGATGCTCTACTTTTCAAAGCATGATCCCTAATTTTTCTTTTCAAAAATCTTTATAAAATATCTTGCCTCCACTATACTGTATCCAGTAACAAATATTTAGTTATTAACTTTATTGCCTTAAAATAGCTTTGGAATTTTGGCATTGCGAAAGTATTAAAATTGCATCATGCTATTAAGTTTCTTTTCTGAAAAGATATTATGTCAATATTATTTTTAAATGATAATTCATAAAATGGTATTAAAGTCGTTTTTCTGATTATTTAAATAGCATATTTAATTGTTTTAATAAAAATAAGTTTTTAAAAAAAGAAGTAATCATATAATATTTTCTATTTGTAATAATTATTCACATAATCTCATTATTGGAATATTTAACATACCAACGATTTCCTCTCAGTACAAAGCAAAGTAAAAAAACATAATTTATATACGCATGAGAGATTTATATGCAAAGGAAGAAAATTGATTATTATTATTTATGATGTTCCCTTAAATAGTTATTCAATAAGTAATTTCTGTATCATTATATGTAGGTACAGACTTTCATTTAGTACAATGGTCTGAATTACATGAAAATTATACTTTAAATTGGTTTAGTAAATGAAGGTAATACTGAAAATCTATAAATTCAGAAAAATTATAATCGTCTGGTTATTTATTCGTCCTATTCAATATAAAATTCTTAGTAAATTCATATTTTAAAACAAAAAAGTGCAACATTTCTGCGAATCCAACTTTCAATTTTTCAACCTAAATCAATTGAATTATAAGGTATGGAATCCCGTTTATTTCGACCACACAAAAGGCATGTTGGTAAAATAGAGACCATTTATTGGATGAAAATTCTAGATGTAGCTCTTGAAATGATTGGAAATTATCAGTATAATGATATTTATAAATAGGATAATTGTTTCCACAGTGCAGTGGGACTTATTTTATTTGAAATCTGATTGCCCAAAATATTTAAAATGCTTTATTAAATCCTAGTAATAGAACCGGGGAGGAGAGGAGAATAAAAATTAAAGTTTTGTGATACTTCCGGAATTATATTTACTGACAGATATAAAAAGAACATAACACTTTATGTCATTTAATGCATTTTTTATAATCTGTATCACAACCTTTTTCTCAAAAAAGAAAAATACCTCACTTTTTCTTCAAAAAATTCAAATGAATGAATAAAAAGTGCTAAATAAAATGTATGAGAAATGAAACCCAACAAACGAAAATCCGGAGAGAAATGATCAGATCACTAAATAATTCCAAAGGCAGAGAGACTCGGTAAGTATATTGGATATAAAACTCATTAAAAATGTTTTTAAAAACCGAAATTATTACATTAAAAATATCTTTTAAGCCAAAAGACTAATAAGAATTGCTATTGAAGGGAATAAATTTTGTGTAAAATCATTTGCCTTAATCATTGATTTCCGGTGTTCGTAATGCGATTTCGTTGCAATCAACATTGCTATTTTTCAAGGTGCTGGCTTGCCGGATAAAATTGGATATGAGAACAGAGTCTTAGTCAAAAAATTCTATTGGGAAATTTTTAAAAAAAGACTTCAAGAAAAAGGTGGTGCGCGCCTATTGCATCTTCACAATAACATTTATTAAAACCAAATTTTCCATTAAGGTTTTTATAGTATTAACTTAATTTCCTTATAATATCTGCGTGAATTTTATCAAATATTTAAAAAATATTCTTAACCGTAGAATGCATTACTTTTTTTTATTTCCTTGCAATATATATACAAGTGTGTGTTTTTAATAGTTGCGTATAATTTAAGAAAATTATTTTTAAGCTGGAGTTTTGGCATAGGGGTAGCGCGTCTTCCCCGTGATCTGGGCGTCCTGGATTCAAATCCCGGTTCGGGCATGGTTGTTCTTCATCTATTCTATCTGTGAGATGTGTGAATGTGCCTCCCTGTAAAAAGGGGTCGTGCAAACGAATCTGATGAGTGGTGAGTAGCAAAACCGTGCTCTTAGACATAGTTGGCGCTATTAAAAGCAAGAGACGCTCTCTCTCTCGGCTTAAAATTGCTGAATTTGAAATAAGCGGCTTGTCCATGTCAAATGCCATCAGAAAAGGAACAACTACAATTATTTTTTTTAAAAATTTAATTATTTTCTTTCGTGAAATTTTTAAAGAAATAAAAAGTGCCAAATGGCTACATAAAGAATTAAACAATATCCTAGTAACGGAAATCACATTATAAAAAATTGACAATAAAATAAAAGTGCCTTTTTACCAACAAATAATTTTACAGTGCAAAATATATATATATATTTTCAAAGTATTTCCAATGGTAGAAATATTTGTATATCTTCGTATTTTCCCAAGTCTCCAGTTTCAATCTAATTCTAATATCCCTGCTGCCATATTTCAGTCTTTTCTACAATCGTTTATCAAAAAGCATTTAAGAAAGGATTTCCAGCACTCACTATTGGTGCGGTCATGTAACGCTTATAACTGGAGATAAAAGCATGTAGCTAAATGGCTACACGATGCATGGTAAGAGTAAATAAATTTTATCAAATAATTTTATTTATATATTTAAGGAATTTAAATACGCGAACGTGCCCTTTATATTAAGCATATTCGTGGCGTAGCATCGTTCTGCTAAAAAAAATTAGATATAATTATTAATAATTAAAATATTTAAACATAAGGCATTATCAGGTAACCAAACTTTGGATTAAAATCTCAATATTTTTTTTAATATGTCAAAAAAAAGCATACTCTTTTTTAAAACCTATTAAACCTGTTATTATTCTTTCCCATTTCAAAAATAAATCTATCAATATTAAAAAAAAACATATTGAACATTCGCGATATTATCCACATTCATATAATAATTTTATAATTTGAAACGAATTTACACTGAGCTGTGAATCAACAGCTGGCAGTTTCAAATAACAATTCTAAGACATCTTCACAAATGATATCAATTCCCATCACATACGATGTAAGTTCGAAAATCATTAGTCTGGTTCTCTTAATCACTTCATGCATCCGTGTGCATAAAAGCAGATTGTAGCAATTTAATTCGAATAACTTGAATTCACATCTCCTATTCAAATTTGAACCCATACCTGCTGAGTGATTTACCTTAATTATACTCAGAACGGATTAGGGTTTAGAGTAACTATTATGCGGAATGCCGCATAATTAAGGGATCATCTGTTTTCCGAACTCACCAGAATACCAAAATGATCTGACAGCGTAGTTATGGCCCCTCGAAATATTGTTGGGTTCTTCCGCATATTTGAAATTAAATATCGTCTTGAGATATGCATTTAGATATTTAGTGTTGAAAATTTCTATAATAGGTCGTGTTTGCTGTCTAACACAGTATATGAAAGGCCAAAAAAGAAATGTTTATTTCCCCAAAAAATGAATAAATATTTTTTAAATAAAAAATGAAATTTCCAAGAATAGATGTCTACATGTCTAAATTGTTTTAATAAAGGAAATGTGTTCTTTCATATATTTGGCATCCTTATTCGGCCTCAAGAAAAATTAAAGAGAAAACTAAGGATTTAGATCAAAAATTTTGATTAATTTTAATACTAATATAATTGGATAGAACCCATTTGATACATAGTCTTGAGAATACAAAACATTTCTTTATTCAAATTTATATAACTAAGTTCCCACATGAGTAGATAATTACAAGCATGAAAATACTTAAAAATTTGATTTTAGACATTTTGAAAATAGATTTAGATATTAACCATTGGCTGCTTCCACCATTTTTGAAGTTTAAAATGTTTATTGTTTGATTGAAGAGTAAAAACAATTTCTATGCAATAAGCATAAGAATTAAGAACATATACCTACCTTTCAGATAAAAAACGAATTTAATGATGAAAAAAGTTGGTTTTGAAACATTTCGGTTATCAAGCCTGTATCGTAAGTATTGCACTGCTCTACAGAGCAAGGTTTTTGGCGATCAAATCTAATGGTTGTCATAAAGGAGGTTGTCATAAAACATCCGAAGATTATAACAGTACGGAGTTAAAAGGGGGTGGATGACACATCCTAACATAACTACTACTCGACTGACCGATTTTGTAATATGTGTCTGAACTTTGGAAAAGCATTCCCTGCCTTACAGCGTATTCTGGACTTCCTACTTTGCTACTTCCTTCAAATTCATTGTTGACATTCAGTATACTCCGAACTTTTCTATTTGTTCAAACTGACTGATTATTATTTTTAAAGTGTATCACTGAAATTCTTTAAGTATCCAATAATTCATATGAAACATATTATTGTGAAACAGATTTCAAATTTTCAGAAAAGTTTACAGAACTAAATATTTTGATATATATAGTTGAGACAGTATTTCATCATTCATTTATTCATATTTTAAATTTCATTTATTTTCTTTTACACACACTTCAAATGAACAATCAATAGATCATATTTCAGCATTAAAGGGTTTGATTCTAAAAGTACACTTGCTTTCAGTAATTAAGATTGTAGGAAATCAATCCATTTTTTCCACCCACAAGAGTTTAATTAAAAAACAACGATTTCCTTTATTTCTTTATGCAATGATTCGTATGTGGTTTTTTTGACATTTCATATCCATTTCCTTCTTATTTCTTAGAATCCAAATTCCTTACCTTTCAGCCTTGTTTATTTTATGCATATAAGTATTGTTTTCAGCCATTATATTAATTGCGTTAATCCATTTGCGATTGTATTTGATTAGGATGCTTTTAATTCTTTTGAACCATTTTTTATAGTTTTCTACTTTCTTTGTCAAGTAAAATAAAGTCATTATTTTAAGCTAACAAATATATTCTTTGAAAATTGTGTTCTATAGAGAGATTTCAATGTTAAATTTCAACAACAAATGAATCACTTTTCTTTTCTCTGTAAAATAATGAAATAAAACTTACCGCACCTGCCGTTTCAGATGGCAATAAAAAATAAAAAAAGGAACATTATTTATATTTTGAATGGAAAGTGTACAATGGTTTCGCTCTGATTGAAATCCAATAACAAATTTTTAAGACGCTCGATATAAACTTACACATCCTGCTAGAGAAATGCTCTAAATGCCATGAAAAATTATATTTAATATAATTTGGTTCTGTAAAGAAATTATATTAAAGATTCTGTTAGAGATTTATTATATACTGCTCTCAGAGTTAAAAGTTTCACATGGCCCCTTGGTTTGGCTAGTTTGACCTCGACCAAAATTGATCAAGTTATGAAGCTCTAAATTTCATTATTTTATCCCAATGAATGGTCGGTTCTAGGATACGCTATCGGTTGATTGTTGGATATTCTATGTGACAACCGAGAAATACTAAAGTCATCTGAAATTGTGACATTGAAAATTTATAACTTTGTTACTTTAAAAAATAATCATTAAAAGCATTCTATTATTAATGTTTTATAATTCAGTAACTTGCCACTACATTTCAATATCATTCGAAAACTACATAATTCTGTACTATTGTATCAATTCTCTCTATACATGAAAGTTTTCGTCATACTGCTTCTTTTAAATTATCAATATATCAGTGTATTTAGAGCACAATAAATTGTATTTGCGTGAATAATGTAAAAAAACATTTCTACTAATACGGAGAAATTGCGTTTTCTTTGAAGAAATAGAAGTAAAATAATATCACCAAGTTAAAAGTATCTATTTCAATTGAAAACTTCCCCATCAGATAGAGCATAATTAAGAAAAACGCTGGAAAAAAAAGTACTCCATGAAATACTGTCTAAAATTTCGCTCCCCCCCAAAAAAAAAAATATCTTTTATAAATTTTTCTTTGACAATTGTAGTTCTGTAAATGCTGAGCATGAAAACTTTGATAAAGAAATGTAATGCATGTAAATAATGTTCGTATGTGTTTTGTTTAATGGTCAATGTATTTCGTTATAATATTTTAATGTTCAGATACAGATTATAGACAATGAAAGCTCTATAAGTTCTATTTCCCTACTTATTCATAAGGTTTTCCTCATCTTACCATAAATAATATCACACTCGTTAACAATAACTCTCCTGTAACTTCAAAAAGGGACTTCAATATAGGAAATAAATATTTATTAATAGACATTTAAGTATATAGATAATACTATAGAAATTCATTGAAAATTAGAAATGTAATTCTATTCTTATGTATTCACTTTTAATAAAAAATTTAGAGATTCAATTCCTCGATAATTACAAAATTTGAAACTAATTATTTATTACATGCTACATTAAAACTACATAAATATTCAATGAAAAGAAATAAAAGGATAAATTTTTAATATTCATTTTTCACATTTCGCTGTGATACATAAAATTGCAAGTTATTCTTTATTGAACAGATTTGAATCCGCCGCGAAAATTCAGATACAATAAAAATCATTATTATTTATTATGTTTATGGCAGAATGTAGTTTCAAGCTATAAATTTCCATAAATTGATCTCAGTATAAATGACTTATAAAAATTGTAAAAAAGCCAAACAAATTTAATTGAATATTTCGCTTCATTCCATGAATAGCTGGAGCAACGTCTCGGCATTAGCTGCAGCAAAACAATTACACCGTTGTATGCATGATTGCTCCTGTTAATTTATCATATTAACTATCAAAAAAGAGCTCCAGTTTTCTTCCCGTGTTTAATTACGATAATTTGTATCTCTTATGTAATACAACTTCGGAACTTGCATTAAAATATCGAGTTAAGGAGCGCCATAGTTTATGGTACTTAGAGGTTGTTATATCTGGTTTTTTTTTATCTTCTATTTGTTTTTTAAATATTAAATGAGGTTTATAAATTAAGGACACACAGGTTTTTCTCTCCCGTACTCAGTAATTTCAGAAAAAAGTATATTAAACAAAATTTTAAAACATATTGAGAAAAGGGGTTGTAGAAGTTCAGAGAGTGATTTATTTAAATAATATTGTTACGAATCTGTAATGCTGCTTCCCAGCATAGTTGGTTCATCATCAGAAAGACAGTTTTACAGTCATCTGTATTGGACGGAGTTCGGGTGTCGCGTCGGAGGTCCCAGATCTTGGCGACAAACTTGGCGACAATTTGGTGACGACTTTGATGACTTTGGCGCCAAAATAGATTATATCCGAAACATCGAAAATTTTCCCGGTCCGTCCATTAGGAACCGAGATACGCCTCGAAAGTTCCTGATCGGTTGAGAGGCTTCTAGCCCCGCCTCCTGAGACTTATAAAAGGAGGTAGTCTGCAGCTGCCAGAGTAGAGTAGTCGGAAACGACTATAAACAACTGGTCTTCCAGAGATTAGCAGAGCAGCGACGGAGTCAAGCGAGTGCTGAACTAAGCTGTGCGCTACTGTCTGCAGCAGAGTCTTGTTGTAAGCACGTCTCGGCTGAAAATAATTGTCTTCCCTATGCTGTATATAGTTGTCGTCTTTGTGCTGTCCTGTGTGTCTTCGTGTAAATAAACGTCGTTGTTTTTTTTCTACTGCCGCCTGCTGATTAAGCGTTCTCCACACCATATGACTTCCACTATCCAAACGAACCCGGAAATTTCGTAACAATAGATATCGCTAATCATGCTGATATAAAACAATACATTTTGACGACATAATTCTGCAGAAATTATGGATAGTAAAAATCCTCTAAAAATGAAAACTAAACATTTTTCAAAGGAAATGTTTAAAACGCTAAATATTTTATGCTTTATAGCTTCATTTTTCAAATTATTGTTTAGAAGGAGTTTTATAAACATAATCTTTAGGCCGAAATAATATAACTAGTTCAAATACATATGGCAAATCAAAATAAAATTTAAAAAAATAGATAATAATACAATTGGTCATGATAATATCATAACTTAAAAACGGATTTTGATTTGGTATAAAGAAAATTTCATCAGAAATTTGAACTATTCAAATAAGTGTAATTTTCTTTAAAGTTTCAACTGAAATTAGTTTTGAAGAAATATATTAAAAATTATATATCCATACATATAAATAATATCTCCAGTGTTTACAAATATATTACTTTTAAACCATTTTACAATCAACTTTCTCTGATCTTTAACGTAATCCATTATAGTTTGTACTCTTTGCCGTTGCATACATTTTAATTATAATAGTAAAAAAGAATTTCAGTTCCTGCACTAAACTATAATCAGAGCAAATCTTCGCCATCACAATTGGAAATTAATTATTTTACATTTGATAATTCTAAACTCAAGATTCTGAAAATCAACTATAAGGAAACTAAGAAAGAAAATCTAAGAAACAGAAACAAATATTTCTTGAAGATAGATTAACTATCTTATCAATTTTGTAGAGTTCAAAAATAAAGAACATTTAAAAGTTATAAACCCGAATCAGTTATTCTATAAAATTTACATTCCTCTTAATTTCGCCACATTTAAATGGGTTTCATCCATAAATAAAAATAAACATCCTTACAACTAATCAGTCTTAAAAAATATTTTCTATCCTTTAGATTTAAAGATATTATTTTGTACAGGAACATGTTTAATGTAGTGTTTAATACAACTGAAACTCATGCCTTAGTTATATTAAAATCTATGATTTTAAATGCTATATATTAAAATCAATGCGGCCTTTGGGCAGACTTTTAAAAGTTATTGAAATTTATCGCTTCATTGTAGACTGAACATCTTGAGGTAATTTTTAATCTATTCGTTACGGACTTAAAGGTAAAGGATATATAAGTATGTGTATATTATTTTTCTATTGGAATGAGAACTAGTATATGTGAGTTTATTTTTTAATAAAATAAACTGTTAAACATATGTATACTATTTATTACATTATTAGGTACGTAAATAATATACACAAGCATAATAATAGACTGTGTATACATGTATATACAATAGTACACTCAGTATAAGAGACTGTGTATGTTATTTAGGATGTATAGCCCTGTGTTTACTATTTGTCTATTGGAATGAGAAATAGTATATTACTTATTAACTCTTTTTTAACTTTTATTTTCTTTAAACGCCTTTTCTTTTATATGAAACTTTACGAGGAGTTATAACTGAACTGCAGGTTAAGAGAAAATCTATTTCCTAAAAACAAACTTCTTTCTCCGATAAAAATGACCCAACAAATATTGAAGATATGCTTCTCTGAGAAATGATTTAATAATTTTTTTTCCTGAGGCTCCTATAAAATATCTTGCCGACGTTCTACTGAATCCAGAAACCAATATTTAGTTTTCGACTTTACTACTTTAACATAGATTTCTTAAAAACAGGCTTTTGAATTTGGTATTCAAAAAGTATTAAAATTCCATTATGTTTACGAAGGTCCTTTCAGAAAAATAGAAATGGAAATTGTACGTTCAGGCAATGGCACTTACAAACGTATTTTTAAAGTGAATGTATTTCTATTCATTTAAATGTATCACAACCATATACCAAAAATAAATTTTTTGAAAAAGAATAGCTATTATACATTACTATTTTGAATATAACAATGATTAGCACACCTGTCATTCTTAAGATATTTAATATTGCAATTATGAAATACAATTTTATGCTACATGAATGAAATATTTATATGCAAATAAATGAGATTAAGAATCAATTATATACTATATTATACAGGATGTACCTTTTTTTAGTGTGGAAATATCTAACTTACCGTTAGATATAAGCATATGCTTTGAATTTGAGAAATGCTCTAAATGACATATGGAATTCTATTTTATGTCGTTTGAAATGATAAAAATTCATAAAGAGTTAAGAAGTCCAAAATTCTGTACAGTAAATTATTTTTGTTGTTTTAGCCTTTTAAACGAGTAAAGTTCTACACTTCTACCATCAAAATTGACTCAATTGTGAAGTTTTGAAAATCGTAATTGTAGACCAACATGTCTATATAAAAGGATGATTCCCCTTGATGTATTAACTGAAATGGTCGAAATCATTTAAAATAGTGGTATTCAGAATTTCACAATTCGTTCAATTTAAGTCTAGAAGAGTGGAATTTATTTTGTTTGAAATGCTATTGGGCTAAAAACATTTTATTTAATATGATTGCTAGAATCAAAAAATTGTATAAATATTAAAATTTACTAATTTTTAGGAATACTTTTAATGACTAAAGCAAAATTAAACATACTGATTATTTCTTTATGGTCTATGTCTATTCAAATCTATACGCCTATATGTAATAGATTAAAAATTGAGCATTGGACTGCAATTAAAGTGAACATATTGTTTATAGAATTTATTGGCAATGTATTGAATTTTAATTCTTCATTTTATCATGAACAAAAAGCAGAAACATAAAATTGCATTGATTTTCTGTATTACTAGGCGTGAATCTTTTTTTTTATTCTGAATAATATCAATTCAGTTTAAAGCACTACTACAAATATTTCTGCAGTCGATTTGGACAAAAGAATGAACAATTCTTGCAAAAATATAATTTAATTTCAATAAAGAATAAGAAAATAAGAATAAATATGTCTGCAGGCTTGTGCGACATAGAATTTTTTTTGAGAATAAACGAAACTGTTGCAATTATAATACAAATAAAATAAAATGAGCATGAAATTTATCCCCAATTCAGATAACAGTTTTAGAAAATAATTATTCAATGAAAACCAATAAGAAATAAAAGTATTAACATTAAGATATATATATATATATATATATATATATATACATTCAAAAATTTATGATCATTAATATGCTTGAATTTGAAAAAATTAATAGACAGAAACTGAAAGTTAATTGGAAGAAAATGCTTATCTAAAAGAAATAAATCAGCATTTGGCTACAAAGAATTCTTGATTGTTGGTTTTTTAGAACAAATTATTATGTTTTTTCATGTTAATTGTTTAAAATTTTCCCATGTCTCTTTCCAAATTGAACCAAAAATTCGTTACATGCTAAAACTCTTTCTGCATAAAATACTTGTAACACTCGCAAACTTATTTACATTAAATTCGACAAATAAATGGCATTTATTTTCACCCTTCCTTAATTTTTTAGAATTTAAATGAAATTATAGCTACCACAAACGGTAGATAAAATGATGGGATATATTTTGAATGATGGTTTTCTTTTCAATGAAGAATCTGATCGGACAACATAATTTCGAAGCATTCAGGTGCCTAAAGTGTTTCATATATCTATTGAATTTTGCGACCTGTAACATCACAGTTGATTACAATTCAGGGAGCTTTTAGTAGGAATTTAATGGTCCGAGTCGCCATTCATTCGTACATAAATGAAGCAATTTGTAGGGTAGTCGTTCATTTCTTGGCTCTTATGTTTTTTTCCCCTTAAAACCTGTCGGCTGCTTTTGTATTTAAGATTTCGTTATAGTAAAAACTTTCTTTTTTTCATTTAGCGATATTTTAAAAGCCTATGAAATGAAGATCTAAAAAATGTGAATTAAGCTAGAGATTGAAATGTTTTATTTCTGTAAAATGTTTATACAAATAATGTTGTACCAGTTTTTCAAATATTATGTAGCAAAAGATATAATTACTAATTACAAAGTCTAAAAATATCATTACTTTTTCACAAAAAGAAAAACCAATTCGAACTTCTGATTTGAAATATTTTAGGAGAAAACATGCCTTTATGATGTTATATCATTAAATAATGAATTAAAATGATGAAATTATCATTTTAATTCATTCAGTTTATGAGCTAAATTGATTTCTTCTCCATGCATTATTAGAGGGGCATTTTATTAAATTTTATTTTATTTTATATTTTTATTTTAAAATAATTAAAAAAAAATTTTTTAAATTTTAAATAGATAATGCATAAATATCATTTTATCCCTGTACAAGAACAAAAAGTAAGATTTTAGTTCTAATAATAGTTAAATGCTTTTTAAATCTTAAGTAAGATAATACACTGATTATTTAGACTTCGTTATTACATTTTCTATAATAATATATTAAGAAAAAATATATTGAAGCAATAAGTTCGTGGTTAACTAAAATAGGTAAAAATTAGTGTTTTCTTTTTAATTTTATTAAAAGCTACTTACTTTCAAATTTAAGTATCTCACATGCTATCAAGTGTAGCATTTACAAAATTGTATTCTAGTTTTCTGATAAGGGTGTTTCCAGACAGCTCTCAACTTTCAAGTCAGTACACTGTACTTTCTTAAAAAGTTTCAGCTTTCGCTTTAGATACTTTACAGAATCAAAATTTCTTATTCGATTCTGAATAACAATTGATTTTTTTTAATCCTAAGAATCTTGTTTCAGCTACATTAAACATTTAAGTTGCCCTTTCTGTGTTTCTTTCTGGGCTAACATACATGCCAGTAGTAAAACTATTAAATTAATTGCTATGGATTTATGGGTTTCACAGTATAGTATGGAATAGTTTGTGATTCAGAAAGCGTAATTGACAATAATCATATAAATAAAAAAATAATGAACCACGTTTTTAAATTAATAAACCATATTTCTTAGCAAATTAAACAGTAAATACTTTTATAACTATACCCTATACAGATCATCAAGAAAAATTGTGATTGTGAATTTTTAAAATTGAGCAATGGAAGTGTTTAATTGATTGTAACAGTTGTACCGAAGAGACAAACATACAGACAGATAAGATAAAGATGTATCATTATAATGCCATATAATTTTGAGCTATGTTAAAAATTTCAAGTCTCCAGTTCATCGGAAAGTTAGTTTAAAATCGATTGCAAAATTTGTACCAAGCAGAACAGACAAGAACACCAGTTTATAAAAATATATTAATTATAAAATAAATAAATAGTGCATATTAATATCAAAAACAAAAGAGAAAAGAAACATTTGAGACAAGGTGGAGAGATCGTCAACTTTCCTTAGTCATTGTCCTCAATGGGAAATATTAAATGACTTCAATTTTTTGCAGGAATAAAATGAATAAGACATCAATGAATTGTGAATGTGAAAACTGTTTTGTATAATGTGCATTGTATAATGAAATATCTCCTCTTTTACTTCCCGAGATCGTCGCTAAGGGTTTGGAAAATACAACATTTATTTTACAAAACATGTTAAAAAATATACAAAAACTTAGAAACGTCACAAACAATAGTGACTCCACTGGGTGAGCTTTTATTGTCAAATAATGTGAAAAGTTAATATTATCTGTTACAATGTGAAGTTTGAATGCAACAAACTACAATCATTCTTTTTTATCCCCACAGTGATAATATTTTAGATTTAATACATTTATTTTTATTATAATTTTAGAATTTGTTCAATTATACAATAGTGGTAGCGCACATACAAAAGAATGTATCGTCTTAACGAACCTCCGAATAGACCCAGTACTTGAAGAAAGATACAATATGTTAAAAAATATTTCGAAAAAGTCATTACAATTTGAAGGAAAAATATTAAATCACTGGAAAGCTAAATTTTTCGAATTTAAAAATTTTGTGATATTGATTAAGTGAAATATTTTATTTTAAATTTGCAACAAAAAAATCTTAAATTTCTGATTGATTTTTAATTAAAAATTGAATTCAGTTTTTGAAAATTATTTTCTTGATGATCGATGACTACTCACGAATTAAATGCGTGCCAAATTTAATAGGTCTAGCTTAAATGATCTACAGTTTTGAAATATTTTTTTTCATAACGATTGTCGCAATTTTCAGATAATATTAACCTATTTTTATTGTCATTTAAAAAATATTATTTCATATTGACTGAATATTATCAATTATGTAGTAAAATCAGCGTAATATATTACTATGCAGAATGTAATGTGGAAAATATTTTTTTTGGTTAGTAAGAATTCTTTGAAATAAGAAATTAATTAATTAATTTTTAATTGAAAATATATAAACATTTCTTTGACAATTTCGGAATAAATATTGCAAACATCTTTTTTTCAGCTCCATAAATATTAAAAATTAATCGTTTCTGCTATAAAAAAATTAATTCCCTTAGAATATTTTCTCTAATTTCATGAAACATTTAAAAATGTTTAAAACATATTTTAACTCAACCCTATACATAGTTTTATTTAATGTAAGCAGAAATGCGCGCTTCCCCACAAAATTAAACATATTTTTGTTATTCATTCTACTTTTAGTATATAAATGAGTAAAATTTAAAAAAATAATATCTATCAGAATTATTAAGCATTAACATTGTCAAATCACTACATTTTGAATTCCACTTTCCAATTTCAATTATATATATATATTTTATTAGTTCAAATAGATAAACCATGGAACACTTTCAAATCTATAATATGTATATTTGCTTACATCATTTCAGCGTTCTTTTATTAATATACATAAGCTTACACAAAATAATAAAAAATAACTATATTTAAAAGAAAATTAAAAGCGATTGAAAGCAAATTAAAATATTTCCGAAAAATCAATATAAAGCAAAAATCGCAAAGCATCTTTATATATAATATGCACTTCCCTTTCATAAGATGTTAAATCAAAAATCATTAGTCTGGTTCTCTTAATCACTTCATGCATCCGTGTGCATAAAAGCAGATTGTAGCAATTTAATTCGAATAACTTGAATTCACATCGCCTATTCAAATTTGCCCCATACCTTCTGAGTGATTTACCTTAATTATACTCAGAACGGATTAGGGACCAGAGTAGATACAATGTGAAAGGCCGCATAATTAAGGCACCATTTGTATTCTGAAACTCACCAGAATGCCACCCTGATCTGACAACGTGGCTACGGTCTCCCCAAGGTACTAAAGATCATATATTTGAAAATATAATATCGTCTAAAAATATATATTTATTTCTCAGTATTTTTATGAGGGAACAGATCGTCATACAGACATGGCTCTAAAAGTAAACATGAACAAAGATTATTTATCGATGAAAAGAAAAGAAATTCATCTTCCTGTAAAAGAGGATAGTAAAATGATGAAAGGTGTAAATGAATGATGATGCTATATTTCATGAAATAATTCTATATTTATAAAAACAGTGTTCTATATTTTATACATTCATTAATAAATTTTATTTTAATAAAAATTGAATGAAGGATAATCTGGTATGTAGTTTAATCTTTATTCTACATTATTACATGAAAATGTAAACTATTCATGTTACTTTATGACGCCATGTCAATTTTCATTCCAGACGATTTATAATGAATTCAAAGACGCCGCGGTGATTTTGTGGTAAAGTTTAGGTTGTGGAGCAGCATACATACTTCAAAATCTGACTTTTATAAAACATGTGTATTTCAATCGCCAGCATAGAATTTACGACATCGATACCCATCTTGTCGTTGTCATATCAAAATGCTTTATGTCACATATAAAATTCCTATGCAACAGCTAACTGTATAACCCGTTTCATGTCAGTTTCATGCAACATTTATATATATACAAAAGTATAAAAATAAAGTAAAATGGAAAAATAAAAAAAACCAAATAAAAATATTAAAAAAGATTAAAAAAGGAAGAATCCGGCCTGAAGACTTTTTCAAGGGTCACCCTCAGGCAGGGATTCAAAAAAGGGATTTTTTCTGTAAAGGAAATTAAGACAAACGTCTAATAATGATTCCTTCGTGACCCGAAAATCCCCTGAAATTAGGCCCAAGAGATATACCATTTTAACAGAAAGGATAATACAAAACAACCAATTAGAAGAAAAAC
>JAPMOR010099319.1:1469836-1496508 GCA_026543865.1 Argiope aurantia
ATTGACGTATGGCGTTTTGCTAGACCCTAGATAGATAGTAAAATGATGAAAGTATAAGAAATTTCTAAGATATTAGAATTATGTGGCATTTCATGACAACATACAATATTCATCTATAACAACTTGAGAAAAAAATATTTTTTAATTAATTTGAGATAAAAACTTTTCCCAAAAAACGTGATGAAATAGTCTCCCGCCTTGTGCTTGGGGAATGCTTGTAGAAGTGGCGCAAGTCGTCTTTTTCAAATGAGAATAGCACGAATCTTTTAAGAATTGCAATAAAATTGCCCTCGTTCTGTTTCAAAATGAAATATTATTATAGCCGAATAACCTCGATTACTCCGAAAAGTAATTAAGTACAATAATTATGTTCTTTAGACTCACAATAAGCGCGTGAGTATCATAATAACAATGTCACGTACGCCCTTTATATCATAAAAATTAAAAATGGCGACGTCATGAAGCATAAAAAATAAATAGCATAATAATAATATAATGAAATCATATTCTTACTATCAATCACTTAAATATCATATTCTGTATCATTCTTTATGAAGTTCATTTTAACGGGAAATATAAGAAAAACTAATATTAGAGAATGCAATATTCAATATAGGTATAACAAAGGAAATACTACATGAAGTAAAATTTCAAGTATGTAGATAAATTAAATTCCTTCTAGATCTGTTCTCTTTTGCTAATAAAGAATCTGATCAAGAAAGAGATTTCGAACCCTTTAAATGCCTGAAAATACTTGTTCTCCAAAGTGCTTGCAGTTTGGGCCTATAATTTAAGATTCACCTATTTGGGGTAAAAGAAGAAATGCCCTGTACGTGATAGAGACATCTTAGTTGATTACAGTTGAGGAAGCCTTTAGTAGGAATTCAATAGTCTGAGTCGCCATCCATTCACACATAAGAAAAGTTAATTTGTAGCACTTTGCTTATCTCTTTTTGCTTTTGCTTTTCGTTAAATCGTGCCTACAGCTTCTTTTATTTGATATTTCTTTGAAATAAAACGACCCTTTTCTTCTAATGCTAAAGGCTAAGAGTTCAAGAAAGTAAAGATTTAATGAATATATTAATTCAGTTCAAGTTGAGAGGTTTTCTTTCTGGAATTTTATAAATTAAAATTATTTAATATTTCAGTTTCAGACTGCGAAGTTTAAAACTTTCCTTAAGCTATCATAAAATTGTAAAGAATATTTGAAATTCTAGTGCAAAACATCATACCATTTTAATAACTTAGGCTTAATTTGTTTGTATTTATTTTATTTTTAAATTTGTATTTAATTATATAACAGTTGTAATTTGCACACAAAAATGTGTTTAATATAGTAGGGAAAAGCAAGTTTCAGTAACTGAAATAATCTAATGTATTGTTGTAAAATATACTTAAAGTATTTTGAAAAGTTATTAAGATTTGAGAAAGTACACTGAAATTAAAGAAAAAGGTAAACTTCCAAAGCTTTAAATGGTGTGAAGATAAATTTTGCGCGATAATATTCTCCAAAATTATCGAGGAAATACTTCAAAATGTTGATTAAATTTTAATTAGAATTATGTTTAAAGTTATGATTAATTTGTACTTACAACATACTACCCCAAATATTAAAAATGTTGATTAAATTTTAATTAGAATTATGTTTAAAGTTATGAATAATTTGTACTGACAACATACTACCCCAAATATTAGAGGCTTCGGACCAATTTGTTAGGTTCATTTCAGATGGCTTATCTTTTATAGAGCATAAAAAGATGCTTACTATGTTCTATGGTAGTATGGTAACTTGTTTATATAAATATGTTTACAGATAATATGGTACTTTTAGCAAATTAATGTAAAAAAGATTTTAAATACATAAGCTGGATACTACCAATCAATTTCTCATTACTACATGCCATATGAATTGTGAAAAAAAAATGTTGGTAAAGTTCTTGACGGCATCAGTTGAATTGGAAGCTACCAAATATGGAAGTATTTATATTTGAATGTGTAAGCTTTCATTAAAAAGGACTTTTTCAGATTAATGATTACCTTTTTAATTATAAATTATTTGGAATATTAAACTTTTTCCGCAGTAATCTCGAAAAAGATTTCAGCAAAAGAACAATTTTTAAAACATTATTAATTTCAAAAAAATATGTTTTTCCTGTGACAGTGGCTTCATTTCCTCAAAGCACTTAATCAACTTTTAACAATAAAAAATTGTAATGTGTTATAAATAAGTATCATTTACCTTTTTTTTTTCTTTTTTATAATTTTCGGCCTTTAAATAAATGCTCTTACCAGTAATATTAAATATACTCTTAATGTGCACATCATCCTGATATATAATTTAATGTTTTGAAAATAATGATACAGGGTGATTCGAATTGAATAGAACAAAATAAAGAATCCCTCTGAACATTGTTATGAATATATCTTGATAAATAGAATTTACGTACAAACTTAAATTAAACAAGTTTCTATAGCAGTTCTATGTATGCATATCAGCAGAAATAGCTAATGCCTATGCAGTATTCCAATCCTACTACATTCATGATCCCTTATTAATGAGTTCAACACGTTGTTATCTCCAGCTTCAGTTGCTGTAAGCTATTTCTGCACGAAGGGGAGGCACTAAGACTTTGTCTTTAATAAAACATCATAAGAAAAAATCGCAAGGAGTTATATCTGGCCCGGCCAAGAAAGCAGTAATAGCGCATCCTTTGAGCCTAGATGGGAGCTTTCACAGGGGGAGAGGATCTCAGAAATGATTATGAGAAGCTTCTGGTATGGTGGTTGGTTATCACCGCCTAGGTGTATACAGAAAAGGTGAGGATTGGCTACCTTCCATCGATGATGGCACGTACTTCTCTCGAGATGGATTGTACCGTGACCGGTAATAGCCCATAGGATTCAACCACAATTCCCTCAAATGTTGCTGCCACGGAGATCTGGTCATTCGGTTTTTTTATCGCCTATTCCTTATGGTAGGTCGGAGTAGTCAATATGTGTGATTACATAAGCAACCCGCGCCCTGAAACTGCTTCACTTCACTTTTGATGTTGTGAGGATACGGTGAATCTCGGGCTAAAATATATATCAAATTTCGAGCTAAAATGTTTTTGAAAGGCGATAAAGTAAGATGTTTTGTCATATTTGAAAACACAAAACTTTTCCTCGAGCATGTATAGCGCCAATTTAATAATGACATTTCATTACTGGTAGAATTTTCATTGTTGCCAGATGAAATTGGTATAATTGTAGTTTCAGATTTAATTAGTTTTTGCTAAATAAATCAATGACAAAATTCATAATTTAATATTCTTTTTGTCCTATTCCATACGAATCACCATGTGCATTGATAAAAGAACTAAGTCTTTGCCATTGCCATACTACGATGTTTCGGGTTAAAATCGCAAATATTCTTAATTTTTCTCCTAAATATAACAAAGAGAATATTGCCGATTAGAATCTATTATATATATATTAACTTCTTATCTTAACTATATGTCAACTGTTTTTATTTGTCAGAATTCGATATTTTTCCCCATTTTAAGAACGAAGAAACGTAATAATAATTTTTTTTTAAAAATTCGAAGAATTACGTTTGCGAAAACACTTACAAAAAATAGATCTCTATATACATTTATATTTTGAAATGGATTTTTCAGTTGGATATATCCAATAATATAATATATAAAATATCTACATAAATAATATCAATTACCTTCTTGTATTATCTAAAAATGAAAAATATTAGTGTAATTCTCCCAATCATTTCAAGCACCTAGCTATATAAAAGCAGCAATTTACTTTGAATAACGGTCATTCGTATCTCCTATTCATATTTGTTCCGTATCTGCTGAAGGATTCACTTCAATTATAATCGGAAAAGATTATGAACCGAGCAGGTCTATGCGGGATTCCACAAGATTAAGGGATAATCTGTATTCCGAAACTCGCCAGAATGTCAAAATCCTCTGACAGCATAGATACGGTCTCTCAAAACATTTCAAGGTATCTCCATATATTTGGAAATAAATATCGCCTAGAAATATAAATTTAGATATTTATTGTTGAAGCCTTTTAAGAAGGGCCAAGTATAAATTCCAACACCTTAATATGGAGGACAAGAAAGAGATAAATGTTTATTTGATCTTGAAACAAATTAATTCATGAAAGCAAAAAACGAAATGTATAAAATATATTAGATACTAGTATATAATTTAATTTGAAATATAATTGCATAAAAGTAAAATTTAATGAAGAATGCATAAAAATGTAGAACTATATTTTACCAATGTAAATTAATTTCAAAAAATACCTCATAAAATTGAACAAGAAATTTTTGCAATAAAGGAAAGATATTCTTTCCTACATTTGGCGCGTTTTCTAGATTCTAAGAAACTCCCAAATAAAAAAAATTAAGGAAATATTTGCAGGATAACTAAAAAAAATTTGATTATTTTCAATACCAATCTAATTGGCTAAACCAATTAGAGACTAATATCTTTATTCTTATATTTCAATTTGTTTTCACTTGATTAGATAAATATAAACATGAAAATGCTTCAGTGTTCGAATTTTTTAACATTAAGTAAGTTAATTGATGTAATAGAATGTCTTTCATATAACACAATGTCTTTTGAAGATTTTACTAACTCGTTTTCTTCTCTGTTTATTTGTATATTCGATGCAAATTTTGCAATTGTTTAAAAATTTTCATTACCAACAGATGGCTCCTGCAGCTTCGTTTGCTCATCGGGAAGTTAGTTTAAAATCTATTCAAAAATTTTAAATATACAAGACTGAAAATCAGAAAATAACTCCTTAAATAATGTCTTCTTTATCTTATCATGAATGATGCCACATTCGTTTACAAAGTTATATTTTAGATACAAAACTGGACTTGCAGTATTGCAAATAAATCTGCATTAATATTATTTTAATAGATAATGCTATACATTTCAGATAAAAATCTTTGAAAATTAGAAAGGAGTTCCTATGTATTCACCTTTAATAAAAGTAAAGAGATTTAATACCTGGCATTTGGAGAAATTAAAGTGGAGCTAATAACTTATAAAATATTCCATTAAAATTATATAAATAACCAATGGAAAAAAATGAAGGATTAATTTTAAATATTTATATTTCGCATCTCACTGCAATAATAGAGAAGTTCAAGCATATGCCACTTTTTTATTGTGGATTTTTTTTAAAAAACTTTGTATCGATTACAACGATTCCAAATCCAAAACATCATATTACAAAATTGCTAAACATAATGCAGATACAAACTATAAATTTCGTATTAATTTATCTCTGCAAAAACGATTTTAAAAAATTTAAAAAAGGGTTTTAATGGAAGCTTTAACTTTATTCCACACATAGATGATACAACTTCTTTACCTTAGCGTCAATTCAATTGTGCTGTGGCATGCTTTATTGCCCCAGTTAACTCACCATATTAAATGTCAGAAAATTGCTCCAGCTTTCTTCCGGTGTTTAATTAGTACAACTTCGAAAATAACGTTAAAATACAGGGTTAGGAAGTACCTTATGATGTTTAGTAGCTGTTACAATTAATTTTTTTTTTGTACTCGTTTTTTTTTCAATGTTCAATTAAATTTATATACAAGGACAATGAAATTCTTTTTTTTTTTTCCTCGTTTCCGACAATATTTTAGTAGCAAATATCCTAAGAGAAATTTATTTCTTGGCGTTTGTTTATGCAGTACTTCTTCAAAGAATCCTCACGGAGTTCCATTATTTAAAGGATAAACATCACTTGCCATGTTGATAAGGAATAGTAATATATATTTAGAAAACATAATTGCCTAGTTTTTTTTCGAATAATAATGCCTTCATAAAAAACATTACGACATAAATGTGTATAAATTGTAACTAATTTATGCTATTACAAGCTTTATTTTCTAGTTTAATATTTCGAAATAAATTTATTAATAGCATTTTAATCCAAAATACTACAAATAAATCATATTATTATAGCGTAACAGAATGAAGGCTTATATTGAAAATGAAAGAGCGAGTATAATCTAATATTTTAATACCAGTGTTTACCATGTCATATAAAAATAATCAGCAATTTGATATGATCTTTTAATTTTAATTTCATATAAATTGTTTATTAAGCCTTTTTTTATAAAAATGCATTTACAATTATATAGAATTTTATAAAAAGAATATTAATTATTATATACAATAATTACATTAATTATATATAATATTTACATTATTTTAGTATTAATAGCGTCTTATTTTATGCCACTTAGAAACTGGTAAAGCTCGTTCTTTTTCTCTTCTAATCCTTTTTAAATATTATGTTATACTGGAATTATAATGCTTCTTCTGTAGCATATTTTCGAAAATATTTCTGCAGATATATCAAATGAAATTTGTAAACATATTCATTCTTCGTGCAGACGCTTTTCAAGCGGTTTATCTGTTTAGAAGATAAACGTTTTCAATTGTTTTAGTATATGAAAATGTAATATATTTTGAGAAAATAATTCTTTAGAAATCAGAGGGAACAATACCCCCATAAATAAAAATTAAAATAAAAAATATGACATAAATAATTAAAAAATTAATTGTTTTTTTCTAATTTCTTTTTCCTGATTTAATATTTCCAAATAATATAAACAAAGTCTATAATTGAAAATACTAAAATTATTTCATATAGTTATGGCAAATCAGAATGAAGATAAATCTATTTTGAAAATAAAAGAAGCATGCCAATAATAAAGTGTTAAATGATTATATAATTTTAATTACAATTAAATGTTTTATTTAATTTTTATTTGCACAAATATATTTAATTATTTAGCATTTTATACAAAGAATAATTTTAATATTTACCAATATACTATCTTAAGCAATTTTGGAATCAAGATTTTTTTTTTTTTTACATATTACATCACATTTTTTTATTGTTGCCAACTCATATATTTCAAGTACAATAATAAAACAAAATTTTAGTTCGTAAATGCTAAATTATTCACGTCTGATTCAGAAACACGTGTGACCTCTGGTTCGCTGGTCTTAGGTATAAATTGTTTATTTTACATGTAAGTTATTTAAAATCAAGAATAAATAACTCAGCTATTAAAAACATTAAGAGAATCTCTAAATAACATAAATAAATATTTCCTGAAGATAATTTAAGCATCTTAATAATCTCCAATTTTATGGAATGTGTCAACAAATCACAACATCTTTCTATTTAAATTTATAAATAATGAAATATTTATAAATCTCCTATATCTTCAAATTATTCAAAAGAACTTCATTCATGAAGATATTAGAAAGAAATTTCATTACAAATGATCAACTTAAAATACTTTTCGATCCTTCAAATTTAAAATTTTTTTTAACAATTTGGCTGTCCAGGCCTTAACTGCAACAAATCTTAAAATCAATGCTGCTTTCATACAAAGCTTTATGATTTTTGAAATTTTTTCTTTGCAGCTTGGAGCATTTGTTTTACCTATTCATTCTTGACAAAAAAGTAAAAGATATACAAACCTGTGTTATGCTATTTTTCAATTGGTATAGGAGGTACAATGCTCGTGTTTATTTTTTTATAAAAGACTTTTCGGTTATAAAACTTTGTGAGGAGAATATAACTAAGTTGCAAGTCAAGAGAAACTCTTTTTCGTTAAAGCATACTTCTTTGGCACATAAAACGTCCCAGCAAATTTTAAAGAATTGCTTTAAAAAAAAATTATTCCATACACACTTTTTTTTTCCAGAGGGTCTTATAGAATACTTTCCCGCCGGTCATCTGAATTCAGGAACAAATATTTAGTTTTGGACTTTACTGCCTTAACATTGATTTCTTTAAAGCATGCTTTGGAATTTCGGTATTTCAGAAAGTATTAAAATTCCATTATGTTTATAAAGCGCATCTAGAAAAAGAAGAAATGTAAATAGTACGTTTAAATAAGGGTTCTTAAAATGTTTTTAAAGTGAATATTTTCCAAGTCATTTAAATACGTTGTACTTTTTGATAAAAAGGAATTCTTTGAAGAGGAAAAAAATACCATATATTTTTTCTGCATGTAACGTTGATTTGCATACATGTTATTCTAAAGACGTTTAAGGAACCATTTCGTTTTTTCCCTCAAAACGAGATAGAATTATAAAATATAATTTTTTCTACAAAGGAGTAGGCTGGAAATAATGATATTTAGCATATTATACAACATGTTCATGTTAATCATTGTCCAATTGCTAACTTATATAATAAATTCTCTATATAATGTAAATAATTATAGTTTATGCTATATGGTTCAATAAAAATATTTTAGAAGGAATTATGTATTCAAAAGTTTTATTTTGCCTCCAGTAATTTTTTTAATGTTTTATAAAATATTCTTCCCAGTTTAATAATTTTATCAGGAGAAGGGATTCACTTTTGTGATCAAAACTGCCTAAATTATGAAGTTCTGTATCTTATTATTAAAGACTAATCAACGTCCTCTGTGAAAAGCCGGATATAACATTTTGTCACAACGTATAAAAACCATATATTCAGTGAAAAAATCTGACAGCAGCCATAGAATATTTTGAAAAATTTAACATGTGACATTTGTCTCTAATGTCGAGATTCGTATTATTAAATTCATCAAACTGAAGTTTCTAATCTTGTTATGGATTAGACCTTGGTGGAGAAAGGAATATAAGTATAACAGTCATATATCTAACACAATGACTATAATTTGGTAAATTTGACATGTGACATTTTGCAATAATATCAAGATCCGTATTGTGAATCAAAGATTCGTATTAAAATCGAGATTCGTATTAATTGCATCAAAGAGTGGTTACATGTTGTGTTTGACGTCGAGGCTCATGATGTATTAAAAATCGAATGTCACATATCAAATTGTCTCATGTAATATAACAAAATAATGTCTTATAGCTTGTCATATAACAGATTTTTAAGTAACAGATAGAACCACTAAAGAGATAGGTTATCTTGTGATACCAGATAACAATATTTGTGAAAGCAAAAATTTGATTTTTTAGTAAATATTACATAAAACAATTTGCTATAAACTTGACTATCATTTTCCCATTAGTGTCTGGGAATGTTTGAACGTATAGACGACTTATGAGTATGGTTCAAAAACGCATTTTGTGGTGACATGCAGCAATCTGAAAGCAGCATTATTATGTATAAACCCGACTTCAAACCGGAATTGCTTCAGATTCGAAATTCGATTGTATCAAAGATTTTTTGTTCGCTGTGTCTGACGTCCAGGTTCATGTTGTATTTAAAATCGATTTTCACATATCTGTACATATCTAAGTTATATATAAAGTTATATGTAATCACAAGAAATAGAATTTTGTGACAGCATATAACAACCATATGTCGCATTCTATAAGCTAAGAACGGCAATAAAATGTTCTGGAACATTTTACTTTATTTATTTTCTTATAGCCCTGAGATTCATAATATTGTAATACAGCAAATAGTATGAAATTTAAAACGAACAGCTAATCTCATTAACATCAAAATCATTATAATTTCCAAAATCATTAAATAGTCACTGCGATTATTAATAATCACTGCTAAAATCATTAAGTAACAGCTAGAATCATTTTCAAGTTAGAGTTAGTATCATCAACATGTGTCATTTGATAATATAATACATCGTATTTCACATACAAAATATTTTGGCACAATAGTACAATGTTATGATAAATATTACATACAACATTTTGCAATAAAAGTGACAATACGCTTTCTGGATTTTTTTCAGTGAATATTTGGATATGAGACGCAAATTATAATAATATGAGTTCGGCTACCAAATTTCAAAAGTTGTATTCTCATAACTCCCGTTTTTTTTTTTTTTTTCAAAATGGAACAATATTGCAACTAAATTATTCTCAATAAAATCCAACAATAACTAAGCGTTTCCAAAAGTAATTAAGTCTACTGTGAATTTAAAAAAACAAAAACATAAATTATAATTTGGGGAATTTTTTTTTAATCATTCAGCATGAAATTTATTTTAGCATAAACTGCAAATATGCAACGATTGCATTTAAGGTAGGTTTAGAAAAAGAAATACGATTTGAAATGCAATTATGATAAATTTATTTCTATACTTTTAATGTAATACTTTTTAAATTTGTCGACTTTAAAAGTAAGTATACTTTTAGCACAGCACTGCAAAATCTGATCTCATAATGCAATTTCGAAGCATTCAAGCGCCTAAAGTTGTACAAAGTATTTACTTGTCTTAGGGGCTTTTAATTTAAGATTCGTCTATTGGGAGATAAAAAGAAAGGTGCCCCAAGAGATAGAGACATCTTACTTTATTGCAATTTAAAAAGCTTTTAGTACGAATTTAATAATCCGAGCGCCTTCCATTCAAACTGAAGTAAATTCGGTGCGCTTCTCTTATTTTTTTCTATTTACATGTTTTTTTCGTTAAATCGTGCCAATTGCTCCTTTTATTGATAATTTCTTTAAAGTAAAAATATTTTTTTATCACAACATTTAAAGAGAAGTCTAAGAAAGTAAAAATTTCAAGAGTGTCAATTAAGCTAGAGATTGAAATGCTTTTCTTCTTGATAATTTTGATTTTAATAATTTATTATCAACTTTTCTAATATTGTGTGGAGAAGATACAAAGCCCGATTACTGAATTTAAAATTGTCCTTATGCTTTCATAAAAAATATGAGAAGTATCCAAAACATAGTACGATAAGGACTTAAAAAAATATTTGGTTCTGTCTAAATTTTAATTTTTAAAATTTGCTCTTAATTGAATAGCAGCGATAATGTACACACAAAATTTTATTTAACGTATTCGTTGAACGCTTCAATATAAACTCAATACAAAAAAGATTTATTGCAAAATTAGTGTAAAATATATTTAAAATACATATTTAAATATTGTAAAGCTCATTAAAATTAAAGAAAATATATTTTAATAAAAAAGTTTTTTTAAATGAAGCCTTTGTGCTTCAAATATCATGAAAATGACTTTCATGTGTTAAATACTCTGAAGCTATTGAGAAAAATATTAAAATTTTGTTTAATTTTTAATTAAAATTCTCAGAAATCCTTTATTACTGAAATTCTACTACTCGGCAATTAACTTCATGACAAATTTTATAAGTTTAGTGCAACTAGTCTATAATTTAAAATATATTTAACTAACTACATCGATTTATAACTATTTCTATACTTTACATATTTTAGATTACTATTTTTTGTTCACAGATTACAAATTACTATATTTTTACGGATTCAGAAAATAGATAGTAAATCCTTTATCTTGCATTCTTGGCGTAGTCTAAAAATTAGGAGGTAAACTTGGAAGTGAAACCATTTTGACGAAAGCTG
The DNA here is from genome assembly GCA_026543865.1 of Argiope aurantia. Classification (NCBI taxonomy): domain Eukaryota; kingdom Metazoa; phylum Arthropoda; class Arachnida; order Araneae; family Araneidae; genus Argiope; species Argiope aurantia. The sequence continues at coordinate 1,481,214 of JAPMOR010099319.1, forward strand.
TCCTCTTAAGAATAATGAAGTTTGGCGATCTTGGTATAATCTAGAAATAGCCAAGTAAATCCGAGGCCATTAAATTAAACAAGTATTAGTATATATACATGTAGACTGAATACTGTCAATAAAATATGCAACATAAATGATGAAAAAATCTTTTAAAACTTTGAGGGTGGACGGTTTGATTCAGAGTTAGAAAATTGATATTCTACATTACTAAAGGTTTACTAAAAAGATGGATCTCCAAACTGTTAATTCTACTTTTTGATTAAAAATTATACTAAATTTCTACCTAAGTAACTTCGAATAAATTGTGGCGCAATAAATATTTTCACGATACTATAAATTTCTAAAAGTTATTTTGACAGTGAATTCTTTTTTTATAATATTTATTCTAATTTTAATTAATTTTTGAAACTCTTTATATATATTTCACCAAAACTCTTATCATTCTTTTATTAGTTTCATTTAAACATAAACGCTTAGCTATAATATTAAATTACTTTTGGTATGCATTTGAGGTTACTGCTGTTTCAATATTCTCATTGCAATCACGTCCGGGTCACCACTTGTGGGAATATGGATTGATTTTTCCACATAAAAATTCAAAGCTTCACTATGATTTTTCCACATAAATATTCAACGTTACGGATTTTTTAAACAAGAACAAGGATAATTTATTTTATGCAAAAAAGAACAAAACTAGAACAATTAACATAAATTCAATAAGAAGTAGCTTTCTTGAGCTGACACAGAAATGAAATTCTGACCTGAGAGATTACATTGCTAGTAGCGATACAGTAGTAGTCACTCTACTATCAATGTTGCATAGCTAAGTATAAATTTTCAAAAACAGTATAAGCGAAGAGCAATTCACCCTGAAACTTCATCATGCCACTATGTTTCGATTAATGACGAATTTTTAAAAAATATTTCTAAATCCATTGATCGGCGACAATCCAGAACCTGTATCTCCTTAAAATAGTGACACTAGAATCTACAAAAAGTGACTTTCTACGTTTCCTCCGTTATTAGTGAAACTTGTTGGAACGACTTTTTACGTTTCATCCGGTTGAAGGGTTAATGAATTATTGAAGGAAATATTTCTTCAAAGGAATTATTGAATTTAGAATATATAGCATATATATTTATTACCATTTAGTTATTTATTTAAAATTGCCTTTGTTAATAAATGAAAATAATTATACAAAAATAGCTTACATAAAACAAATATATACTTTTATAATTTCGAATGGTAATTCCAAATCACAGTTTCTAATTAAAAATCACAAGATATCTGCATAAAAGAGAACAATGGCCTTGTCGTAAGATCTACTATCGAAAACCATTGATCTGGTTTTTTAATCACTTCCTTCATGAAAGTGCATAAAAACAATTATTAGCAATTTAATTCAAATAACATTCATTCGCATCTGCTATTCAAATTTGATTCTCAGAAACCCATACCTGCTGAATGATTTACCTCATTTGTACTCAGAACGGATTCGAGATCAGAGTAGCTACTAGTATATGGAATATCGCACGAATAAGGAATAATCTGTATTCTGAAACTCACCAGAATACTACATTGATTTGATAGCAATAGTTGCCGTCCATGATAGCATAGTAGCCGTTCCGTTATCGATCGCGTATTTGGAAATAAGTACTATCTAGAAATACATTATTTTAATAATAGCATGTGTCGGTATATATTATATCCAGTTTCTCTGAAGAATATAAACATATAAATCTTCAAAGCATAAAAGAAAAATGCTTATTTACCTATTTTAGAAATTTAAAAAAAATCTTTAAAGCTTGGGAGTAAAACTATGAAATGTATAAAAACAAATGTTAAAATGTTAACATATTATATATTTATAATTATAATTGCATAAAAGAAAAATTTAAAAATGAATGTATTATGGAATTTTCTTAGCCGAAATTTCTTTCAAGAAATGCATTTTAAGAAACTAAGACGCACTCTAATAAGAAATATACACTGGTGTGCAAAACTTAAGCAACAGGTATGTTTTTTGCCATAACTTCACGAGAAATAATCTGAGAGACATGGAATTCAGAAATGAGATACAGTATTTTGTTCTGAAAGAATGACGAAAGCATAGTTGCGCAGAAATGAATATAATGCATACAGTATGGAATCAAACAAAAAAAAGGCTTTATTGAACTCATAGTATCGTTACACATGATTGTCTGTCCAAGAGGAAGAACAGCAAGCAGATGTTCCTTAGTATGGGATATGCCCTTCCCTTACTGCAATGGTTGCTTCGCATCGTCTCCCCATACTCAGCACCAGATTGTCCAACAGTTCTTGAGGTAAGAGTGCCCATTCCTCAATCAGCATCTGTTTAAGTTATCGGGTATTCCCAGGAGGATGTAATCGTGCCGCAAGGCGTCTCCCCAAAGCATCCCACACATGTTCTATCGGATTTCAATCAGGAGAGCACGCCGGCCAATCCATTCGAGTGATATCTTCACTTTCCAGAAGCTCCTCAACAGCATGAGTCCTGTGTGGCCGTCCATTGTCATCCATAAAAATGAAGTCTGATCCAATGGCACCTCGGAACAGACGCACATGGGGAAGGATCACCTCCTGACAATAGCGATCTCCAGTTACAGAACCTCTATCGAAAACGTGGAGCTCAGTCCGCCCGTTCATCATAATGCCTCCCCAGACGACAACTCCAGGACCACCGAAACGGTCTCTTTCCGTGATGTTACTGGGATGAAACCGTGTCCCGACCTCTCTCCAAATCAACTGGCGTTGGGAATCGCTTGTTGCACGATTATATCCTCCTGGGAACACCCGACAACTTAAACAGATGCTGATTGAGGAATGGGCACTCTTACCTCAAGAACTGTTGGACAATCTGGTGCTGAGTATGGGGAGACGATGCGAAGCAACCATTGCAGTAAGGGAAGGGCATATCCCATACTAAGGAACATCTGCTTCCTGTTCTTCCTCTTGGACAGACAATCATGTATAACGATACTATGAGTTCAATAAAGCCTTTTTTTGTGTGATTCCATACTGCATGCATTGTATTCATTTCTGCGCAACTATGCTTTTGTCATTCTTTCAGAATAAAATGCTGTATCTCATTTCTGAATTTCATGTCCCTCATATGATTTCTCGTGAAGTTATGGCAAAAAACATACCTGTTGCTTAAGTTTTGCACACCAGTGTATATTTTCTCTCTTACATTTGTCAAATTTATCAAGCTGTATTTTCAAGCTCATGAAAGTACTTATGATTTTTTCGAAAGCTTTATTAAGGCTTACTTAATTGACTAAAATTTATTACGGACTCAAATTTTTGGAAAACCTTGAGTCTGTCTTTTTTTTTTTTTTTCGTTTCAACTCTTTCATTACTAAATCGGCGCAAACGGCCCCGTAAATTCTATACTGGTTTGTAGGTTTCTATTTCAAAAGATGGGCACAGGGTGTAAAGGGATCACTATCCACGAAAGAACAGCAGTGTTTTAGAACAAATTCCTGATGGAAACATCTTTGCATTCGAAAGTTCAGAATTCAGTCAACTATCCATATTTCAACTCACTCGCGAATTTATTGCAAAACATTTATTTCATTCATATTTTCCATTCAGTAACTAATCCATTCTTTAACTCCACCAATAATTTATTTTAAAAATTTATTTTCTTCATATTTAGGATACAGCAATTCACATTTGGCTTTATGGATGCTCCATGTCCATTACTTTAAATTATATAGACTCAAATATTCGTGCTTTTAAGCCTTCTTCGTTGTATGTATACATTGTATTCTTTGAGTGAAATTCAACTGATTAATTTTGTATTTGGCAAGGAATTTTATTTCTTATTGATCTTAATTCTTTATCTTATTTTATATCAACTGGTGGGAGTGTCATTCATTGAATAATGAGTTATCTCAACAGACTGTTGAAATTTTTTTAAATTGTCTAATATATTGATATTTGAAACTTATAATTCTGTTAGTTTTAGCTACAAAATAGTGGTATATTTTTTTCTAATTTTAGAATTTTTAAAGTATTTTAACGGATGAAACTAATAAGACATTGGGATCTTATAAAAATTTAGACTTCTTAAGTATTTAATTAGGCATATACCGGTACAAAGAACATAAAACATAATCCTGTTGGAAGTATATGTTTGACCTTTTCTGTTTATAATTATCTATTGTGCCACGACTGGAGTAAAATTCCTTTATTTCATTAAAAGTTGATATGAGACTTTCCAAAGATTAGTATTTCGAAACTTAGAAACATTCATACGAAAAAAAGAGTGGAATCATGCTATTTGTAAAATTTATACATATACTTTAATTTAATATGCTTTCGACTTGGAAAAAACTGTGGATGCTGGATATTCAGTTTTTCTTTTAAATTTATCACAGATGGAAACTAAACTTTTACAGTTTTCCACCAATTCTTTTTATGCGACACAGCCTAATCTTTTATTGCAGGTATGCATGCATTTTTAAGAAGAAATTGTGCACAAAAATAAAAAATAAAATTAAAATACATTATAAGCTTTGTTGCAAATTTTAATATTACGCTGAATTATTTTGATTTAAGGCTGTGAAGAGCCAGCAGACTTTTAAATTCTTAGCTTTTTTTAAATTTTTGTACGCCATTTTTATGTGTTTAAAAAATTGTGAAGAAGACAAAATCAGTATTGATCCAAAATGCTTCGGACACTCCTCAGAAGGACGCTAATTTCTGTTGAATGTTCCTGAAATAGTCTGGATGCGGCAAAAGTAGAAAGAATTCAAAAGCACTGCTTCTGAATTTACAACGTTCAGTCATAAATCTTTTGCACTTATTATTAATATGAAGAAAAGTGGAAATAAATAATGCTTCTTTTAAAGATTAAATATTATTACCTTCTAGATAACAACTTGAATGATCAGCAGTTGTAATAAAGATGCTATAAGAAAAAATATTATCAAGATAATGATATCTTCTGAAATATTTAGGATTCAATCTCGTATAATAATTCCACTTTCCTCTGTATTGACTTTTGTTTATTTTTATGCCTTTCTAAGGAAATTTTTAAATATTTCGGTCACTGTATCTTTTATTTTCCTCTTTTTTTAAATTCTTCTTATTTATTAAGGACAGGTTATAAAATATCTTCATGAATGCATATAAAAAGAATATATTCTTCTTATTGTGATCTCAAAGGTTAGTTTTAATTACTTATTTTTTTTTTTAATTATAATTTTTTGTCCTGTACAGATAATCTAAGGGCGAGGTAAATGTCACAAAACAAAATATCTGTATTCTTATTTTTATTAAATATTTCCATGTTTTATGTCACAATGTTTAACAAATAGACCATTTAAACTACAGCATTTTACTATTGCACGTTTTCAGTACAGATTCCTTTTTCCTTATTAGAGAAATAAATTTAATAAAGTAGGCTTTAACATGAAACTTTCATAAGTAGACTAAGAACTGGAAATTCATTTTATTTCATTTAGTGTTATAACTTTAACCTTTTATTTATAATTCATTAATACAAATACTATATAATACTGAAATATAATTTCTTCAAAAATCCAAGAACTCAAAGTTTCATATTCCTGATTTTCATATCAAAAAAGGAGTGAAACAGAATTGATCGCAATATTTCATCCTTTAAATCCTGAAGCGAATACAGTTAAATAAAAGTGTTTAAAAATTTTCTTCGCTTTTCTATTTCACATTTAGTAACGAACAGAACGAAAATCAATACGTATACGTATTCAAAAGAATTTAATGATTTTTTTTTTCGAATTTCTAAGTAATGAATTATGAAAATTATACTATTATCTAAATTAAACTGTATCTAAATTTTCCTGGCTTATTCCAATTACAAACCAAAATATAAGTAGTTTTGCTGGATAATCATTACTATCCTTTCTATAAAGTTATTTCTATTAATTGCGTATTAGTTAAAGTGGGTCTATTTTGCATTTATAGCGAATTTATTTAAAATAAAGATTAACGGTTTACTTCAACCACAAATAGGTTTTTTTTTTTTTTTTTTTTTTTTTTTTTTTTGCTAAAGTAGATATTTGACTACAAAAAGGATTATATGTTTAAAACCGATGTATTTATTCAAAGGAAAGAGATCGGTTATATTTATTCGATTTCAATTCTTTTTAAATTCTAATTCTGCATTTAGGTCTAAATTTATTTAACATAATCATCAAATATTATACTTATATTTCTGGTCGGGTTTTCAGAAATTCTGAATTGTATATATATATATATATATATATATATATATTCTTTTAAGAATACCTAAATTTCCCTAATTTTAATCCACATGTGTCAAAGAAATCCTTATCAAATTCTCATTGTAAAGACCATTGAAGGGAAACTTTCGGTCTCTTTTTTGCTCTTGTGTCGTGATTTAATCTGGCGGCGAAGCTTTTAGAGCTTTTTATTTGTACAAATTATGCCTCCAGGGATGGAAAAAATCGAAGTTAAAAACTCAAAATTATCTACTCTTTGACCATACAACTGCTAAAATATATTTCATACACACAAGCACTATATATATATATGTGTGTGTGTGTATAACTCACATGCATACATTATTCTTATTGTATTTTATAGTATTAAATATGTTTGTATATAGGTATTTACTTCACTATGATGATCATATTTCTTCATTAACCCATTGGAGCTATTATCTAAAAAAATTAATACACTGTATACGGTTTTTCCCAATAAATGAATTATCATTAATTATCGTTAATTACTAGGCTAACTATTACCCAAACTATTTATGCTATCAACGATCTTCAATTCCCAGAGAGCTCTATTATCCTCATTTTACGGCATCCTGACTGCTTTCAGATCCTCAAAAGAAAGTTTCTAATAGTTTTGCGGAGCGTCCCGGGAAATCTGGATCAATACGACGTGAATTTCTTTCACAATTTTTCTCTTGGAGCATTTAATAAATATGAGACACAAATAATACTTAAATGCGAACTTCATTCAAAAATATTCGCCAGTGAATAGTTACTTTTGAATCAGAGCTCATTAGTATCTTGGAGAGACCGTAACCACGTTGTCAGATCAGCGTGGCACTCTGATGAGCTTTGGAATATACAGATGACGCCTTAATTATGTGGCATTTCGCATAGCAGCCATGCTTATCTGAATCTGCTTCGAGTATAATTGTGGCAAATCACTCAGCAGGTAATGGGCTCCTGCGAGGCACATTTGAATAGGTGATGTAAATGAACATTATGGGAATTCAATTGCTATCGACAGCCTTTATATAATACTCCGAAAGTGTACATTTACTATCTTAATAATAATAAGCATTAAAATGAATTTATTTGAATAGTGACTTTTTTTATTATTTCATTTCCTTTGTTAAAGCTTCTCTTCAACATTTCTATCCATTTTAAACATTCATATTTCGACAATTTTTTTTAGGTTAACTCGCAAATGCTATGTTCCTGAAAATGAATTTTTACACCTTTTTAAAAGTTTAAAAATGGCTTATTTATTGATTTCATTCATTTACTCGTCCATTTAGTCGAAATGTAATATCTTTTTTTTAAATTTGGCAAATTTTTAAAAATAAATTTTACATATATTCCATTAGTAAAGTGTAGAACAACAAAGAAATTCAAACAGTTTTTATTGTTTCAACAAATGCTTAATCATTTAATTTGTTTCCTCGCTGTTGGAATCTGTAGGAGCAGTAGCTATCTATATAATTTCATTTGGAATAAGAACAAAAAAAATTTAAAAAATGAAATTCTAAATAGATTTTGCAGATACTTAATGATTTGCATTTCGACTCCATTAGAAAGATACAAGCATACATGAATCAGAACCTGACTTATCAGAGCACTATTACAATAATTCAGTTTTAATGTATACAACAAATTGATGCTTAACAATATTATCTCGAGGAAATTATGAAAAGTAAGTTCTTCATAAGATATTTAATTAAAATTAATCATAATTAATATTTTTGGAGAACCACATAGCTGATAAAGCCGCAGTTAGACATAAAATATTCTAGAAATAGGCATCACTTCCAATTAAAAAGAAATTCTATAAATGAAGCAAATAAGAATATTTTATACTGTTTGATTTAACAATCTCTAAAAAAAAACGATGGTTAAATGTTTATAAGGTCAACTGATCTTATTTGTCACATTTAGTAAAATATTTTTGGCGTGCTAAAAATTCAAACGTAAAGAATTGCTCTATTGTCAAACAACATTAACTGACTGAGCCCTAAAGTTTTAAATATAACTCTTTGATTCCTGTTTCGATACTCCCTTGGAAGATGATGCACCAATTAACACATATACTTCATACAATTGGTAGTAAATGGCACCAAAGTAGAAAAAATTACAAAGCTTCATAACTCAGTCAGTTTGGGTCACAGATAAGTATAACTTTTGTTACTTAAACCATAAAGATTATTTAAATGTAAACAGATTATCTTACTAAAATCCAGCGCGAGTTGTCTCCTCAAAATTTTCTCTCACACTCTCTAATAAAGGTGTTTTCAAAGAAAGGTTTTGCTTGGCATTGCCGTACAGTAGTTAAGAAATATCAAACTTTTAGTGTGAATATAATATTTTTACTGAATCTATCGCGTGATCTTCATGCGTATTAATGGCTATAAATCTCTGGCATATTGTTAAAAGTATCCGAAAATCGAATTTGGTTTTTAAACTCGTTTTCCTCAACCGATGGGAGCAAAATTCGACATAAAACTGCACCTGTCGTCATAAAATCACATACCAAATTTTCTGTATATAAGTCACACGTTTTATGAGTTATTGCATTTACATGTTTCTGAAAATATTGGAAGTCAAACAATCAAGCTCCTTTTTGATTTGGCTCAAACTTTGACGGGTATCTACACTATAGATGATAAAATTGAGTAACAGATTTTATTCATCTAGTTATCTTTGTTTGGTAGTTATTCGCAACCTTAATTAAATGATAACATTCGATTCATGAGGCCAGACTGAGCAATCACTACTGGTCATACACACATGAGATTTTAAATGTAAACGAGATTTTAAGATCAAAAAACTGTCATCACAATTTATTGCAATTCGCGTTCATGACATTTCCCAAATATCTGTTATTTAACAATCATTAACATAATGTATATTTAATACTATTCAAAGCGTATGATTTTTGTATTCCTCTAAACCCGCGGGGGTTGGGGCACATCGAAAAGAGGATGAGATGCTTCCGGTATGGTGGTTGATCTCGCCACCCTAGTGGGTGCACAAAAAGGTGGGGGATCTGTCTCCCCCCATTGATGAAGGGCTGTACTTCCTTCGGGAAGGGTTGTACGGTGAACGGTGATGGCCCTTAGGACTCAATCACAGTTCCCACCAGTGTTGCTGTTGCGGCGTTCCTTTCATTCAGTTTCTTTATCCACGTGCCTTCTAGTAGGTTGAAGAGTCAATGATGTGATATGACTGTTCCTATTCCTCTTTTAACATATGCAAATTCCAAGTCTGTATGATCAAATTAGGGTATATTTAACAGATTGTTCTCTAAATTGTCATAGTTCTAAAATTATTCATCTTGTAATTTAATTTTTTTAAATAAAAATGGTAAATCGCAAAATACATTTAGTTATCACATCAATCACTGACATTAGTTCAGTAAACATAGAATTTAAAATAAGGTAAAGAATCGATATTAAAACGTTTATAGGACATAAAAAAATTTAGTTTTCTTATTTAAAAACTTTTAATTTTAAATAGATGTTAATAAAATACTATCATAAAAAATCAGTATCCAATTAATACAAAAACAACATTTAACAATATTTTTACGATATTTTTAATACTACGCGGCACTTGGAATATCGAATAACATTGTTCAGAAAATGTGTAACATCATGCGCTAATTTGGTAAGAAATAAGTAGATGCAAAACACTTTATTTTCAAGTCATTGATCGTGCTTTATTATGATTCGATAATTTATTTTTAAATGTTCTCAAATTTTGTCCAAAAAAAATGATCTTTTAAATTTTATTTCTCTCTCATTCAATTTTAATATATTTAAACATTATTATTTTTATAACATTATTATATATTCTGTATTAAAATAAATAGAATTTAATTCCGATATCAATATTACTCAAAACCCTCTTCAAAAATATTTGAATTTAAAATGATAGTTAGCATGATAACTATACCTTTTTCTCAAAATAATTTATCTATTTTAAAAGTGGTTGTTTCATTACCTTTCAAAACTTTTATAGAATAATTCGAATTTATTTCTTTATTTTAAGCCTCGACTTTCAAATTGAAATTTTTCTTTTCCTTATAATTAGTGCTGATATCAATCAGAGATCCAGTGTTTCAAATGCTAAAATATTAAATAATTTCGATCATAATGGCAATTAGTTTCAAAAACTACTAGGCTGATTTATATCAAATAAATATTTAGAAATCTAATGCATATAAAAGTTCCCAATTAGCCGTAAGTTGTTGTATTATCTAGGAAGAAAAGAGTAACTAGCGGGTATCTTCTAAACTTAAAAATGCAAACTTTTCAAATATTACCTGCAACACGAATAAAAGCTAATTTTGGAGCAAAGTTTTTAAAAAAGAACACTTGCAATGATCATTTTGTAATTCATTCCTCGTTTCCCAATTCCCTGTAACACTTTTAAAATTCCTCAAAACCAGTAATTGAATACTGCGAATGATACTTTATATGAATGCTAAACTTTAACGATCCTAATTTTTGACTTTTTGAGCAGCAAGAGTTGATTCAGTCGTTGGACGTTTATATACCTCCCATTAACTATAAATAAAATCACGCCAGCTAATAATTGTGTGGAAATTCCAGAACTATAAATTATTCTTCAAAAGTGAGAAAAAGTTAAAATTGAATGTTAAAAATTTATTATTTATAATTTTATTATAAAGTTTGCATATTTCATCTTTCGGAATTTAAGTCTTTGATTTCCTAAGGGATTAAATTAAAATCCAAACGTGATTGCAGTTAAATGCTTTGTAAGCACTCACTCTTTTGTCATCCTGTAAGTGTTCATAAAGTACAGAGTGAGTTTTAATCAACTTGTAATTAATATAAGATATTGAACTGAAATAACTTCTCGGTACTTCAATAGATGGCGCTGGAAATGAGAACTGTGATATAGCATACAAAGAAATTTTTTTAAGTCAGTTTCACTTTTTTAAAATATGGTTCACAAAATTTAATATCAAGCAGAAAATCATACTTTTATTGCGAAACTAGCCGCCTTTAATCATCAATTGGTTCGCTGGAAATATTAATTGAATTTGTAATATATATAAATTGATTTCTATTTCTTTTTTTTAATTTATTTCCTTATATTTAGTACAAAATTGTAATAGATATTAAAGCTATGTTTATTTTAATGCTCTTTCTTATACATGTAAATTATAGAGTACAAAAATCCTTCTAATATAATCAAGATTAGTGACATTATAGAGGCAAAAACTAAGATGGTCGAGAAATGATTTTCACTGTAACAAAAAAAATATATATAATGTTTTTCTTAGTATTTCAGGAAATTGTTAGCATTGCTTTTGCTCGCCTTCTCAAGTATTTAACTGGTTAAAGATTTGATGAAGAAATAAAAATAGAATTCCATTGAGATATTAAATTAATTTTATAAATAATGCAAAAAAAAAAGCTTTAGAAATGTGTCAAGGTTGCACAAGAACTAAATTAGTATTTTAAAAAAGGTAATTTTTAAAGATTATTTTTCAAAAAAATCCTTTTTGACAATAATATTTCCGAAATTTATCTAGTTAAATGGCTGAATTTTACTTAATTAATTAATTACTAAAACCTTAGAAAGTAATCGCTTCGAAATGCCCATTTCAACTCTGAAAATTAAATTTGTGCAACATTTAGTAGCTATGGGTCAAATGGTCTTTACACATAGAGAACCATAAACACCTTCTCTTTTAATGTTAATAAATATATAGATATTTCTGAGATTAAAATGTTGAGTTATTTCTATGGAAGTGATCTGTAAAATTAAAACCAGTTTATCAGTTATTATCAAGACCATTAATCTCACATATTATCTAATGAAAGTGTTATACCCTCCATTCAAGGGGGGCGACGCGATCTGTAAGACGCGAGTGAACAGATTTTTTATTTTCAAAGTCCCCACATGAAAATATAACTTTTCGAGTACAATAAAAAAAATCTATTACACTTAACACTTAACACGACGCCACACCTCCGTTTCTAGAGCTCATGTGGCCCCTTTCCGGTTTGGTATAGATGTAGGTGAACTTTATTAAAAAAAATTACACAAAAATAAAAAGGAAAGAAATTAACAAATGACAAAAAAAAACATATACATCCAAAGTAACAAGAAATTATAAAAACTGGAATGAAAAATATCTTGAGTACAATTAAACTGGATGAATGAACATGACAATATACAATATGAATGAAAATATAAGGTAATTATAAAAACCTTTTAATTGAGGGTTCTCCTTGATCAATTAGGAATCTAATCATGTTTATAATTCTTTTCTTTTTTTTGAAGATGAATTATTAAGGACTGTTTTGTACTGAAGACATTCTAAAACTCTATTACAGGAAATTGCATGGAATTTACGAATAATAGCTACAAAAAATCACTTTTTGACATGAATGTAGCGTTTTTCATAAATATAAAGTGTGATCTTTCATGATTACTGTTTGATATGTGGTTACTACTCAGAATATGAGTCACTTACCAACATGTGTAACCAAAATATCACATACTAAATTTTATATAAGTAAGAACATTTTTAAATCATTGCGTTTACGCGCATGCGAAATTCCAGACAGACAGATAAATGTTCAGTCCTTTAATAAATTTGATTCTAAACTTGGTAATTAAATAAGAAATGCTTGGTTTTGTTTTTAATGAAATAAATTTACATATACTAACATGAAGCTGATGACCGGTAGAATTTGTGAAGTCTCGTGGGATATTTGTGAGGAAATTCAGAGGAGGCTAGGATGACGGATCTGAGTTTTGGATTTTTTAGTCCTGCTTTAATTGATTCTTTATTTATGTAATTATTCTGGTTGTATGTAATTATTCTAGTTGTTTGAATTTTTATGTTGGATTATTGCTATTAAAAACTGTACGTTTCTGCTATTACTCTTAATTTACCTTTTAGTAATGCTTTTTTTATTTTTCAAATTTTTGTCATTCCAGATCTGCTTTGTATTTTCACCTTGTATGTGTCATTCATCCATTTTTCACTTTATATAATGGGATATATATATGATTTTAGATATTGGTACATTATTTGATATTGCTATATTCTATGTCTACTATATCTACTATGTCATTCACTCTTTGGACATCGTGATTTTTTTTTGTGTGCTTATTTGTGTTACTGCTTTCAATATGTACTTTTCAACTTAATCTCCTAAACCCAGAATTGTCTTGCTAACTATTTAATTTAAATATTTTATTTTAGTCAAATAAACTGTAACGTATAACCTTATTTACCTCCCAGATCTGGCGATAACTGTAAGCTTTTAATAAATAAATAATGGATCTCTCCCAGGTAACCATCAAGGTCTTACACCTTTCAGGAAGGCGGGTCGTCGTGGGGTAGACCAAGACCAACATGAAATTGAATATCTTAAAGGAAATCCTAACATTTTCCTCAAACTTTTTTACTGTTAACAAACTTAATATCTTTATAAAATTGCTAATATGAAAAAGATTTTAATGAAAAAATTAAATTAATCTTGAATCCCCTTTAACCTTGAATTTTTTTTAAATATCTCGCTAAAATATTTATTGCGAATTATTTTAGTTCAGAATGTTGAAATTTAATTCCATTTCCTTTTTTGAAAATTACTCCATTCTTTTTATGCAATACAAACACTTCAAAACAACCTTATTACTTCTGTTTTAATAAATATTCCAAGAGATTTTGTCTTAAATTTAAAACTTCAAATTCTTCATATTTTTTTTTCTTTATTTCCCTAAAGACTTCACGTCATATGAAGGCCATCATTTTCCTTGCTCGGATCATCGCATTTTGTTGAGAGTTTATGATCTTAATTGATTTCGCTCTTGCAACGCATTAGTCAAGTTAACACGTGCGAAGAATCTGTGACACTCTTAATAATATTCAACAAAATAGTCTCGCTTGTTAGGTTGATTGCCTTCTTTATTACTCTTCAGCGAGAGAAAGCATCTAAAAAAAGAGTAGAAGTTTGGAGAAGAGACAAATTATCAGGGAGTCTCATTTGCTTTTAATTAAAATACCACCATTTTGTGGAAAAGCTGCCTCTTAATTGCAGTGTCACTTCCAGATTGCATTTTTTAATATTTTTCTGCAAGGAAAAATAGTTTAAGTGAATAAACAGCAACCTTTATTTCTTTCTCTAGTGGTATGATGAATAATTTATTAGAATTCTTTTACTTTGATCCGTTATATTTTTAGCGATCTTTGCAGAAGCTTAGTTGCATTAATTCGAAAATTACGTTTGTTTTGCAAGCGAATTGGATTTTTTTTAAATCTTTATCTTATTGATTGTGTATTTATATATATATAAGCAGGGGTCGAAAAAAATTTACTTTTACGTTAAAAAATAATAATAATATAGCCCTATTACCATCCTTATCAAATGAATGCTCTATTTTGAGTATTGATATTTCTATTATATATTTCAGAATTATCAAATATATCATTATTATATCATTAAGTAATCACTATTATTCAGTATTATTATTATAAAAACATTAAGTAGTCAGCATTAGTCAGTATTATCAATATTATATCAATCAAGTGTAATAATATTTATAATGAGTTATGAGTCCTGCCACACATTTAGCAACATTTTATATCTAAGTAAATATATCTAGCAAGAGCCAATTAAGTGAATTATTAGTAAAAAAAAGATTTAGTTCTTATTTCATGCTTATCTTGCCATTACACCTATACATTTATTACAAAAATTGAGAAAGATTGTAAAGATTGACTACAAATCATTTTATCAACATTTTTTCAGAATATGTCAATCAACTTTTATTCGTGAATTAATACAGTAAAACTGATTATCTTAATGTGTGTTCATCTGAATTTCGGAGTTTGAAATATATTCTTCCCAAGGATCCACTTAATATGTGGACAAAGGCAAGATTAAATTACGTTTCTGCTTTGTGTTTTCAAAAATAGTGATTGTATTCCAGACAGAACATAAAATAGTTTATCAAATTAAGCTATTCAAAAAAATTGTCGGACACAAGAAAAAAT
>JAPMOR010099319.1:1496518-1518793 GCA_026543865.1 Argiope aurantia
GAAAAAATGGTAATGGTTTCTTCTGTAAGACAAAAACTTTTACTTTGGTGGTGTGATAAGAAGAGTTGTTAAAATGTATCGTAGAGACAATGTAATCGTTGATAGCAATCGTAGCATTATACATATAGTTCTTCTCATACATTCAATCAAATAGTGAGTAAAATACCCTTTAGAAAACGAATAAAATTCCAATAAAAACGAGAAAAAACAATCCTTATATAGTATATGCTTATCCTAAATTTCAATTTTTTACTACATAACATATAGGAAAACATGTATCTAAATTGTAATTACGCATATTGTTAATGAAAGGTTGCATTAAATTTAAATATTGTTTCCTATCATTCATATAAAAACAATAAATAAAGGCGTATATTTGATTTCCTAAATAAAAAATAAATAAAAAATATGTGTAGATGCTAAATTTATCTAACCTGCAAACGTGACTCTATTGCTTTATATAAAAACTAGTTGTATTTCTTTTTCCTTTTTACTAAATTCAAATTATCGTCCCACGGAGTCAATTGCAATTTCATACCTATACATGGAAACAAGTTCTTCTATTTTACAGAAAAATGAAAGAGTTGATATTTCCAAACTATATTTAACTTCAAATACTTGTTTTTCACAGTTCATTTATCATTTGTTGCATTGCTTCCATCACGCTAATAGGCCGCCTCTTGAATAGAATCGTAATTATCGTTAATGAAGCATAGCTAATATTACCACATATGTCTGCTGCAGAAAAGAAAGAAAATTTTGTATTATCTTGATTCTAGCCATGACATTACAATTTCTCGGTAATTTCAAAAGTGCTGGTTTAAAGTTGTAAATGCGAAGTGAAATAAAAGGTGATTACTCTTAAGCTTCCGTGTGGTTGCTTTTGTTTAAAGGAAACTTTTGTACCATGTTTCAAGAAGGAGTAAAATGTTTCCATTATTTGAGATTTGAAAATTTGCCTCAAATTAATTCTTACTGGTTATTAAATTTGTGAACATTATGAGTGATTAGAAACTTTTATAACTAATCATTTCAGAACAATTAGTGAAAGCTAAATTAAAGCTGTTGAAAATAGCTAACTGAGTCAACTTTGCCCTTAATCAACATTTTGGATCACATTTAATATAATTGCTCAGTGGATTAATAAATGAGAATACGAATATAACAGCATTAACGAGAATTATTTCACTTTTTCCAGTTTTCTGAATTTTATGGAGAAGAGATTAATGTGCTGGTATGGTGTGCCTACAATTATAAAGTGAATTTGTGATTACAATAATTATAATATTTAAATACCATCATATGGAAGCACCTTTTTCCTATCAAAATAAAGTATGTTAAAAATACCTTGATTGTTATTCTTTACTGATTTTTTAATTCTTTACTAATTTTAATTACTAATCTTTTATTTCTTTAATAATAATCAAATTTTCTCTTTCCGTGGCAATTGATAAGTTTTTATTTAAAAAGAAGAACTATTACATAAAGAAGAAATTTTATTAATAAATTTTTTCCTCTAAATAATCTATTTTTTTTCTGTAAATAAAATTGTTTTAAGTGAAAAAAAATTAAAATATGTTGAGTTAAAATTCAAATTAATGAATTAATTTTTTTGTCTTACTGATTAAAAAAAAATTAAATGAAAATAACATGATGAAATTAAAAAATTCATAATATTATCATTTTTTATAATTAGTCGCTAAAAAGGTTAACTTAGTGGTAATTTTGAAAAGCTTAATCCTTTTTTAAGGTTTTTTTTTCAAATTCTTAAAAGTTCATCGATTTCGTAGTGTACTTAATAATATATATACCAATATATGACGTTATATTTGAATCAATATAACCAGATACAAAAAGAAAATTTTGAATTTTTTTCTGTAGTTTAAAAAAACACTTTTTTTCATTTTATATTGCTTTATAGTTTTTCAAATTGTAGGTCATTTTCCAATCTTGAGTAAATGTACTTT
Organism: Argiope aurantia; assembly: GCA_026543865.1. Classification (NCBI taxonomy): domain Eukaryota; kingdom Metazoa; phylum Arthropoda; class Arachnida; order Araneae; family Araneidae; genus Argiope; species Argiope aurantia. The sequence goes on from JAPMOR010099319.1 coordinate 1,498,486, forward strand.
AGTACAATATTTAATTTTTAAAAAGCTTTTTAATTTAATAATTTATTTTTTTCGAAATGTAATTTTATCTTTAAATTTTACAATAATACTTTAAGAAATATAGTATATGCAAAATATAAATAAAAATTGAGGGAATTATTCACTTTTTTTTATAAAATACAAAAGTAAAAAAATTAGTTATCTTTTTACATATCGATAAAACTACTTTTCTCTCACGACATTAACAATATAAAAATTGCATACCTGTGATATATTCCATTCTATCCTTTAAAAATATTTCCATATTTATTGATAAATGCTTTTGTATTAAACAATCAATTTATAAAAAGCGTTATCATTTCTCTGAATGCATCAAGCATAGAATGCATCAAACAAACATTTCTCTGAATAAACAATACATAGTTTAATGAACTAAGAAATCTTACTAGCTGAAACAAATAAAATATTAAATATTAATTTATTATCATCCGACCTGACATTTCTGAACTGTCCAAACGTCTGATAACTACAGTTAAAGGGAGCAATAGTCAGAGCCACATGACAACTGAGGACATTTGAATCAAATATTCATTTTGCTCTAAGTATTAGTGCAAACTAAAATAGAGTTACCGCTTCAGAAATGGCATCGAAGCCAGAAATGTTATCTCTACTATGCACGACAAACACTTTTGAACAAGTACGTGCTTTTAGGGATTTGCTTGACTTGAAATTTGAATCCATATTAAGCTTTTCTATTGTAGTTTCATTTAACATGCTGCTATTATTCATCATTATTAAAGATTTATTGAATGATTTTATCAATAATTCAAAATTGAAATTATCATCATGTTCATCAAATTCAAAATTAACTCAAGATTTGAATTTGCCACCATTCGTACAGTGAAGTGTTAGAAACCTTATTAAACAAACCATTTGGCAGCTAATAGTTTAGGTTTAGTAAAAATGGAGCGTTACGCGATAGAACGATGTGTTAACACAAAATAGGAATTAAATTTAAAAACACAGTTTCTTTTCTTTAAATTATATTTTTATTGAATCGTAAAGTATACAAGACAGAATTATTTATGGTATAACACATAGAGCAAATGGCTTTGCTGGCGCATATGCGCTTTTCATCGAAATTTTCCATGACCATTTTGCATATTTGTAGCTGCATTTCGTTGAATTTCCTCCTTCAATGCACGTGTGCTTGTGGACTTGATGGCCTTTGACTTCAGGTATTCCTATAAAAAAAAAGCAAATTGAGTTAAATCACACGATCTAGGGGTTAACTCTTAAATTTTCGAACTGTGGCCTCCGGACTTCCGTTATTTTTGAAATATTGTTCCACGATGAAAATATGTTGTTCTATCACGTAACCTCCATTTTTACTAACCCTAAGCTATCAGCTGTCAAATGGGTTTTTAAATAGAGTTGTCAACACTTTACTGCAAGAATGGTAGCAAATTCGAATCTTGCATTAATTTTGGAACACTTTTTATTAAGTAATAGCTGATGCCAAATTATCAAAGTAAACGTAACGACAATCGACATTCGTCTACGTCTCATTGTTTAATTGTTAATTGAAAGCAGTATGTCCATTAAAATTCGCCATGTTACTTGAATATATATTTCTTTGTGGTCACAAGACGATAGAATGAAATAAAGGATTTCAATCTAGAGATGTTTAGCACAATCATTTTATTAATGAAAGATACCCAATATCTATTCGAATCTTATTTCAGCAATTCCTGTCTTCATACATGTTCGTTAACAGCATGCGATGAAGATTAAAATTCCTTTATCTAAATATGGTTATTAAGAATAGAAACACTAAAAAAGATTTTTTGTCTCATTAAAAAATATCTTTTTTGAAAAAATATCATATGTCAATAATTTAAACTTAAAGAATGTGTCTTACAACTGCACAGAAACAATGAAAGAACAATGGAAGAAAGGAACCAAATGAACAATGGAAGTCTTTTTTTAATAAGTCAATAGTTTTAAAATAAAGATGGTAAGCTGGTATCTTACAACTGCATTCATTAAAGCACCATGAAGCCATTACAAAGCACATTAAAATCCCTTTTTTTAAATAGTAAGTCAACAGCTTTAAAATAAGGAAAGTATCTTACAACAATACAAGTTTATCCTTTACCAAAGAACAATGAAAGTCTTTTTTGAAAATAATAAGTCAACAGTTTTAAAATAAGGAAGGCATTTTACAACTGCATTTACCAAAGCACATTGAAATTCTTTTTTGAAATAATAAGTCAACAGCTTTAAACTAAGGAAGGTATCTTACAAGAGCACAAATTTAACCATTACCAAAGAACAATGAAAGCCTTTTTTGAAATAATAAATCAAATCTTAAAACCATGGTGTCAGATCATTGCTTAAAAATGTTATTTTACAACTGCACAATTCTAACCAACAACAAAACACAATACATTTCTTTCTTAAAATAATAAGTCAAAAGTTGTAAAATAAAGGAGATATTTCCAAACTATTTGTAAAGCAAGAATTTTAATTAGAAACAATTTCATTTAAAACGAAACGACAGTGAATAAGAAGAATTTATAACTTTCATTTTATTACTAGGCTCGCCTTCCTCTTCGAATTCAAATTCAAATGCACACATCGGCAGGATGATTTTAAATAAAACATCAGTCATAATTATTACCATAAATTCTGGATCAAAGCTTATACACCCAGCTTCTCAAATCCCTGCATCCTTCATTGATCATGAGATAATCCATTTAACAAATGATTCATCAAAATGATTCAGTCACCAATATGAGCACCAAGGGATACTTTATCGGCTTATTACTTCCACTTTTGAAATGCAAAGAGACTGAAGAATATTGGACAAATCAGATTCTGGAAAAGAGATAAACATTCTCCTAGTTAGTGGATAGTCTGGAAGTTTTGGAATCTTTTAATGTAGTTATTTCTTAACAGAAATCGCCGAACCACTTTTCTAGGAAGCAGATATTTTCATTCAGAAATCGTGTTCAGTTGAGAGGCTGATGGGATTTTTAAACATGATAAAGATTGAGGCGACATAACTGAAATATAATCATTGAATGCTAAAGAGAAAGGAAGAATATATTGCATATTGTTACGGTTGTTAAGGAACATGAAGAGAATTCAGAGATTTTAAAAACTTGATGTTAGTTTTATTTTCTAGATTCTTTATGCTGATCTGTAATTAATTTGCAAACAATGGACAATTACTTATGAGTAATTGAAATACAGAAAAAATTATTTTTGGTGCAATTTATCACTCTTTAGTTAACCCTTCACACTCGGAAAAGTAATCCGATGTATAATAATTCACCTAATATAAAAGCTTGTTTGTTGTTTCGAAATATATATATATAATTGTTTTAAGTTGAATTTTTCTGATAAATTCATCAATTAATCTACATTTTTAGAAATCTGTAAGCGTTTTTTAACAATCAAAATTGAAAAATAAATAAAACTTCAAAATGAGGCATCATCTAGAATGGATAGTGAGAGGCACCATCCGAGTGCAACGGGTTAGACTGCAGGGAATATCTCAAAGCATTTCAGAGAATTTCTCAAAATCAGTTGGCAGTGATTTCAAGCCGTTTACGCTCTTTTCATACAATTTCACGAATAAGTAGTTAACGGAGGTTTCGAGGTCATATATCTTTGGCAAAAGGCAAGATGCAACGATTCCAGTATTTTAAATAACAGCACTAAAAATTATAATTTTTTTCTTTCTCTCATTTTATTTTTTAAAAATGTTTACTGACATATTATAACTTGCATACTGTTTTAACAATCCACGTCGATTTGAAAACTCAAGAGATGATATGTCTGGAATAACTATCTCATCAGGAAGAGTTTCCCACAGTTCTTTGGAAAGTTGTACATCATTGTAATTGTTTCACGCAAATTGAATTTTTTTTAGATCTTGACTAATAGGCGGCAGGATAAATATAATTCCTTTTTTTATTTTTACGATAGTCACAAAAGGCACAGAATGATACTTTAGAATGATCACGATTTGCAAGAAATCCTTCGCAACATTTTGGAATAAAATCGATATAATTTTAAAATTTAATTATAAAAATTAAATTATTAAAGTAAAAAAGGACATATTGTTCGAGAGACCATCATGCCTTATATAACCGCAAAAGAGTACGACCAGCTTTTCAGCAAAACGGGGTAAATTGAAAGGTCATCCTTTCAACTGCAATGCAGAAACGGAGAACGCAGTCCTATTGTTTCTGTCCAAGGTATGTTCGGCCATCGGATTTCAAGGCTTCAAGCACACACCATTGAAACGTTTCCAAAAGAAGCGAGAACCCGCTTAATCTTCCAGTTAATCTTGATGTCAAAATCAAAGGCTTGCCTAGATATATAACAGTTATGCCTAAAGAAATATTAAAAACGATATTTAATGAAAATACTTATCGTTTATTTTTATTAATAAATTGCAAAAATAAATTTATGGAAGAATAATAAATCTGTTTTTGTTGTGTTTTTTTCACAAATTTCTTCAAGGAATATTTAAAATCACAAATGAATACAAATTTAAATATTTTATAAATTTTCAAATATATTTTTTAATTTAAAAAATATAGTAGTCATAACTTTATTTTAAGTAATTTTTCTAATTTCAATTTATATATCTTTTTAGAGGTTGTATACCAAACGTTTTATCATTCATGCAAATCAATGCATAAAATATCATCTAAGATCTTTTTTTTTTTAAGGAAGTTGTCTTTGTTTCAAGTTTCACATTATCGCATTACTAGTTTAAAAACCAGTGGAGTGGTCTCTCCGAGACTCATACTCTCCCATACAGGTCTATTCCTCTTTCCTTCGCATAACATCATGGTCCGTGGATAAGGATGTGAATTTCTTACATGGCATTGGTGAACAATAGTTACAAAATTTAGATCTTCGACGTGAATATAGCATATTTTACTGAATCTATCGTGAGAATATGTATTGAAAAACAATAGCATTTTGCTAAATTTGTAATTAATAGAAATTCTAATCAAATATTCATAATAAATATCATAACACACATTTTCAATCCCATAAATGTATAAATATTAAATTTAGAAGTTTTAGATCTGTGCACCATATTTAGAGCACAAAAATATGGATTGTTCATTTGTTTAATTATTAATAAATATGTAAATAGATAATAAAAAAAAGCCACATTATCATCAAGATATATCAAAGTAAAAGTTTGGATATTTCAATAATCCCATCATCCAAAGAAATTTAAAAATTACTCTACCTAATAATAAAAGTACCTTTTTATTAGTTAAGAATAATATACTAACATAACCAAATTAAAATGACTCATAATGTTTCATTCATATACGCGAACATATGAATAAGTTTTAATTGTAAGACCATTCGAATGGCTCTTGTATTTTGATGTATTCTGATGATGATTAGGTGTTTACCAAAAATGCAGTTACACCAGTAAAAGCTCATAGATAAAAATTTTGAAAAATAGAATTTAAATAGCTATCAAAGAAATAGCTATTCAAAAATTTTTTTCATAATCTTGTGTACTAGAAGCTAAAAACCGTGAAAGAAAAGAAAAGAAAAACCGGAACAAAAAAAAGGAGCAGGCATAAAAGAGAAAATCCCAAGCTGAAAGGCCTACATAATATTCCAATCATTGAAACATAATTTGTAAATAATAAAATTTACTAAAGATAGGCAATTTAAATTTAGAAAACCCAAAAAAAAGAAAAAGAGAAAAGAAAAATATAAACAAACAAACAAAAAAATAAACAAAGAGAAAAATATAAATAAGCAAAAGAAAAAAAGTAAATAAATAAATAAACAGAAAAATAAATATATACAATGGCTCAGTCTAAAGTAGAGTCCATGATCAGGAACAAAAAGCATTATCTCTTTTCGCATTCATTCGCAAAGGCATTCGTTCTTTTAGCAATTTTTTTCTTGAACTCACTAGATACTGTCCACTTTTAACAGAGCTTGACAAACTAGGATAAATTATTGTTCAATTTGGAAAATTCTGTTTTCATTATGATAAAGGAAATCCAAAATATTTTAAGCTTTTAAAGTCAATTTATTTTTTAATAGAATTTGAGAAATATTTAGTTGAGGTTTAATAAATTTTCTCAAATGATGAAGAATAGGAAAATGGAAAATACAGTGTGGAATGTCATCATAATCATTACCACATTTACAACTACAATTTCACAAACTGAATCTTTTAAGATAATGCGGGCAAAGTCCATGGTTTGTAGTTAATTGGGATAAATGGCTCTTGCAGTAAAGCTAAAGCAGTTTTCATTGTAAAATCTTTTAAAGACAAGCAATATTTCACTCGATATTTTTTCTTCATTTTTAAAAGAAACCAGCGGGTGTGGCCATCCTTAAATTTTGTCGCATACTCTGTAATAAACTTGCCATGCCAAAGAACGTCCTACATGGCATTGGAGTACAATAGTTGCAAAATATTAACTTTTGGCGTGAATTTAGCATTTTTACTTAATTTTTTATGTTATCCTTGGCGATCAATTAATCCCAGGTAAGTTGTTAATAGTGTCCGAAAATTGAATCAGTACTTTAAATAATTTTTCTCAATCATCTCTTTAGATAGTTTCACTCAAGATTTGGTACAAAACTGCATTATTACCGGCAAAATCACGTTCCAAAGTTCATACATTTAAGAAATTGCGTTTTTGAATCATCGTGTTTACATGTTTCTGAAAGTACAGAGCGACAGACTGCCAATCCCTCACCAGATTTAGCTCTTATCGAATCTTATAACATTAGCTGTCTTTGTTTCGTATCTATCGTGTTAACTTAAATTCGAACAACAGGACAGACGAACTTCCTCTGAACAGACTTGACTCAAATTTTATAGAATTCTGCACATTTGGTGTAAAGAGAGTATAACCAATTTCAACCGTCTAGATGAAAAATACTTTGATCTAGACGTTTTGATCTAGTAGTTAGCTTTGTCACACAGACATATGGGCATTTTCTAAAAATGCGATTTTTGAACTCATGGAGGCTTAAAACAGGGAGATTCGGTGAAATCTCGAATTCGAATTTTTTGATGATTACTATATTTTCTGTATACTACATATGCGAGACAGTAAAAAAAGTAAATAGAAATATCAAAAAAATGCAAATTATAACATTTAGAAAATAGAAAGCAATTGATTATATTATTCAAAATGACACTGTAAAGATATATATCCTTTTTAAACCATTTTCAGGTTTAAAGCATTTATGTTTTTGCAAATATTGATGTATTTACAAGATTTTACTCTTCCACTTAACATCACCAAGGTTTAGAATATTTTATCCGTGAATCTTCTAAAGTTCTTTACAAATAATCGATTTAAAAAAAATGCTTTTTCATAGATTTCAAAGAATGATTTTGCACAGGTCGACTACCGATGCATTGGTTATAATATATGTAAAAGAAATCGATGGGACTGCCGGACGACAAAGTTTTTGAAGTGTTTGAAATTTATCTTTTCCTAACAGCTTGAACATCTGAGAGCCTTTTCCAAACCCTTTTTTTCCTATAAATGTGAAGTAAAGAATGCATGAGGCTGTTTTTCAATCGGTTTAAGAGGTGTAATATACGATGCGTATTTATTTTTTATAAATGAATTTTGGGTATAAAATTTTACAAGAAGATATAAAGGAGTAGCAGGTCAAGAGAAAATCTATTTTGTAAGAACATGCCTCTCCCAAAAATAAAATCCCCAAGTAAAAAAGTTGAATATCTTCGACTGAAAAAATGAATCAATAAATTTTTTAGAGAATCCTATAAAATATTTTACCTCCTCTTAACGGTTTTCGGAAACAAATATTTATTTTTGGACTTTTCAACCTTAACATAAATGTACTAAAAATATACTTTGTTATTCAAAAAGTATTAGAATATATTATTTGCATAAAAATGTTTTTCAGAAATGTAAAAAAGGAATGGACCGTAGAATTATTCCAGAAATAATTTTAAAGTGAATCGTTTTAAAATTCATTTGAATATAATGGGATATTTTTAAAAAAGGGGGCTAATTTTTTTTCTTAATGAACAATTTTAGTTAAATACACACGATACATCAATGGATAAAAAATGATTAAAAGTTTTATTTTGTACAATTGAATAATCCTAATAAAAGCGAAATTGTTTTATATATATTTGAAAATGACAATGCATCAGAAAACTCATTATATGTTGCAATATTGAAAACGTAAAGTCATTGATGCAGGGCAATGTGAATTGTAGTCTTATTGTTGAATTGTAAATTCAGCAAATGATATTTATGATAATAATATTTACAGTTGGTACAAGAAAATTTCAGATGGCTGAATGTTCAAAGTGAAAAGCATTCTTCGTCCTCGCACATCAAATTAAAATGTTGAATATAACATAACTACTTACAAACGTAACCACAGAAAATACACAAAGAAAAAGCATCTAAAGAGTTTTTATTGCATTGAGACTTTGTACAACGGTATCGGACAACATATATCCCGACTTCCCTCAATGTATTTGAATATCGCCTGCCTCCCCGCTCTGATTCTTCTGCAACATGCGGTGTCCTTTATTACTGCTTTAATTATCCCAAGAGTACAAAACGGATTTCTTTCCATGTCTTCTTCAAATTCTTTGTTAAAGATGAGTGACTGAGTTCATATGTATGCGTACAAATATATGTACAGACGGACAGACAGTGGACCATTCGACTGATATGGTTCAAGTTTAAGTAGGTATCCATTCGCACTTGCTAAACCTTTGCACTAATTCTTTGCGTTTTGTATTTAGCGAGCTTACTTGCACTCGAACCAGACCAGACAGAAAATCTCCTTGTGAATGGGTTTCGATCAAAATTTGATAGAAATCTACAAATTTGGCCATAATTCAATATACCAAATTTTAGTTATCTAGCTCAAAGCATTTTAAAAGTATTTACCACTTTCACGAATAGACAGACTTACAAGTAGAATGCTAAAAACATTATTTCGAACGTTCAAGTCTGAAAATAGCGATTCGTCAAAATCTGGATTTCGAATTTGTGGGAGATTTACACGGCGAATATTGCAAAACACCAAAAACATTAATTTCTATAGCAACACACACACGAAAACATTGCAGTAAAAGGATTAACTAAGAACATGAAGGAAGGTTCGGAACAGCATCGGAAGGATATTCAATCTAAAGAATATATGTGACGTAAATGACTATAGCTGAGACATGCACAAATTTGGCAGCTTAAATAACGGCAGATTCTGCTTTAGGATGAAGGGGGTTCAGAAGAAGAAAGTGATCATTGATATCTAACAGAATTTTTTAATCATTGCAATATTTCCTCTAGCCATCCCAAATGAGAAAGAAAAGAATTCATCTGGATTAGCTGCAATTTATTTCTAATCTGATTCAAGTAGGTCATCCAACTGGTCAAGCATTTATATATTTGTGCACATAAATAGACCCAAATTTAAAATATAATTCTGATAAATATAATAAGAAGAAAATAGTTGATATCAATGGAATCATCTTTATTAAATGTCACAAGTAAAATAAATCACACATTCACGTCTCTAATCCCCTGCTAGGCACAGGGATAAATCAAAATGACCAAACAGCGGCGACACCATTGCCGGACCTAAGATTGAGTCCTATGGACCATCATTGGACACGGTACAACCATATCTGTAGGAAGCCTGCCCCATCATCGGTAGCGAGAACCAACCACCGTACCGGAAATTTGTAATCCTTATATCTGATGTGCTCCCCGATCGGTGCTACCAATAAAGAAAGCATAAAAAGATCTAAAATTCCAAGGGGGAAAAGAACAGTAACTGAAACTTTAAAAAAGCTTCTTCCCAGTTGTTAACTGCCTCACAAATAAAAAAGAAGGAAATTTCCTTGAATATATATAATAATCCAAGAATATCATACACAATAAATTTACATACATAAGCACATAATTTTGAAAATACTTTTTAAAAATATTTTTTTTTTGTGGTTAAATATTAAAATGCAACAGAAAGCAATAAAATGAAAGATATACTTGGCCATTTTTTGAGTCCACTATATATCCTGTTGGGAAAAAAAGGAAAGTTCATAACTTGATTTTTTTTCAAGAGCTGTGAAATGAAAAAAAATATATATATCGGATGTTCAGTTCAAATAAATAAGTAAATAAATATAGAATTGTATTAAAATGTGCCGGTATTTTAGAAGAATCATTTTTAAATATTTTTTTACGTTATGTGTTTCATATATTACTTTCATTACCCTTACCCTTCCAAGCCATGACATTGAGAATTTGTTATATAAGTATTAATTTGTATCACTCATTTGTCATTCAGAAAAAAAAATCCATGTAGAAATTAAAGTGCTGCAGAAGTGTTGAGATATTCGTATAGTTCATACAGGTTTTCTGTCAGATATTCTTAAAATAACCAGCAGATTAAATAGTAAATTTTCAAAAGAACTGCATTTGAGTAAGACAAATCTTCTAATGTAAATAGTTTGAGTTATAGTTAGTAATGGAAGCAGAAAAAATGAATCATTTATTCCCCTAAGTATTATCTTTTAGCATGCAGCAATTTGAACATACTGTGAGCAAAGGAAATAATAGTGGTAATCAAAATATCATTGTGCGATAAGCTCTTTTATGGTTTTCTATTCCTTAAGCACTATAAAACACCTGTTCTTGATCGTTTATGTATTCGAGATGCGGTTTTAAGAAGTGATTTTGAATCACACGCCACTCATATAATGCTGAAATTTGTTTGCAGTTCCAATTAATTTGCAATCGTTAGGGCCATAATACCTTTATATTCATCCTTGCATTTTTTTGCATAAAGTTGTTCCTTTAATATATATCTCTTATTTGTGTTTCAATAATAAATTTCTTTGCATTTTATGTCTTTACTTTATTATTTTCATGTTCCTCTTAAAGAATCTCTGTTAAAACGAAGAAATTGGTTCATATCTTATTGTAAATGCCCAGATATTTAATACACTTGTGTTATTTTAAAATAATTCAAGAAAATTTCAACTATATTTAAAATTGCATTTGCAGGTTACCCATTGCTCTTGATTGCCCTTTCCTGAATTTCGAAATGGATAATTTCAGTGGTCATAAATGTGGTGTCTAAGTGTAGCGAAGGACTATGTGCAGCTTGTTAAAACTGCTTGTAGGGCTAGCCAACTGTGAAATGTTGAGTTATCTTTTCTATTCCAAAAATGCTGCTGACAAAATACAGTTGCACATCCTTTATCCATTAGAAAGAATACTTTGTACATTTCTTAGGTAATTGTTCCCAGAAATGCGAAATACCAGAATATAGGAAGAAAATTACACCTGTTATCTGCTCATTTTTCATTCTTACGGAAGGTTTTTTTCTGTTAAAACTCATTCTGAAGTTGAAACAAGATAATAATCTAAATAAAGGCTCACAGAAAATCCAGAATCATTACCAAATAAAAGCATGTTTTCCTAGAATTAATTAATCATCTAGTATAAAATAGCAATTATGTTGTATATTGTTATAGTCGATCTGACCAGTGTCTCATATATTCTCGGGATAAAGAACACTAGGAATTTGTCATTAAGCAGCATTATTAGTGGCCTCATCACAAAGCGCTTAATCGTTTTACGTCATCTAGACACTAATTTTGTGACTATATATATATATATATATATATAGTCACAAAATTAGTGTCTATATATTAAAAATTAGTGTTTATATATATAAAAAATATATATATAGACACTATATATATATATATAATACACTATATATATTAAAATATATATATAAATATATATATAGTCACAAAATTAGTGTATATATATATATATAAACCATGATATTTTTAAAGCAGAAGGTAGTTTCAAAGACAGTAAGACACTTTGAATTTTTAATTTCGTTTCCTGGAAGGCATGATTTATTTACAATAGGCGCGGACAAGGCGTCAGTTCGCAGAGAGCCACAAAAGCAGAAGAAGGTAAAAGAGAGAGAAATTATTTATCCCTGGTCTTATATACCATGAGATTTTGATAGCGATTTCCTACACGTGTCGTCCACCGGCAAGGGAATGATAGGAATCTTTTAAAAAGAATATGCTTGACTGGCCAGTTTTTATCCCTCCACTCGGAGTGTGGGAACTTATTGGCTTTCAGCTGATTGAGCAATTTTAAAACTCGTGTTGATTTAATTAAGTAGAAAAAGTGGAATAGGATCAGGAAATAAGGGAATATTTTAGAATAAATTTAATATGTGCTGAAAATTAGAAAATTAATTATATATATATATATATATATATATATATATATATATATTATACTCTTAATTTAAACTAAATTAATTTCCAAAGCTTTTAGACCAAAGTATTTTCAATCTCTTATTTCGTGATCCAATTCCACTTTCGGTTTAATTAATTCCTCTGTAAAACTAATGCGCCATCAGTACTACATATCAAATGAAAGTGATACTTTAATTGCCCTTGTCAAAGGTCATCATATGTATTCCATCGGCGCGTGGCCGGAAATCCTATGTTATATAAGACTAGTGATCATTTGTTTCTGCCCCTTTTGGGGTTTTTTTTTTTTTTTTTTTTTTTTTTTTTTTTTTTTTTTTTTTTTTTGCAGCACTGCATCTGCTTGTAAATAAATTGCTTTCCCGAGATGGATATTAAAGAGAGAATAAAACGAAATTAAAAATACAAAGTCTCTTCACTGCTTGTCCAAGCTGTCTTTTGCTGCAAACAAATAAATGTTATATATATATATATATATATATATATATATATATTTCTTTAAATAACTTCAAATTATTAAGTTATAGTAAAATCGATTATTATCCTTAGAATGAAATTGTTGCAGTTAAATTCATGTTAATTATTACATGTGTGACCTTTTTAATTTAAATTGTAGCATTTTCTTAACAATACTTAGGTTGTACACTATTAAAACATATCTATCTGTTTCCTTTAATTGCAACGAGAAAAAAAAAATCCAAAACTTTTCTTTTTCTTCTATCAATATATATGAATGAGAGATATTAAAATTTTAAGACAATTACATTTATTACTCAAACAATTTTAATATGTGAATGATATTTTATTTTGATGTAGCTGATTTAAGAATACATGAAACTGTTTCTAAGCAAAGGAATTTTGTTTTATGCTTCTATTGGCTTCAATTTTTATTTTTATAATGAACTATATTTGATATAAGGAATATATTAATGTATGTTGAAAGGATTTGAAAAATATTTTTTAACAGATAACTTAAGTAAGCCTTAAATAAATCTTCCAGATATCATTCATTTTTTACACCTCAAAAATTTACACTTACTTGCATTTTGAGCAGGTATATTTCTATTAAGATAGTGTACCAAATGAATTATTATGTAAATAAAGTTTAAAATTTCAATGGAAGCAAAAAAAAATAAGAAAAGTATAGTGATTTTATTTTTCAGTACTAGAGCATTTAATTAATGATATAAAGTTTATAAAGTTTTCTTTTTGCTTTTATTTTCAAAAGAAGACTTTTCATATCAAAGAAATTAATTATTCTATTTGATTTATTTGTTATATGCAGAACTATTTTTACAACATTTAAACTTAATCTTCTTAAGTTTTACAAAATTGTATAAATTCTTGTATTGTACAAAAAACGGAGTAGATAACGAATTGTATTTTAGAGTGCAATTTTCACATAACTTTCATTTTTCATTTAAACGGAGATATTTTATTCTTGACAAACATTTATTCGTTTCTAATTCTTTTTTTTTTCAAACCTATTTTAAATTTTATACCAGAATTTCTCAATGCATTTCAACAAATGTGTCTTCATTGGTTTTGTTTTTGCTTTTTGTTCGCAATGGCTTTTAACATTCGTATATTGGACTCGATTCATAAATAAATGTTTTTATTTGTGAAGTAATCGACCTTTATAATCGAGCCATTTAAAGTATTTAAAAATCTAAAAATCTATTTTATTAACTTGTGAATTAGATTTCCAGTAATTTAACAAATAATAAAGCATTAAAATACAATATATCATGAAGCATATAATATATATATATATATATATAGCATAAAAAAGACAATTTTAAAAAATAGCAATTTGTGTAAGTGAATCTTGTTGTACGAGGAAACAATTCATACTTAATCTCAGCCATATATACATTGGGTATTAGTTAAGCCTGTATGTGTATACAATACTATACAATAGCATTTCAGATCATTAATATTCAAATTTAATATGATTCACTTGGCTTACGTCAGTACTGTATAAACTCACTCACAGGTGTTGTAACACAAGCACTGTTATAATTATCCGTATTATCTGTGTATATTAAAGTGAGTACTGACAACAAAGTGACATCCAGTAAAAGAAGGTAATATCCATTGAGCCAGAGAAATAAGAAAAAGAAAACTTCAAATTCTCTATACTTTCTCCTCTATTTATTTAAAGATTATGACCACATTATATTAGAGGGTAGAGAAGACGGCGTCTTTTAAAGAGAAGTGACATACTTAGATTAGAAATCAGTCATAGTTAAAAATAGAAAATCATTCTAAGCAATTACAGTCATAATAAAAAAAATCTAAATTTCTAAGCAAAATCTAAAGCATAAAATCTAAATTTCTAAGCAATTACAGTCATAATAAAATCTTTTAAATAATCATTGCTAAGTATGATATTGCAGTAATATGGCGCTTCAGGTGGTTGTCCCATTTGCGAACTCCGCCGGAATCATCATATTCACTGCAGCTTTTTCCTTGACGGTTCAAATGCAATAAAAATAATTCTATTTGTTATGTTGATTCAACAATACAGACAAAGTATTGCGCTTGTGTGTGTGTGTGTGTGTGTGTGTGTGTGTGTGTTATTTCTTAGCAAATCACAACAGACAGGATTCATTGAAAATTACATTTTAATTCTTTTCTGTATTACCAAAATAGGGCTTCAATATTTAGGATTAACTTTAAGAGTCGGCGTCCTGGCTAAGAGGTAGCGCGTCGTCCCCGTGATCTGAGCATCCAGGGTTCGAGTCCTAATTCAGGCATGGTTGTTCTTCACTCTATGTGTGTGTGTTACGTGAAAGAGCCCCCTTGTAAAAAGGGATTGTGCAAGGGAATGTGTGAGCATCATCTTCATATGAGCTAGAAATCAGATTTCTACCCTCGGGTGTTTAGGAGTCTTCAGCCTCAGAAGCTACTGCACCCACTTTCCGTAGTAACGCGGCCACGGCATTCTCACCAATTTAAAAGTCGTTTATAAAAACGGCGTTCAATCAGAAGCCCAGTTCGAATGTTAAGGCAGAAAAGAGAAAAAAGAGACTGTGGGCAAGTATTTAGAACTTATGCATTGTTAAAAGAGAATTTTGCTGTTAGAATAGTTTAATTTCGGTGTGTATTAGATTGAATGTGGGGAAATAAGAACTCGCGGAACACAAATATTAATGTGGAGCTTCCTGATTTCGAGGGATGAGAAAATACATCTTAAAATAATGCTGATGAGTAAAAAATATAGCTTGAAATTGATATTAATAGTAGGGAACTTATTTTGTTTTATTGAATAAACTTTTCCAATGAGGAGCAAAATTGTTTTTTGAATAAATTATTGAGCTCTGAAAGGAATTTCTTTTTCCATTTTCCTTTCTTTATAAACAAAAATAAGTTGTTGTTGTTTTTTTAATTTTCGCGTTTTAGTAAAAATATTTTGTTTTTATTGCTGTACACTGATAAAATCATATTTTTTAAAAAAAAAAAAAAGGTTTATTATACATTGGCATGGAATTTATAATCTACTACTTTAAAATTTGAATAACTTTATCTATAATATCTACATTTGCCCATGAAT
The DNA here is from genome assembly GCA_026543865.1 of Argiope aurantia. NCBI lineage: Eukaryota > Metazoa > Arthropoda > Arachnida > Araneae > Araneidae > Argiope > Argiope aurantia. Next base: position 1,514,352 of record JAPMOR010099319.1, read on the forward strand.
TTTATCACAAGCAATTTTTATTTGTTATGTATTATTCATAACAATTATAGAACGACTGAAAATAGGTACAGAATCTTTTAATTAAAATTCATTTAATAATAGAAGATAAATTTTATGAATATGAATAATTTCTACAGATGATAAATGTGGAATGAATATTTTTTCATATCACATTTATTAATGTGAATGTTATGTAGATATTCTTTCGAATTTTGTTTAGAAATAGATATTTTTTTTTTCTTTTCGTTCATTTTATTTCATAAAGTTTATTTAAAATTAAAATAATTAAAATATATTCAATTTCTTTAAAAAATAAGACTTTTAATAGGATATAAACATATTTAATTTCCTAAAAAATCAGACTTTTTAAAATGACTGTAAATTTAGAAAATTGGGCCAGTTCGTGTAAAAGGAATGTACTAATATAATTATATTTTTGTTCCTAGGTCAAGAATTTGGAAAAATACTTCATAAATATATCCAAAATGTTAAACAAATCCTCTGACAAACTTTTAAATTATATGAATGGTCTACTTTATATCTCTTTTTAGCCAAAAAAAATCATATTTTTCTAATTTACAAAACAATATTAACACTTAATTAATATATTTTATGTTTCATAGGTGTTTTTTAATCTATTTTATGGAAAAGTTTAAAAATGTATTTTAAAATCTTTTTTTTAATATTTATTCCAAACATAATGGCTTACTTTTAATATGCATGCTGCTCTACTATTTATGAAATTGTGTGTTTTTATAGTTTATTCTTTTATTTATTTTGTTTCTCAAATTTGGTGCTCATAATATCTCAATATATTCTGCAGTTTCTGTACTACAAAAGAAGTATTTTTTTTTAATTTAAAAAAAGATTTTACAACTGTTTAAATGCTCTCTTCAAATACCATGTTTTTCATTTTGTCATTATAAATGCAATTTTTTTTCCAAGATATATCCAAAATGTTAAACAATTCATTTGATAATTTTTTAATTAGAAGGACTTTCTGTTTTATATTTACTTTTAGATAATTTTTTTTAATTTGCAAAACACTTTTGACATTTAGTTTATTTCTTTGTTTATATTTGTTTTCTAATCCATTTATGTAAAAACTTAAAAATGCATTTTATAACCTTTTACAAAAGAATTTATTCCAAAACATAATCGCATACCTTAAATAAATGTGTTTAGTTCTATTATACATTATATTGTGTTTTTTCTATTAATACTTGTGGATTACGGCAGTAAATGATTAATCTTGTGCTTATTTTGTTGTTTTTCTTTCCTAAAACATTTTAGTAAGGGAAAAATTCCCCATTCAAAAGCAGCCTCCTTTGAGATTTTTCATCCTTTTGCTGCCTTCTGGTTATTTTTAGAACTTCAAAAGGAAAACTTCCAAGAATCGAAATATCCGAATCAATACAAAACGTGTGTTCCTTTGCGATTTTCCCCATTGGAATATTTCATAAGAAGTCTGAAATAAACAATTCTCCAATACAAACATTTTTCTGAAATCTTTACCAACGAATGAATGCTGTTCTATTTACTCCCGGATATGCCTTCATTAGCATTTTGGCGGAATCCGCTGTCAGAATAGGGCGGCATTCTGGTGAGTTTCGGAATGCACATGATCCTTTAATCATGTGGTATTCCGCCTAGTAACTATTCTAATCCAGAATCTGTTTCGAACATAATTGAGGCTGCTCACATAGGAGTAGGAACGACGAACACGTCATATCCGAATTAAACTGCGACCGGCTACCTTTCTAGATCACAGTGCTTGAACTGGGAAGTGATTGTGAGTGAATTAAAACTTACTTCAACGTATCACTTCATAGCGTGAGTGGAAAAGATACGTCACATAATTTGTTAATCACAACAGAATTTTATCACTATCATGTTTATAGGCTTGCATGTTATTTGATGAAATTATTATATTAAATATTTAAGTCATTATTCAATTAAATTCTTTGTCCTTTAAAATATTAATCAGTGTCTCAAATTGTTTAAAAATTATGAGAATCAGTATAATATATCTTTTGTCCATTTGAAACATTGCTATTCCATTACAAGAATCAGATTTCGATTTTTTTTTAATGAAATAGGAATTTTTTGTGATATATATATATATATATTATAGTAAAAACCCGAAATCTGTCAAAACGCGAATTAACTAGGGAGAACGCGTTCTAACTGGCAACGTCAGGGAAAACCAGAATTAACAAGGAAAAATGAGTTCTCTTTAACAGCACCAGGGATAACCATTTTATTCGTGTCTTTATTTCTTAGACAAAATTATGTGCATCCATCCAAAATTATTATATTAAATTATACTTAGTGAAACAGTATTTGAGGAAAAATCCTATCATTGAAGAAAAAAATTTTTTTATTTGAATATTGTTTAAAGCAGTACCGTTATTGCAGATTATTTATTTCGACAAGGCAAACCACTGTAACACTTATAATTGCAAAGAGAACTATTTTTCATACAGAAACATCTCTTTGAAGAACAGTGTTTTTTATAAGAACATTGGATGAACCCTTGCCCATTATCTATAGCTCCTTTTCTTGCTGCTGTTCTCAGAGAAATTTCCTGATTCGATACTTGTCCTTTAGTCAAGAGCATTTGCTGCGATACATCGAATTCAGATCAAAAAATCAGAGAATATGTTAAACTATTGCATCAAACTTGCACCCTGAATAGATCCCTGAATAGATATAATCTACTGTATAAATACTTTTAAAATTTAAAGTTCATATAAATTGAATAAATTATATTTATTGAACAAATACTAAACTAATTAATAAATATCATTTCTTACCTCGAATACAGTTTATTCATAACTCCATCCTTCGTACCAATTTTGTGCTGGCCATCTTTATTTTTTTCAAGCACTACATCCGGTGAGATTTCGCAAATAAGCTTTTGCTCGATCAGCATCTGGAATGGGAACAAAAACTCTACCTCCAATATCAACCTCAGGATGTGTTGCATCGGATATCTTTCTCATTCATTTGGCTCGCTTTATTAAATTTTCTTTGACTTCCTCTCTAATTAGGAAAAGGTTGGTCGACATTAGCGAGTATATGCTCTCCTGATTGTGCTTGTTCAGTTTCTTGTTCTTCTGCATTCATATCCTCAAAAAATGTTCTGAAGTTTATCCTCGTCTTCGATATTTTTTATAATATCTGATAGCAAAGTTGAGATTGTCATTCCAACTCTTGGTTCAATCCCAAACATAGCTTTGTATGGTGATTGTTTAGTTCCTGAATGTGGAGCTCTGTTTTTCATAAATTGTACAAAACGAAGACCTTAGGACCACTTTATAGTTTTATTATCCTTCATCCATGAAGCCAACATATTTTCTACGTTTTGATTGGCCCTCTCAACCGAACCCTGCGACTGGCTATGACGAGCCTTCACACGAGCAATCTTCAATTCTGGCCAATACGTACGTAACTGCTCTATAACTGAATTTACAAACTCTCTTCCATTATCAGATTGCAGTATAAAAGGAGCCATAAATATCAAAAAGATATATGAAGTACTTCCGTTCTTTTGCTCTGAAGTGGTCGTAGTAATACAAATTTCGTTAAATGGCCCTTAATAATAAATTTAAATTTATTATCTGCTTGAGATTGCATGTCAATCAAATCCAATTGGCAGCGACTATTCATTTCTGAGGGAATGATAAATTTAGAAACCAAACCTTTTTTTAATTTATTTTCTGTTGACATAATTCACACATTCATAAAAAAAATTTATATCATCTCAGTGGATATGTTAGCATATTTTCTTGAAGTTTCAATTTTAAGTCTGTCTCTACCACCATGTCCTATGGCTACATGTACACTTTCGATGACTTCAAAACTTTCTTCAACTGGTAAATAATATTTGATGAGCTCATTTGAAGAAACCAACTTTTTTATTCCACTGATTTCAAGAATGTCAAACCTTTTTAATCTGCGGTACTGAACAGAAGTCTTGCTAACGGCAGAGTTTGGTTTTTAAACCTCATATAAAAGAGTGTTGCATTCATCACATGTCATCACATTTAAATTATTCTGTTTTTTCTGTAACAATTGTAATTGTTCAAGAAATCTATTTTTCCACTTTTTAGCTCAAAAAACACTATTTTCTTCACTCAACGTAAATGAATCAACCAACACAAACATGTTCCAACAAGAAAAAAATTGGACAACTGCACTTTCTTTTGGATATTTAACGAACAAGGAATCTAGATTCGTACTGTTTTAACCGGACAAAATAGGAAATAAGTAGAGAAAACCCATTCTCCTTAGCGCTGTAATTCATGTTTTCCCTGGCGCTGCCAGTTAGAACGCGTTTTCATTAATGAATTCGCGTTCTCCCTAGCGTTGTCAGTTAAAACGCGTTTTGTCCAGTTAATTCGCGTTTTGACTTATTTCGGGTTTTCACTGTAAACGTG
>JAPMOR010099319.1:1528873-1606453 GCA_026543865.1 Argiope aurantia
GACCTGCCGGTTCGAAAATCTTAATGCACGTTAAAATATTAATAGTTAAATATTTTATGGAACTCCCATTTTAATTGCTTCTTCATTAAAATATTTTAAAACTTCAAATTTTAATAGTCATATAATTTCCTCATAATATAATAAAGACCTTCAGCCATAACATAATATGTATCTCTCTAATTTTCTGTTAGCTCCTGTAAAATTTATGCTTTAAATTAAAGAGGAAATGATTAAACTGTAATTAATATAATAATTTTTTTTATTGAAACTAAACACTTTTTTATAATATGATTACTGAAAACAGAGTCATTGAGCGTTTAAACTTTATGGGCACTAACGAATATCTTTCTTAATTTATGTAATATCGCAAGAATATGTCAACAAAATTTTCTCAGATTCATCATGAGCAGATCGCTTAATTAACAATGTTTAGTTTTAAATGCATGAAACACTAAAAAAATAAACAGAATCGTTTGAAATAATCTGTTGAAAACATGTTAAGCCTTCAAAACCAAGTCCGTATCCGTTGAAAATAGTTGTCAACAATCAGAACACAATGTGCATGCGTGAATTTTCTACACCAGTTGGGGTAACGCTATGCAGATTAGAAATTTTTAATTTCCTTTTTTCTGTTTTATTTTTATTCAAAAGTACTGCAGAATGAATCCGAAAGATCGATTAATTAACAAGGTTTAATTTGAAATGCATCAAACATTAAGAAAATAAACAGAATCGTTTGGAAAAAGCGGCCGAAAATTTGTTAAGCCTATCCTCTTTAGAGTGGGAAAAAACTGAAGCCTTACTCATTTGGCGGTGGGGAAAGGAAAAAGATTTTTTGGCGGGAAAGTTAGTTTTTAATTAATAATTAAAATTCTAATTAAAAATTGAAAAAAGGGACCCCATGTGCACATTCCCAATCTCCAAGGTATGCATGTGCCAAATTTGGTAGCTGTAGGTCGAACGGTTGGCCTGTAGAGCGCCAACATACACACACGCATTGTGCTTTTTATAAGTATAGATTTAGAATAGCATTAATCAAATGTAAGCAAATCGATTTGCAGACATTTGAGACTGCTCCATTCAGTGTTTTTATAACTCTGCTTAGTTAAAAACTTCACTAATCAGCAGATCTGAAGAATATTATTATGACTGTTGATCGCTGTGTTTAACATTTCATTCAATCAGAGGTAAGATGCTGTAAACGAAATCAAGAAATAAGCGTTAGAAAGAAAGTTAAGTTAAAGTTCATTGACGCTCCTTAATTTTTTTTCCTACTTATATTCCAAAGAAGAGAGTTTCTATTCATTGACTAGCAACATTTAAGCTTCCCATTCACGTCACCGGCATATCAAAAACGAATCGTTTGGCACTCTGTATTATTTTTTTAAAATGTTCTTACTTTAGTGTCATATTTTTTCGTACTTTCGTACTTTCGAATAAATTGTTAGTCTTCTTACTTATATTAAATTTTAAAATATGCCTTCGTGTATCTCAACGATTTATTTAAATCCATAGACGGATGTTTTCAGAGTTTGAAGTTTTGTGCCAGCAGAGAAAAGCACCTGAATTTATTCAAACATTTGATAAACATAATTTTTTCTGTCATTTGCTACCTAATTACCCTGTTTTCCACTGTGCAAAATTCTTTTATTCTTTCTCTTTTTGTAAATTATGTGCTGGGTTCCAAATTAAACTAACGCAGCACATTTGACGTTAATCATGTAATCATTGATCTACTGTTTACGGTGTTAGTTTTGCTATCATTATTACAATAGTATCTTTCTCCGAGGGGTTCAATTATCTGAAATTGTGAGCATCTCTAACTAAGAATTGGGACACTTGCATGAATTAATACATGGCTGAATTACTTGAAATAATCCTTTTGATATATCCGCCATTTTTCAGATGTCATATCTCAGGAATTTCTGCATGAATAAGTTCAGGCAGTTGCATTACTGATAAGAACTAAATAAATGTTTCACACATCTATTATCTGTACAAAATGCTTCCAACCCAGATTAATTCGAACCTTTATTTCTCTTAGACATAAAAATAATTGCAATATGATTAATTCAGCTCTGCAATATTTCAGAATTGGTTAATTATATTTTCTTTATGTAAAATAGCTGAGCTGTCCGGTTTTTATACCAATCATTAAAATTAAAATTATAATTCATCACTATAACATGTTGATATGTTTAAAAAAATTGTTTTTATAATTCTTTTTTTGATATAGAGGTTCGAGCTCTATCATTTGTTTGAATAAACGTCCTACTGATTTGTTATTTGTGTTGGCAAGTTATGATTATAGTGTTTGTTATTGTTATTGAATTTCAGTTTTTTTTAAATCATATTTCATATTTGTCAAATCTTATTTATATCACATTCTAAATTTTTTTATATACAATTCGGTTTTAAATGCGACAAAAAAGTGACAAGCAAAATTTTTCCAAATTATAAAAATGTATTCAAGTATCAAATTATATAATCAAATTCTATATAGTTTGTCAATTAAACTCACCAAATTGGAGAAATTTTTTCTTGGCACTCCTTGGCCACCGTTAAAACCGAATTGTACCTTCTTTCAATTCCTACTATTAGTTCACACTCTCTCTCTATATATATATTCATATATTTTTTTTTTCAAATTTCCAATCGTTAATAAAGTATTTTTTTTTTCATCCACTCAAGTTCAAACACATTTTCTTAAACTTGTAGTTGATGACACTTGATGTTAATACAGTTTTTTCAAATATTAATTTGTTAATTTCTAAATTTAATAAATTTTTAATACTTTAAACAGAATTTAGCAGTCTGTAAGGAAAACTGAAATAAAGAGGCAGTGGCTCAATCGGTAGAATGCAAGGATTTCAGTATTTTCAAAGGTGAAGAATGCGAGTTCAGTTCTTGCGAAAGTAGGAATTGACTTTAAAAAAATTTTTTATTACTTGTTTATATGAAATATGGCTGTATATACAATTATAACGTACTTCCAAAGGAAAATGAAAATGTGACTATGACGATGCCATTCCTAGAATTACTAGTTTGAGACTTCTCTTGTAAATTGTTGTTTTTATCAGAAGGAATCTAGTAAAAAGTAGTTAGCAGCAATGTGCATAACTGAGTGTCAGGGATTGCACTAAACAAATTCAGTGATAAGAAATCCAGTCTTAATCTGAGTTGGGGGGGGGAGAACTAGCATAGGTGGTAAATACAAAATATAACGGATGATTCAAAAGTCCGTTAATATTTGAAAATTCTATAATTTACGGAATTATGTAGGTAGAAAGTTAAAAATGAAAGCACATACTTGAAATGGCATGGAGTTTTATTGAAACCAAATGTGCAAAGTGTAAGAAAAGGCCAATAGATTGCCCTTCATATCGTAGCAAAAGCAATAATTAGCATAACAATTGATTTTTAGTATAGACTATGTTCTTTATAACAAATTTCTCAACAGCTTGATAGTCATTTGCTAACAATGCCTGTAGTCAAGAAGCTATGTTGCAAAAAACACTGTACTTTATATAAGCATGTGTGGTGGAAAAGTGTCGTCAGTGATCGCAACCAACATCATGCAATGAGTAAGTTTCCATGACAGTTCTAGGATTTATGATAGTCCAAATTCTGCAGCTGTGGGAGTTGGCAGACCCTCGGACAGTGTAATGGTCTTCGTTGGTTGGACAAACAATCGTCCCTTTCCCACATTTTTTGCACTCATTTTATATTTATTCATTAAAACCCAATGTCACATAAAACATGTGTGTCAATTTTTACCTCTCTTCCAATATTATTCCATGAATTATTGAATTTTCAAATGTTAACGGACTTTTAAATCACCCGGTACATATCATGCAGTACAATTTAATATTTATAAGCTAGTTCATTATCGGTAAATTGAGACATGCGTCAAGTACAATTTAAAAAAAACAATTCAAGGTACTTTATATGCCCAACCTCTAGATCTGCATCTACCGCATCTGACATGTAGTTACTCCTTGAGTATTAAACGCTCAGTAAAAATAGTTTCATCAAAATTTTAACTAAAACTAAATTTAAATTTTAACGTATTCTCTCAATAACTACAGAACCCGTAATTGAACAAGATTCATATTTTGCACTTTAAAATTTAAAAAAAAAACATATTTTCAGGCGTTTTAAGCATATTTAAATTTTGTAAAACGTTTTCATAACTAAACTTTTTTCGAATAAATTTTGAAAATCATATTAGAACAATACTTACCTTTGTTTTACTGACTGGATTCATTCTTATGAGGATTGCATTGATATAAATAATTTTATCTATCAATTATCATTATCTTATGTCATACGATTATGTATCTTAAAGTAAATATTTTTAAAAATAAATTAAGGATAGGTAAATAAATCTCAAGATATTATCATGCTACGTGTATTAGTAGTAGTAATTTCGTAGCACTATTCTCCTTGGAAAACTTTTCAGTAATTTAATAATTTTTGTACTTGTGTCTAAGCTAATTATTCATGATTAATTTTTTCGTGATGAATCATAAGTTAATTTATTCCTCTATATAGTTAGAAGTTTCACTTATAAAGGTTTCCAGAAAATTAATTTTCACGCCCCAATTCAATTTTTATTTTTTTTAATTCTGTCATTTATAAATAATTATTCCATTAACTAATCACTCCATTAGAATTTCAATAAGTAATAAATAATATCAATCTACGAGTTTTTAAAGATTATGATTGATTACAATGAAATTAAAATTATATTTAGAACTTATATTACAAAATTTGACTAGCTATTCCGATGTTCGATAATTATATATAATCGTGCCATGAATAAAATGATTGATTACATTCCTCTTCTCTTATTTAAAATAATTTTCATTCTAACATTTAAACATCAAATTTTGTAGAGCGCTAAATTCAGCAAAATTGAGTGTTTATAGATAATATATAATTTTGACTTATTGAGTAAAATTAATTAAAGTCAAATGATTTTAATAAGACTTAATAATCTTCTTGGTAGAATCACATAAGTGCATCTGATATTAGATATGCGTAACTAAATAAAATAAAATATTTTTTGGAAGACAAAACATTATCCAAATAAACATTGATTATTTTTGATTACATATGCAATGCAATCAGTGAAACTAAAAAAAAAAAAATTAAAAGTCCGATGTGTTGCTAAATCAATGGTGATCTGGTGTATGCACTTACTGATATTCTATTTAATTATAAGATTTTTAAGATATGCAAGTATTAAATTTTCTTAAAAATAGCGACATAGAAGGTATCAAAGAAATTTCATCATGCCTTAAATATTCTAAAGTAAATGCTATCGTATGTAAATATTAATTTTATTTCTCTGTAAATTTAAAACATTAATTTTTAGTCAATATAGATGTAGTTCAGCAACGTTGATTTCTAAACTATTAATATGGAGCTAGCTATTTTTTTAAAATTATATAATAGCTAAAATATTAATGTGAATACAATTAAATATCTATTTATTTATATTATTTACATACTTTAAAATATATTTTAACGTTCTGATGACATGAAAGTGGAGTTGTGTTTGCGATGAAATTTCAAAATTACTCTAAGGAATTTTAAATCAATTATGAATTTCAAGAAGAATATAATGTAAATATCTTTTTTTCACTGAACAGTTTAAAACGCCATTAATTTACATTATACTTATGGATTGAATTAAGAAATTTTAAAACCATAGAATACAAGATGTTGAATAGAACGTTGTTTTATTTTATAATGGCACTTGCCATAGACAGGCTTGCTGACAAAGTCTGCGATTTTAAGCCAAAGGAGCGTCTCTTGTTTTAGTAGCGTCAACTAGGGCCAAGATTACGTCTCAGCTACTCATGCATCACATTCCTTTACACAACTCCTTTTTACAGGGGGGGGGGGGCACATTCACACATCTCACAGACAGAACAGATGAAGAACAACCGATTCGGGACTCGCACCCAGGACGCCCAAATCACGGGAAAGATGCGCTACCCCTATGCCAGGACGCCGGCTGAATAAAATGTTATGTTGTGGAACTACGCGTGAACACAGCAGTAGAATTATTCTTCATGCATTGTTAAACTTCAATTCGTGACTCAAAGGAAAAGATGCGCATTCATAATGAATGCTTTGTAATTATCCTATTCTCTTGTACATAGGCAGCTAGACAGACAATTTTCAGCTTAATGGATTTCCTTAAAAATTTAACAGATATCTCTACAATTTTTTTGAAAAGACTGTCTTACCAAATTTCATTCATCTAGCTCAGAATGTTTTTCAGTTATCATGCTCACAAATAGATTGAAATAATTATAAAATTATGTTTTTCAGATCTAGGGTTGTCTGAAATGTGGAGATTTATTCCCTTTCTATACTTCATATACAAGAAAATAAAAATCAGGGATGTTGCAATTCCGCCGTTTGTATACGCATGCCACTCGCTTTTATGGTTCAAGTAAATCATTAACATTTTATGAATTCATTCTAGTAAATATGCCCAGAATTCTAATATATAACTACTGAAAAATTAACTAGTTTTGAAAATTATTAGCATCGCTGTATCTACATCTATCTATATCTATACTTATAATAAAGCTCAATGTGTGTGTGTGTGTGTGTGTGTGTGTGTGTGTGTGTGTGTGTGTGTGTGTATGTGTGTGTGTTGGCGCTCTACAGGTCAGACCGCTTGACCTACAGCTACTAAATTTGGGACATGTATAACTTGGAGATCGGGAATGTGCACCTCAGAGCTATTTTTTAAATTTTGAATTCGAATTTTAATTAATTGAAAATTACGCGAAGTTTCGATGCCTTTCCACCATAACTTCCAAAAATATTACCACACAAAAAAGATTTTTACATGAAGTTAAAGATAAAAAATTTATATTTTAAATGATACTACTGTTTTAATCTTAAAATTAAATTTCTATTTTTAATGAATTTTTAAATACATATTTTAACTATGTTTTTCAATAATTTTTTTCGCCAAAAATAAAAATGAGGATTAAGCACGTTTCGAATTCATAAGGAAAAAAATAGCTTTTCTCAAAGTGTTGCCATCACATTGACTAAAGCTCTAACTGAAAATAAATTAAATCTTTTTGGAAATGAAATCTGCAAAAATATAATTTTCGGCAAGTGTCTGTAGGAAATGAAACAAATATGAAATATTATTTTTTCTAAAAAATAAATTCAAGAAAAATTATTTTATGACCTTTTACACTCTCTATACAGGGTGTTTATTCAGTCCCGGATCCATTTTGATATTTAATGACTCATAAAATAATGAAGATGTAAACAAACTTATGGCATTTATTGATGGAATAACTCATATATTTACCTTTTCAGGTTTGAATATTTTTACTTTTGTAAATATCGTCTGTGCGTGTTTTTAATTTCAGATAATTTCATTTTCCAGTCTAAATATCTGTACTTTTCTAAATATCGTCTGCTTATTAATTGCATTTTTCTCTGTTTTGTTTTTGGCAACTATTGAAATGTTATGTTTACTTTTGATGTGTTTGTTCTATGTAGTATTTTTGTATGTCATGTTTTATTCCAGCGGATATTAAGGTGAATGCATACACAACAAGAGAAAGCACAGATTTTATGGTGGTCATAGAGTTAATTTCCAATCACCTAAATCACTGACTTTTAAGAGTTAATTTCCAATCACTTAAACTGACTGATTTATGAAATTTGAATATGATTATTCAATAAAAAAAGCATAATTTTAGATTTTCCATCGATCGCTTCAAAGAAAATACGCTAATCAGCGCGCAGGTTTCTCAAGATTAATTGGTCTAAGATTATGAAAATGTTGAGTTTTTCTAAATTTTTAACATTTAAAACTTCATCAATAAGTCTTAGTTGATCGTGGAAAATAGAAACAATCATTCATTTATTTAAAATTTGGTGTGTCCAGAATATTTCTCAGAATATGATACTTTACTGCATTAAATTTAGACTTCATAATTTTTGAAATATATTTATAGGCCGGAAACAAAATATTATTATTGATGTCATTTCAATCCTTTTGAAAGCCAAACTAAAAACTGCATTTTATGCTGAATCTCAGATATTTTTGTTGAATTATTGTTTTAGATATTACATAAACTATGAAAAATATTTTGTAGTTCACATAAGACTTAAATACCGTGCGATTCTGTTTGCAATACTCACATTCAATAATAATAATAATTAATAAATAACAATAAAGATGATAAATAAAATAAAACGCTGGGTTTTATTAAAAAATATCTTAATATTAATTGCAATTTCGTTATTTACATTTTAAATTAAAGTCGAAGTTTCACCGGAAATGGCAACAAATTAGCAAAATATATATAGTAAATTGAACGAAACGATCTGAACAGTATAAGTTTGGTATGACTATCAAAATTTGAAGATTAAAAATGTTTTGTTTGAGAATCCTTTAAAAGACCAGTTACTTAAAATATTTAATTGAAAATTGTAGCGAGCGGCAATACTGGCGAAACGGCTGGTCGCCAAAGGCGTCTAGTCTATAATATCATCCTAGTGAATACGCATAATTTTGTGGTAAACTTCTATAAAATGATTAGACCTGAAAATGTCACCGATTCAGATATATGAATCCGATCCCGGTGGAATATATGGCCTTTCAATGCCAACTGACTTCAAAGTACCACTTAAGAGTAAGTTCTACAGATGTCTTCCATTAGCCTATCATTGAAAACACTTTCAAAGCGAGTTGCGAACGATCTGGTAATAGCTCTTTAATTACATTACTTAGTAGCAGAGGAGTTTGTGGCGAATTAGGATGAGGTAGGATAGAACACGGGACCTTGTAGTTCGCAGCGCAGTAACATGACCATGATACAAAGGCAATTGTTCGGGTAGCGTAGCTGCTAACTGGCTTATAAGCTTTCACCACAAGTTTAATTTAATGAACTTGCTTGATGCTGTAGTACTTTGCGTGGCGTAGATAGAAACTGTAAAAATTATTGTTGGCATATGAACTATTTTATTCCAATGGGAAATTGCTAACAAAAGGGAAAATTCATATGAAATGTCATATCACATGTCATTTTTTTTTGTATTTTTCTTCTTCGTTATTTATATTTAAACAATTTCTTGCTAAATTTATGTCATTATTTGTAGATATATTGGATTGAATAATATGAGTTAGTTTGAATGTTAAAGCTCAAAAAGAGACAAAATGAAATTTTACTTTTAATTAATTGATGATGATGATGTCATGTCCATGTTACCACGGAAAGGATTTGCAGTAGCTTCTGAGGGTAAAGACCCCTGAGCACCCAAGGTCAGAAGTCTGACTTCTAGCTCATATGAAGATGAAACTCACACATTCGCTTGCACAACCCCTTTTTACAGGGGGGGGGGGTCACATTCACACACCTCGCAGATAGAACACAGATGAAGAACAACCATGCCTGAACCGGGGAATTTAATTAACTAAAAAAGATCAAAACTCATTTTTTTATATAGATTTTGGCTTTAATGAAAAGATTTAACAAAAGAAATAAGGAATAACATTATTTTAGATATCCAATTTCTTAATTTCATTCTTAATTCTGAAAATATTTTCTGAAATACTGTAAATGGAATAAATAAAAGATATATATCTTGAAGTATTCTTTAAATTAATTCCAAATCTAAAAACTAAAGAAAATTTGAAGCTTCAAATAAATACAGATAAGAAGTTTAAGCAGAAAACTAATTGCTTTACTTTTAAAAAATACAAAATAACTCGAGACAGATTTTCATGTCAGTTGATTCAATTTATATTTTTTCAAAGCAAACACATTTATTTTTTAGACAACAGATCCTTTCACAACAATTATGTTATTTCCATTTTGATAAATGTCATGAGAGTGCTGTTCTCAAATTCAAATAAAAAGGTCAGAACTATTTTTTCCAGAAATTTTTAACACTCATATTTTTCATTTTCGGTTCTTGGCTTGACACATCTGGTCGAGAGATTATTATCTTAGTTTTGTTCTTGTAATGTAAAAGTCGAGTTAACTCGTTGTGAAGAATTCGTGGCAAGTTTAATGGCATTTAGAAAATGGTCCCGCTGACATAACTGAATGCCTTCCGTACTATTTATATTAGAAAATGGTAAAAAAAGATAAATAGTAAGGTCGAGGAATTTTCGATTTAATTAAAATATCACTCTTCTGCACGTAATCTGTCGCTTTATTGCATTGTCAGCTCCAAAAAACAGTTTTTATATTTAGCTTTCAGCAAAAGCTTTTAATTTTTCTTTTTTTATACTAGTAGAGTAAAATAAAATATATAAATTGCTGTTATTCTGAATTGATATTATTGTTTCTCTGCCATGTTAATCTTACAGTTGGAAAGGGAAATCTACAATATTCCATAATGGAATGCAAATGACCTAGACTTAGAGAAGAAAACGAAAGTTCTGGAAAATACAAGAATTATGGCTATATATCTATTAGAAGCTGAGACCTAGTTGATTCTTCTGAAAAATTGAATGTGGTGTCAAACTACTTTGTAAACCTATTGATAACCGTAGAATTTGCACGAATCAATCTCTGAAGTTGCTGTCGTAAAGGAAACTTCTGAAATACTATATGCTGAGCGCTTTCGTTAGTACTGTTAATGTTATTTAATTAGTGGTTTTTTTGGAATTCGTTATGTGATCTTGTGACTACATCTATAGTTCCGAGTCTAATTTTGGTTTAAATAGGCCAGAAAAAAAGGAATCACAAAAAAGATTCACAAAACAGATTTATCAAGAATACTGGATTTACGCTTAAAATTATATTTTATAACTATTGTTCATCAATAGCATGCAGGCATTTGGCGGTTTACACAAAATTCACAATTTTGCTAGAAAAAAGGAAAATCTGATTTTTATTGAAAAATTTGCGAAAAAGTTCTGGGAAGCCTGCTGATTATTTTCTTATAACTTGAAATTATATAAGCCCTTTCATGGAGTTTTTTTACAGAATTCTAATTTTTAAAATTTGCTTCAACAAGCGGTACAATTATTATTAATGTTATTATTTTTTAAATCAACAAAAGTGGCGCCGACCTGACAATATTAGAGATAAACAATACCCTCTCAGAGTGAATAAGAATCAGAAATGGAATGGAAGAAAAAGTTAAATATAAAGTCCAAAATAGGTAAATTAAAGTTACTGGATGTTATTAAGTACAATCATCTATCATACCAAAGTCAATGATCTATCGCCTCAAATTTAATTAAACACTTTTTTAAGGCAAGTACTTTTATGACACAATAGCGCTAATTATTATATGCATTGCAAATATCTAACAGTTTTACTGCATACAAGAGAATAAAGGAATCTCACACAATAACCATCTGCACCATCCGGAGCTGTGAATTATCAAATGTAGACTTATTCTAGAAATCAGTGGGGGAGGGGGGGGTGTCTCCCCACAACTTTCTCCCAATGAAGGAGTGACCCCGAAACGCCTTGCATAGCTTGGCGAAATATTAAGCTTTGGTGTAAATTTAGCATTTTTACCAAATCTATCGTGTCATCCTTGGCCAGTTATTTGGCGATTAATCCCTGGTGTGCGGTTAGTAGTATCCCAAAATCGAATTTGTGTATTGTAGTGATTGGATTTTGAAGTGTTTGGGAAATAAACGTTCATAGATGGCGCTAGACAACTAGCGCGAGTGTAATTAAAAGAGTGAGGTCATTCGGGCGTTGGCTCTTGGAGAAGAAGGAGTTACTGAGCAGAGTAACTCGAACGAATCTGCAATAAATTGGTTGTTAAGTTTTCTATTTGCCTATTTATTCAAAGCACTCACGAACCAGCCACGACATGTATTAAACGCGTTTTTCCCACCCGAATTAAATAAAAATTTGTCCCAAACCTATACTTGGGGTCACAAGACTCATGTCAAATTTGATGTACTTAAATATCTTCTTTTATACAATATTGCATCTAATTGTTTCTGAAAAAACAGACAGAAAAACAATCCCTTGTTGGATTTGGTTTCAAATTTGAAAGATTTCTAGATTATAAATATTAATTCTGTGTATCAAATTTTATCTATCTCTATCTCTTCGTTTTGTAGTTATGGTCTTAAATTATATTCGAAGAGCCGGACAGACATACTTCCTCTGAACGGAATTTACTCGAAATTTGATAGAAATCTTCAAATTTGGTAAAAAGACCAAATACCAAATTTCATCTGTATAGCTCAAAGCAGTTTTGAGTTATCTTTGTCACAAACAGACAGACAGATGGACGGACGTTTCCCAAAAATATGTTCCTAACTCAGGAAGTTCTAAAAGCGGAAGATTCGTCAAAATCGCGTTTTCGAATATTTTTAACGATTACTATATTTTTTTAACTATGTATATTAGAAAGTAAAAACTATCCTTATTTCAATACAACTCTTTCACACTTATAAATTAAATATTGTCTACAATGGCGTTGAAGATTAAATTTAGGGCATTTAAATACACGTTATAAAAGATTTAAATTAATGATTTAACGTTAACTAAATATTCCGAAACAGATGCTTAGAAATTTAATTCTTATAAACTTTTCTATTAGATATAAAGGATTATATTGTAATTACAGTTAACTCGAGGCAATTTTCCAAACTTGTAAACCAGTTAATATCGAACTTTTCTTCTATGTCCTGAAATTCGATTAAAAGTAATCTTTGTTACAAAAGTTACGAAACTGAACCTTTAGGAGTAATTATCCTAGATTTCATTTCTCATTTACCAGTTTCCTTCGACACTTTTAAATCCACCAGGGATAGAAATTGAATAGCTTGAGCTCACACTTTAAAACTTAAAGTGCGGCTTCTAAAATTTTGTTTCTTTTAGAAGCAATCATTACTTATAATCTTTGAACATTTCTATTCTTCCAATAAATAACAATTATAAAAGGCTCCGATTGTATCAGGCTATAATTACAGTTTGACAGTCCGGTGTAAAGAGTCATAGTTGTATTTTGAGAAAAAGTTTGTTGAAATTAGATAGTTTAAAATTTAAATCTTTGGGAATTTGTAGTTTCGGATATTCCAAGAAAGTTTGATAGATTTAACAAATGAGTTCAGTGAATATTTATCTTTTGAATAAACTGCAATTAAGTTGGCTTCATAATTATTGAAAATTGAAAATAAATTTTTTAATGACGATTTTAATATCTGTGCTTCTTCGTAGGAGCTCACAATTTAGTTTACTAATATTAAAAATTGGGCCTGAAACTCTTTTGTATTCTTATTTTTTTTCTTTTAACCTTTTAAAGCTAGTTTTTTATTTCCCTACAATAGAAGGATGTAATTAACGTTGGAAATGTGCATAACTTACCTCTCATTTTAAATTATACTTGACAGTCATGAATTAAGAATGCTTTTCACTTACAAAATTTTTACATTAATAAATTAGTTCTTTACTCACATATGCGTTGTTTTTTTATTTGAAAATAGTTTGCATATATATGTTGTATTATTTCGTATACTTGGATTCATTATGTCTTTTAATAATTTAGTTGCAGTTTTTTTTTTTTCATAATTTGGTTGCATCAAAAAGTTTATTTTTCATTTACTATATATATATAATACATTTTAATTTAAAAATTAACAACAAACTAAAAAAATCTTGATAATAGAACTTATAAATTTGAATAAAAATCTTAAAGACTGACGTTAAAGACATAAACCATATCAAGTGGATGTATTAAAAAATAAAAAAGAATGAACTCGAATTTGAATTTCACGACAATAACCAAATACTTTGGGACAAATTATGCTTAAAAATTAAAGAAATTCAATTGTTATCATTGAAAAGGAAATTTCTTGAGCTTATCATGGCATATAAATGTTTATTGATATAATTTATTCCGAAATTACAGCGAAAAAAAGCAAAATACAGGTAAATTTCTAATCAAAAATTATTTATTTAATTTTTATTCTTTGAAAAACTGACAGTATTTTTTTCTTGTTCTTAATAAGCATTTATGTAATTTTTTATTGAAATATGCCCAGTTATTTACTATGAAATGGAAAATAAACCTGCTCCTTCTTTCAGATTCCTTTTACATTAAGGGTTATTTATCGATAATTTTTCTAGCTAACAGCATAAATCGATTAATAAAAATTATGTTCCTCATCCCTCCCAAAAAAAACTGATTAAGTTTACTTTAGTTAGGTTAATATTATATTTCGAAGCTAAAAGAAATATATTTTAAATGTTTCAGTTTCATAATTCTGAATCATGATTTAATGATAAAACATATCTGTAATGAAAATATCGAGATGGCATTAAAGGTGATTCATCAGTGTTGGACTTCAAACTATCCGGTACAAAAACATAAAAGTTCCTTTAAAACTACTGATGCCTTGCAAATTTTTCAAAAGAATATTTCTAATACAGCTTCCTATGTATGCCATAATTTTATTTTCTGGCACATTTCTATTGTAATATCTCGCAATCTACCTTTATTGTATCTCCTCTTTTATTTTAAATAATTTACTGTCTATTATATAAAGAAGATATTGCAACAGTCCACATTTCAAACCCATGCTGAACCGAAGCAACAAAACGCGTTTTTTAAAATTATGTCTGTCTGTGAACACTCAACAACTCAAAAACGCTTTGAGCTAGACGAATGTAATTTGTTATAAGGTATTTACATTGATATTTATCAAATTTTGAATAAAATCCATTCTGAAGAAGTCTGACTGCATGAGCATAAGTGAACACGACAGCCACAAAACATAAAGATCTGGCTAGATAAAATTTGGTACATGAGTTTAACAACTCAAGTCTAGGTCCGTATAAAATTTAAAACTCAATCCGTCGATGGATTGACAAACCATCTGTAAGGCACGCCAATTTTGGCAACCCCGCTTGCCTAACGGAGAGTGGGGGAAGGAGAGCGGAGGTGAAATGAGAGATCTAAATACATAAAATGCCTTGAATGTGATAGCATTTGTATTCAAACAGACGAGTTATGATTAAACACAGCTACCGAATAGATAGAAAAATTTAATTGTTTATCTATTACAAATAAAAACACTCGTCTTCTCTATTATTCTTTGTCACATAATTTATAGCCTTTTTAATAGATAGCAACCCGATTCCGGTGTTTCTGTCTATATTTATGCATGTTTTGACATTAATTTGCACATGAAAGATAAATACGACCAACAAATGATCAGAAATGGCTACTGTTATGAGACGCTCCTTTTTGGTGATAGAATTCTGATTTTCGTAATAATTTTAAAATAATTCTAACAAATCGTGATATTTTTATTAAGTAAATACAATAGATAATGGTAATCAAATAAACATAATATTCATTGAACCACGTTAAGTAATTCAACTTCATGGCTTATTTCACAGCTAGAGCAAGAAAAAATACAATTTTGGATCGGATCGGCCCATTTTTATTTAAAGCGGAATATTAAAAGTTGTTTCCTGCTAGTGACAGTGCAATTAAGAAACAGTTTATACGCTGAGAAGTGGTATTTTAATTAAATACAGCTGATTCGCTCTCACTATTTCTCCTCTCTCCTTAGACGCTGCCTCTCTCCAAAGAATAATAAAAAGCACAATCAATTCACTAAGAGAGAGAATTTTGATGAATATTGTAAAGAATATCACAGATTCTTTGCACGTGTTAACTTGACTAATACATTGGAAGAGAATAATAAATTATGCTCATTAACTTTAAATGAAATATTTTCAGCCAAGCAATATAAGTGAAGAACTTCTGTTGTAAGGAACAGTTTCAAGAGTTTTTTTTTTTTATTTTTATTTCAATATAAGAATAAATTCTTTAAGAAATTGACTTGAAATGAAGTTAAAAAATTATTATGAGGGATTTGTGCTCCAAAAACACGTCTTAAATAATTTTCAAACAAAAATGATGGGGAAATATTATAATTGAAAATAATGTAAACTTTTGAAAATGAAGTAGGCTTTATAAAAATGTATGCAAAGAGATTATTTTAATTTGAAAAGTTATGTCATTTTTTTTTCGTTCTTTTTTATCTTTTTGTTGAGAAAAATTTATTTAATTTATTAGTAAATAAGTAGAAAAAAGAAGAATTATTTTCTTTTTATTCGTACAAAAATTACAACATTTTTCTTCCCAATAAAGAAAAATAGAAATTATTTCTATTAAATCAAATCATATAGACATCAAGTTCTCCAGTTTTCTCCGTATGACTTCAGCTGAAATGGAATTAAGCATCAGTAATCTTTCTGTAACAAACCATTTGAGCCAAAAATACATTACTTTTTAATCAATGATGGATTCTCGTAATCTCGGTTTAA
The DNA here is from genome assembly GCA_026543865.1 of Argiope aurantia. Taxonomy (NCBI): domain Eukaryota; kingdom Metazoa; phylum Arthropoda; class Arachnida; order Araneae; family Araneidae; genus Argiope; species Argiope aurantia. The sequence continues at coordinate 1,545,196 of JAPMOR010099319.1, forward strand.
AACTGTTATTTGAGTAAATCTTGTTGTAATATAATTGCATTTTTTCAGGAAAGACATCCATATAGATAAACTTAAATAAACCTTATCTGAAATGGAGTTAAGCAACCTTATAAAACCTTATCTAAATATAAAATTTGATCCAAATCGTAGAACCATTTACGAGATATATGTATATATATATACATACAAGAATTGCTCGTTTAAAGTTTAAGGTTTTAAAAATAACGTGAAAATAGACAAATAACGCAATAAGTGATAAAATGCTACAGTGTTTCGGTCTATATAGATTAATCTTTGTAGATATTTTTACTACTTGCTTTGCGACTTCCTCATGACAGCAAATAGCAAGCTTAGAAGTCCCATTTATGAATATTTATGGATACAGATTGTGAGGCTAAAGTCATCAAATATTCACCAAACAATGTCCCCAAAGCTAGTGTCATTGTCCCTTAGTTTGTCCCCAAGACCAATGTGAATTATTTGTCAGCTACTTAACAGCCATTACAATACCTGTAAGCTATATTTCTTACCAAGAAAATTATTGCGTTGGAAAACAGTATTGCAAATTCGAAACATTTGAAGGATAAAGTAAAATAACTGAATGTTATGATTCATTACACCACTGGCATAAACAAAAAAAGCAATTATCTGTTTCAATTAAATTATTTTTATTTGTGATTAATTAAATGCTATAAAGATACTTTTGTTATGATGTGCCATTCTTTGGAATTATAAGCCTGATTACATATCATATTTGCACATTTCTAGAGTGCCTCCTACTGGAAAGAATCATAAATTTGAAAAATTATTAAATTCAGTAATGTAAAATAACTGAGCTTTTTTATTCATTACGCCACTGGTTTAAACAAAAACGCAATATTTCTTTCAATTAAACTGTTTTTGCTTAAGAAGGAATATTGAAAGATGCTATCTGGTTGTGGCAGTGAAATTAAGGCGAGCTTACGTGAAAAACAGATTATTCAAAGTACTTTAATTAAAAGCCTCTCTGTTTTAACCATTCCCTTCATTTTTCAAATGCTCTCCTTTTCCAATGAGTAATAAAGAACCTTATCAACTTATTACTAGAAATTATTTTGTTAAATATTTTTAAGAGTGTCACAGATTTTTCGCACATGTTACTTGATTAATGCATTGCAGAAACAAAAATAATTAAGATCACAAACTCGTGAAGAAATGCGTTACGCCAAACTCTGAAAGCGATCCATAAGAACTTTTGAAAAACGGAAGAAAATGAATTTCTTTCATTTTAATTTAAGACGAAACAGTTTAGAGAATTTGTTAATATCAGGAGTAATATCTTTAAGCGTGCATGACTTATTAATAACCAGTTTTTCTAGAAAAATATGTTAATTTCCTCTTTAAAAAATCTGATGAAAATACTTTCAAACTGTTGAAAATGAGATAACCCAAATGAAAAATTTTGTCAAATAATTTCATTTATTTAACAATCATTAATTCTTATTTTGATGTTTTGACTTTCTACATTATTTTTAACTTTGTTAAGTGTAAAAATATTTTTTGTCCTTACATTTCAAACAATTACATTTCAAGAAATATGTGCATCTTTGGCACACGATTTTGAATCTTAATATTCCTCACAAAATAAAAAGAGATGAAAATTGAAATCAGTTATCTATAAATGCTGCAATCATTATTTTAATTATTAAGTTAAATTTTTCGTACTCGAACAGATGTAAACTTCAAGATTTGTCAAAATTTCGTCGTGTTTACAATGTCTAGAAAATAAAAAGTCAAGCGAGTCCTTTCCTTTGTCATTTAAAATTCATTTCTAAATATCTCATATTTTTGCGAGTTCTGTGTTTATTTTTCTTTGTTTATTTTTTATCTCTTTCCCATTAAATTAATTGCTTATAAAATTGTTTTTATTGTTTGAAACTTTTTTATACTCTTTAAATAAAAGCAAGTATATAACAGATTCTCGCGAATTAGCAAAATATTTCAAAATCACTTATTAAATAATACATTAATACATCTTTACATTTCCACTTTAAATTAATATCCTTAGAGAAATAGAATATTTAATCACCCAAACATTATATTTCCAGATTCTACTTTTTTTCTGAAAACCCTGCAAGGATCATTTCTTTGCATTTGCCTGTTTAGAATTTGAGTTTGTTTGAATTTTATATCAATACTTTTGTTAATGGATTAAACAGAAATATCAAAGGTTCAAAAGCAATAATATCTGCATGTAAAACTAAAATTAAATATCGTCGTATTTATCATTACTTAAATGTATTGCTCCTGTTACTAAAAGGGCCAAAAGAATAAGAACTGAAATTTGAGACGATTATTTTAAAAGATTTCATCTCATTATTTCTATTTTAAAGATTTCTTTAATCCAATAATTGGAAAGCGCAGGAAGCTTTCGATTATTTTAAATCTTTTACAAACTTAGAAGACTGCCTCGAATAAATTCTTGCATTGTATTTAAAGCACATTACTATTGATTTAGTTGTTTAAAAGTGAATTAATTTTGCAGGTTACAGCGTTTATTTCACATTAATAATTATAAAGTTAATTGTTTGAATTTTAATGAATTTCCTTTCATGTTTAATAATAGCGTATATTAAATTTTTTGTGCATTAATAAATAAAAAAATTGAAAATAGGCAAAAAGAGAAGATAAATATTCTCTTAGAAATCTATTGTTGTGGTTTTTTCTTTTTAGTGTATAAACTATACTATGAGAAAGGATTGAAATAGTCAAAGAATTCAAGATTTTGAACATATCTTCTCGGTTCAAATCTCTTTGAATTCAAAAAATACATTTTTGGACTTGTGCCTGTCTATCTAGAGCCACGTTAACGGAAATTTTCTTTAAGCTAGACAGATAAAATTTAGTATATGGGTTTTACATGAAACGTGTAGAATTCTATCGAAATTTGGACGAAATTCCTTTAGAGGATATCAGTTAGGCTATCAGAATAAAATTGAATATAATAGTTGCAAAACATTAAGAGCTAGAAAAATAAAATTTAGTAAACATGTTTCGCATCAGAAAGTTAAAATCGATAACGAATTTTTAGCAAAATCATCAAGTTATTGACCATTTATCGATAGGCACTTTTACATGCATTTAAACTCAATATCTCAAAAATACATTGCTGTAATTTAAAAAACTTGTATTTCATCTTGTGATTACAATTGTAATTCTAGGGCAAAATTGTTTTCACTCGGTTGGGAAAAAGGAACGCAAAATAAAAATTCGATTTTCTGGTACTTCTGTTTAAAATATATGACAGATAATAATGTCCAAACATCGCACGCTGTTTTTAATAAAAATAAAAGATGTAAGGCAAAGATCAATATTTCGTAACTATTGTTCGCCAATGTTATGCATGGCATTCGTGATCCAATCCAAGATTGGCAATTTTATAAGCAGGATAAGAGATATAACTCTTTCATAAGAGAATATATGAGAAAGAATTGCAGAGACGCTCCTGCTAATTGTTCTTGTTGTTTTTTTAAAGGATTAATCACTAGACTGCGGTTAATACACAAATACCAGAAAATTAAATATGTGTTCAAGGCAAGATATAAACTAGATTCACGTCAAATATCGATATTTCGTAACCATTGTTCGCCAATGCCATGAAGATATACAATTTTATGCAGGAGAGAGGGAGATGACACCTTTATTAGAGAATATACGAGAAAGTTTTGAGATCAGCGCAGCTAGCTTCAGCCTTGCTTTAGTATAGCAGCATTTATTTGTTTGTTTGTTTTCTGATAATTCATTTGAAACTTTTAAAGGGTTTCCATGATTTCCCTTTTATCAGGAGTTTCTGTCCAAAGCAATCTTTTGAGATAGCTATAATCACGCCTCTGTACAAGACAAATATTTTAATCAATTAAAATTCTAACAAGCAGAAACGGAGAAAAGTTTCAATCATACCTTGACGTGACGTTTTCGAACTTTGCAAATATCAGACAAGACGTCTGCAAATCTTGAAACGTGACGATGGCTTCTGTTTGATAAGTTTTAGAATACAATCATCGGAACTACGTGACAAATGAGAAGATTGGAATCAAATATTCATTTTGGTCCAACCATTAAATGATTCTAGAATGAACTTACCATAACAGAAATCACGTCCTAACCAGCATCGCCATCTCTCTATTGTGAGATGAATATATTTCCTCTTTATAATCATAACAGTGATATTAAAGATTTATTAGATTCAACTGTCAGAATTTCAAAATTATAGATTCTTCCATTCTGAATAATACTGCTTAGTAAATATTGATATTCACATTGTTAAATTCAATAGATGAATCACTGTTACCCGTCAATATTTTACTGGGAAAACCATAAGTTCAGTATGGTATATCATTTCAAATTCATGATGATGTGTTCATGTCTTTGACTTTCAGATTTTCCTTTTCGACAATAGAGAGAAATAAACAACATGTCTTTGACACAGTGTTTCAATAATAATATAACCTAAAGCCCTGAGATTAGACAAGCTCTTAATTGATAGCTGTCTTGTTTGTAATCTTTTAAAGTTTAAAGAAGTTCTTTAAGTTAAAAAAAAAGATTTCCTTATAAAAATTATTAAAGTAAAACTATTAATAGTAAAAGAACTCTACCAATGACGTAGGGTTTGTATGAGAAACATCGATCATAGGAAGATAATGTATTATAGTCTCTGTTTGAATTCTTAGCCGGCATTATTCAAAAACATATTTAGAATTATAAAGGCAGATTGTTCACTGCCAGTTGGGCTGATTCATGAGGATATTTCTCGGTTTTCTCTAAATCGCAGATGATGCCCAGTTTCCTGTTAAAGGCCTTTAGGGAAGACAATTTACCCTTTTGCCATATTAACGCTAAGTAAGATTTACTTTAGATGCTACCGAAAACATTCCAAGGTTACTTGTTCAACAGAAGATGTCATACTTCTATGTTATAAGATTCTGAATATCATTTTTACAATTTTTTTTCTACCAAATTTTTTTTAATTATATAATTGTTAAGTAAAAATTCTAAATATTATATTTAAAAAAAGAACATTGAAGTTATTTCTATAATACAAGACGTAGATAAATTGTTGCAATAAAATCATAACAAACATTTATTCCCATCAGATACATCGCTCCTTACAATCGACCTCATATCGGCCAATAACACAAAGATTATGCCAATCTTAATATTACCATCAATATTGAACCAAAGCCTCTGCATATAAGATCTGAAATTCTTTAGCCCTCGTACATCAAACCTTTATCTAGAAGGTACACTGGAATGACTCAGTCAAGGAATAAAGGATACTTTTGCCAGTTTATTAGTTCCGCCCTTCTAAATTAAAGAGACTGAAGAATATTGGGCAGACCACTTTTTAGTAAAGGAACGAAGCATTCGCATAGTTATTATATGGAAAACTTTGTCCTGGGTCCTTTCCAGAGTTGTTAGTTAATGGTTGTCTTTGTTCCCAAACCACTTTTCAAGGAAGCACTGCTTAGTTTTAGATATTTCATTCAGACATCTACCCTTTGGATGATAATGAAATTTACAAACAGGATTATGTGTACCAGTATCCTAACTGAATCAGATACATTAAAAAATCTTGAAAGATGCGACGGTTATTAAGATGTTTGAACAAAAATAACGATGTCGGTTGATAGGAGGGCTCTTAAGGCCGGGATAGCCTGGTTGGCAGGGCGTTAGATTCGCATCCTTTGGGTTATGAGTTCGAACCCCGCTGGCCGAAGACTCGTGGTCACAAAATCATCCATATTGAGAGTAATACCACTGGGGGTACTGGTTCAGAGGGGATTGTTCTCTGATTCAAGTCTAAATTACAATCTGTGAATAAAATGCATGAATGAAGTTCGAAGTGTAAAAAGGATTGTGATGTGGTGTGAGTAGCTAAGTTGTGCTCTTGGCCCCAGTTGGCTCTACTGAAAAAACAAGAGACGCTCACTCGGCTTAAATCAATGGTAGATAACTCTCAGCGGGCTTGTAAAGTGCCATGTCATAGCACAACTTTGTCTCTTGCAAAATAAGTGTTTTTAATTAATAATGATCTTTCTTGATGATTTACATTAAACACATTATTTGAACAAAATAATCATCGAAACATTACAGATGTCTTCAATCAACTTTAAAGAGTATTTGAATTTCAAATGGAATTCTTTGTTTGAATCACATTTGAACAAAATCATGGATAATTGTATTAATTTAAATTGATTTATCATTTTTAATGCAGAGTAGTTCTTTGATTTATATTTGTGGATTTTTTTCAATTGTATGTCAATTATTTCTTTTTTTAAATGGCAGATAAATTGTATTTTATTGATGCAGATGAAGCGTATTTTAAAAAGTTTTTCAATATTTTAAATTAATGCAATGACTATAAATGTATATAGCATAACCATGACTTAAATTTATATTATTTTGAATGGGATTTGTGCATTTCAAATTTAAACAACTTTTTGCTATTTCAGAGAAAGCAAAATAAAATTAAATAGATCAGCTTTTGAAGACTGAGAATTCCATAGTAATGCATTTAAAATTTGTTAAAATAAAACAAGAAAAAAAATATCATTTATACTATTGTAAAACTAAATTTGTTGAAATTCAATTTTATTGCTCATCATATTGTTGTATTAAATACCGATTTGTATGAAAATTATCATATGGTATAAAGATTAAATATTATATTATATAAATAAATATTGTATTAAACGCATACATTATTCACATTATTGAATCGAAAATATCGTTTTTTATTGTAGATAGGATATATCCTTATTTTATCAAGTAAAGAATTTGTAATTTTAATTCAAAGCTCTCTACTCCATTTCTAAACTTTGATACATAAATTTAGTAATCTCACTTATAATGTATATAACCCGAGTATTGTTCTAAAACGATATTTTAATAAAATAAAATTTAACTAAACTTAGTTTAAAAAGTCTACAATATATAAATAGAATGTCATTTAATAAAAAAAAATATTTTGAATAAATATACATCCTTTTTAAAATAATAACTCTGTGTTATGATCTAGCAGTAACTTACAGAAAAAACTTATGAAACAAATAATAATTTGCATTGAAATTCATATAGGTAAATAGAAATAATATTAGTTTAAAGCAATGTTTCGCTTATAATAAAAAAATAGGTAAGGCAATTTAATTTAAATTAAAACTGAAAACATATTTTGAAAATACAACTATTTTAAACTCACTGAAGTTAAAACAAGTCACAAATTTACCGTATTCAAAGCATCAGTTATATGTAATGGAAATAAAAAGTTTCATTTTCGATGTTAATTAAAATAGCACTAAAAGTATTTTAAAATTCTTTTGCGCTTACACCAGGAACTCAAGTCGATTTATTAACCAAAATATATCTTCCATCTGCCAAATCGGACATTTCAATGATTTCTACAGAAATCACTAGTAAAAATTTTCAAAAAATAAATAATTAGAACTATTTTAATTACATATCTAACTTCTTTCCACGAATAGCGGAAGCAACTTCTTTCGCGCATTATCTGCAATGTAATTACGTTATGGCATGCTTAATTGCTCTGGTTAATTTACCATATTAAATGCTAGAAAAGAGCTCCACTTTTCTTCCGCCGTTTAATTAGGGTAGCCTTTTACTTACTCTCTAGTAACACAGCTTCGAAAGTAACATTAAATTCTCGCGTTAAAAAGTATTAAAAGTTTATGGTGTTTAGTGACTACTAAACTTATTTTTGTTTTTCTCTTCTTTTTTCATTTTTAGAGAATTTAATTAGAAGTATATACGGGATGGTGTAGCTTTTTTCAAGCCAGCTGTCGTAAAAAAAAAATATCCGCATATTTAAAGAAAAGGGTACTAAATAAATTCGTACCAAAATGCTTTTTCGCATTCTCAGTATGGTGTTGTTTAGAAAATAACAACATGCATGTTCTAGTATAAACTAATAAAGTATTTTCAGGAAATATAATTATCAGTTTTTAACCGCTATTTGTAAAAAAAGAAAATAAATTAAAGTGTCAAAATTTTCACAAGTTGAAAATAGGAAATATCCTCTTTAAAGAGGTTTTTTTTAACAACTGAATGTTTTTATATAGATATATATTTTTGCTTGGACACAATATATCCACCTCATATATTTATGGCTTATAGGATAAACATTTGTTGTGAAAGGAGTTATGATTGTAGATAAGAAAAAAGAAGACAAATAACTGTTTCAAACATTCGTTATTTTACTTAACTTTTTTTATAGATTCAATTTCTTTTACCTCCTTCCTTTTGTACATTTTCCGCTAAAGATATATAGGAAAAAAATCTAGCGGAAGTGGTCTTTCTAAAACCTTTTTCGAATATTTTTCATTAAAGTTGTTATCCCTTTCACCCCACACCAACTTCAGGACCATATTTAAGGTCATAAACTGCTCAGTTGCTAATAGAGCCGCAATCGAAAGTAGCGTTAAATTTTCACGTTAAAAAGTAGTAAAATTTATTGTGCTTAGTGACTGTTAAACACATTTTTACTTTTCTCTTCTTTTTTATTTTTTAGAGAACCTAATTAGAAGCATATACCGGGATAATGTATCTCTTTCAGTCCCACTTTTAGAAAATAAATGTATCAATATTTAATGAAAAGAATACTGAATAAAATTCTTACCTAAACCCTTTTTAAGCAATTCTTGTTTTCAAATTAAAGTTGTTTAGAATGCAACAACATACTTGTTCTAATATAAAATAATAAGATATATTCAGAAAATATAATAGTTAGTGTTCAGTCGGCTTTTGTAAATAAGAAAATAAATCGGAAGTGTCAAAATTTTCAAGTCAATATTATGGAAAATTTCTCTTTAAAGAGGTTTTCTTTTTGCACCGATTTTATATAAATATATCTTTTCGCCTTGGGAATAATATATCCACCTCATTTATTTATGGTTTATAGGATAAAATATATGTTGCAAAGAATTATGATTGTAAGTTAAGAAAAAAAAAGACAAATTACTCTGTTTCATTCATCATTTTACTTTATTTCTTTTTCTTTATGAATTATATTTCCTTTGGCTTCTTTCTTTCTGTATTTTTCCGCTAACGAAATACCGGGAAAACAAGCGAAGTGATCTTCCTTTTTCTTGTGGACCTTGGGCAAGGTCATAAACTCCACAATTGTTCAGATTTTTATTTTCAGAATTACACATACGGAAATATCTTCTGCTTCTTGGTGTACGAGAGAAAACGAATGTGCATTTTTGACCTTTTTATCTTCAACAGGTTAAAACCAAAAGTTTATAGAAAACTGTAATTTTAGCAACATCATCAAATATTAAATTCCCGGTATTTAAGTTACGGCCTTTTTGAGTTATAACTTTATATGCATGCGAAACAATAGTTTAACAGATTGTCAACATCTTGACGGATTTCATTTATAACTTACCACGAATCTACACTTGAAAGGCTGACTGTACCTCAAATATCATTAATTAAATTATTTAATTTTTTAATCACCGTAATCCCATGCATACGAAATTAGCGACCAATCTTTTCGCAGATTTGGTTTAAAATGTGATATGATATAACCTTCTAATACAAAATATGCGGACAAACATTTTATCATTTAGCCTTTACGTTTTGCAGTTATCGTCTTTATCTGTATTTGGACAGCCAGACAGGCTTGCTTTGAATAGAATTCTTTCAGATTTGCTGGAAATTTTTATAATTGACATAAAGACCACTTAGAAAATTCTATCCATATAGTCAAAGCTTTTTTTTTTTAATTATCTTTGTCACAAACTGCATAAGGCAAAAAAAAAAAAGAGTTTTTCGGGCTCGAGATTTGAAACGTGGGGATTCGTCAAAATTTGAAACTCGAAATTTTGACGATTATAATATTTTATTTATATTTCATGTAAGAAAAAATAAAAGAACAAAGTTTTTTTTTTATATATATATAACTTGAAATTCTGAGTTGACAGACAGATAGAGATAGTACCCAAATTTTGTTTTGAGGATTGCTGGAAATTTGAATAATATTTCAATAATAATAATTTAAATAAAAAAATTAATTCACCAGGTTTTTAAAACAGATTAATATTATTTCCCCTAGCCTTATATAGATACATGACCCTATACAGATTCCTAACAATCTGTATGGGGTCAAAGGATCATTGTACTCTCATGCACATTAAAGATAGTCAATGAAAAATTTTATATTAAAAAAACATACGCATATAAATATAAATGTTCTGCCATAGCCACCAAAAAAGAAAAAAAAATCTACTATCTCATTTACATGCGAACTTTGGGAAAGTGAATGTGACATACAAAATAATTGATTATAAAAATCATTCATTTTTAAAAAGGATTTTAATAATGTCTGAAAATATGTGATTTAAAAAATAAATTAATTTTATTAAATTATTTTATATTTAATTAAGAATTATTAAAAGAATTAATAATTCTAATTTTAATATATTTTGTTCATTAATATAATTTTAATAGTTTGAAAATAATAATGAACATAGCAAACAGAACTGACAAACTCTTTTCTGTTGATAAACATATTTGGTGGTTGCCGTTAGTGAAACAGAAAGATTGCTAAAATCATATTCTAAAATACTGTATCGAATACAATCTAGCAAAATACATTTTTTATAAAATCTTTTTCTAAAATCATTAATCGTTTTTTAATTGGTTTAATATATTTTTATTTGTTTGAAATAAATGTTCTTCTTTGAACGAATAGCATTTTTTCCAGATATTTGATTAAGAATTGTTTTACTACAGATTTTGATTAAAATATTTGATCGTCAGATAAATTTGTTGACAATAAATTTAAAATAATCTGCCTTATCCCAAATTTCGTTATAAATATTATCCAACAATTTGATTTCTATACCCAAGAATTCATGTGTGAAATTTATAAATATAGTTTAGCTTGCAAAAAAATAGATTCAAAAATGCTTTTCTATCTACGGATTTAAAAGAATTACTTTGAAGAGATTCGCTTTGTTACTTTGTCTATACTACATTTAAAGTAAAAATCGATGCGGCCGTCAAAGTAAGTTTTTAGTTTTTAAGCTGTTAAGGAAGGATCTATTTCAAGATCCTTTTTAAGCAGTATGTCTGGTTCTTTTTTTAACTTTCTTTCACTTGCTAATAATGCAGATAATGTGTATATTGCTTTTCAGTCAGAATGAGGGATATAACATAAATTTGATGCATTATATTCTATGTTACAAATTCATTTTATTTTATTTTTTATAGACGATTTTTCGATACAAAATTTCTCAAGTAGATGCAACTATGTAGCAGATAAAGAAATTATCTTTGTGAATTTTTCGTAGATAAACTGCCTTCAAATATATTGAAGATCTCTTTCTCAAAAGAGGATTTAATAAAAAAAAAGTTTTTAATTTAAAAATATCTCGCTCTACGTTATGCCAAAACAAGTATTAATTTATTATTTAGTTTTGGATTTCGCTGCTTTATTACAGACGCAATAAAACTTGTCTTGAAATTCTGGTATTCAGAAAATATTTTCTTTTACTTTAAAGACTATATAGGAAATGTAGATATATGTATAATCCATTCAGATAATGGTTGTAGAAATGTCTTTAAAATAGATATTATGATTTCCTCTCCATATTTTCAATTATTAAATGAAATACATTATTTGAAGAAAAGTATTTCTTTTTGTAACGAATTTCATCACTGTGCTACCTTTGGGAAAATAATTAGAATGATAAAAAAAGGCAGAATTCAATGAAATAGAAAATAAATTCATCGGGATTAAATATAATTTACTCAAAATTGTATCCTACTAGGGAGACAAGTCAGATAATAGGATAATAAATTTCCTTTGAGTGGTTAGTTCTTACTTACCTGATAAGTATATGACAGGACTTGTATGACAGGATAAGTATATGACTGGACTTCCAAAGATCGGACTTATTTTCTACGGCAGCGGTTGCCCCGTGTACAGTGATAGCCAATGGAATGTTGATTAACACCTCTGTGCTGTCGCGAAGACGATCATTTAATTTAACCACGTATGCTTAGGCAGAGCAAATGCAACTTCGATTTGGTTATTTAAAAATGTGGGACCATCTGGAAGAAAGCCACTAGTGTGTGGTTGAAAAGTTGTTGGATAAGTGGACATTACCAGAAAGGATATACGTAGTTATGTAATGTACTTATGTTGGTCACATCTCAACACCTGTTCTTTCATTTACGGTGGCCAGAAATTTAAATATAACTTGTTCTCGAAAATCTTATATAAATTATTTTAAAATATTATTAAGAATTTTGTATTTTTTCTGCAACTAAGAATAAAATAGACTTTCTTAACGTGTGTTTCAATTTCTGGTTATAAAATCAATACTAGTTTTCATTATATTAGCTACTTCAGAAATCAGACAAAAAATAATAACACAGAAGGTAATAATTTATAACATTTTGCACAGATTTTTTCATTTTATTCCCTGACATAAAATATCGTAGCTTGTAGTACTTTCATTTATATCATATTGGAAAAGATATAAAGATTTATTTTTAACTTTTTTTCCTCTTTTCCCAAAAACATTTATATAAATATTTCAATAATTCCTATAATTCATTAGCATGTAGCATCCGAAATCTTATTATCAATTAAATCAGGTATTATTAATGTTTTTCATCGCAGGCCCTATTTTAATCAGGAACATAATAGAAAAGGAAATAAACAAGTAAAGCATTTGATATTAGTAAACAATAATAAAGGTAAACCCAAATACATTTTTGTTCACTTTCATAAACCAAGATTTCTCCCTAACTATTTTTTTTTCGTTGAAAACTTAGCAAGAACATAATTTCAAAACTTTAAAAAAATAAAAATCTTCTAGGGAAACCCATTTTACGTCGATTGTGAGAAAAGTGCCTTACCTGATGGAGAAGTCACAAATGGTAAGAATTCAAGAAGCTTTCAGAAAGATTTGAATTGCGCCAGTCGCTTTCTATTCACACATAAGTGCTTTAACTAGTAGCGCTTAGTTTATTCCTCGGGCCAGATTATTATTTCTTTAAACCCGCCGATTGCTTCTTTTCTTCGAGGATTGAGAAAGAATTTCTATTCTTGTTATTTTTTTTTCATGTCAGAAAATGTCGGAGGTTGAGGAAAGTGAAATTGCTGAATTTCAAAAGACTTTCGATGAAATATGACATGGTCTTTTGTTAAAAGTGACGCAACTTTTGATAGTTTTTTTTTAAAATTAATGTTATTTTTAAAATTGAATTTCTTAGTAAAATTCTGTTTGATATTTTAAACTACTTTCATCAAACGACGATAAGACTTTTAAAGACGGGTAATAAATATAGTAATAAATGATAAACATGATGATTCATTAATTACCTTTCGTATACATAGTATAGAGAAAGATCATAAAAAAATTGGAACTCGTGATTTTGACGAATCTCTACGTTCCAGACCTCCTTTGAGTTCGAAAAGGAAAAGATTTGTCTGTCTGTGACAAGATAACTCAAAATATGCTTCGAGCTAGAAGAATGAAATTTAGTATACAGTCTTTAAACCAAATTTGTAGATTTCTATAAAATTTGGAGGAAAATCTGTTCAGAGGAAGTCTGTCTCTCCGGCTGATCGAATATAAGTTAATGTGATGACTACAAAATGAAAAGAGCTAGATGGATGAAATTCGGCACACATATTTAGTTTATAGTGTAGAGATCCACCAAATTTTGAACCAACTCCAATTAGGGGGGGGGTGTGACCATCTTTTAGTTTGTACTTTCAGAAACATATAAACAAAAAAACTCGAAAACCCAACGAGTTAAATATATTAAATTTGATATGATATTTTTGTGAGTACAAGTGTACCTTTTTAACCAATTTTTGTTTCAATCGATTGGAAAAACACATCTAAAATATCGATTCGATTTTCGAATGTCATTAACCGCACGCCAGGATTAATCGCCAAATAACTCGCCAAAATTAACACGTTAGATTCAATAAAAATGCTAAATTCATGCCAAAGGTTAATATTTCTTTCTACTGTTCGCTAATTCTATGCAAGGCGTTCTCTGGTATAATACCTTTATTAAAGATTATGTGATAAAATTTTGAGGAAACCACACTCACTCGTTTAATAAACAAACGTTGTTTCTGCCAAACAATAACATGTTTCTAAAATTGCATAGCATAATGTAATTAATCCTCGCTCAGCATGAGCGTAGTGTAATAACATTTAACTTTTCGTGTAATAAATTTTCTGCATTTTGGCGTAGTAAGAAATATATATTTTATGTTGATGTGCTATGTTTCCTTGAATTTTATTCTCAGTTTTAAAAGAAATTCATTTAAGATCTATTTCATAATCTCTATTGTTGTTAAAATACTTAACTGGATGCATTTTACGCTTTCCTGCAATTAATAAAATATAATTTCTTACAGTCTGATGTAAATTCTGATCCGAAGATCAATATCAGTTTGTAATATAGTAGCTTTTTCAGAAAACAGTTTGTCAGAAAATAACACAATTCAGAATGCATGACATAAATTTATGTTACAAATTTTTTCTTCGCTTAAATATAAGTTTTTTAAAAAATTCAGTCAGCAAATTTTGTGATATTGTTTGATACCACGGCATGCATATAATAAACATCATAACTTTGACGAAAATGCCCTATAAACAACACCAAATACGATATAGGATAGCATGCAAAAGTAGATAAATCGAGCCAATGTATTTTTCTCAAACAAAATTAAGGGCCTATAAGCCTTAAGGCAGATCTAAAATCAATAAAGAAATACTCCGTCAATAATTTCATGTACTTTTGTACATGAAGGCAACCGTTTTCATTTTAATTCACATTACGTCATCCACATCCCCAGCTTAAATTTGCATCATAGTAACCATCACCTGCTGAGAGATTTAACTCAATTATACTCTGAAGATTTGGGATAAGCGTATCTACTATGCGGATTCCTTCATAATCTTGGAATCATCTGTTTTTCGAAATTCACTACATGCCACGCTGATATGACAGCTTGGTTACGGTTCTATTAAGAAACTTATAGGGGCATATATGGTAATAGATATCAATTAGATGCACGTAATTTAACATTTACTGATTTTTATTTGAGGCAGAAAAGATATATGATTGTTCACATATTTAATTATGTTGATAGAACTTAAATATATTAAGGACTAAATTCCTGATGTTTTAAAACTTTCAAAAAATAGAAATCTATATTCAACGGGAAAAGTAAGAATTTTAGAACTTGGCAACTTCGATGAGGGAATGAGGCCATGCTTTTGTAGGTTTAGATGCACTACTGTGATCAAAAAAGATGGTGAATTCCAGAAAAATCTGTAGTAGTTATCATCTGCAAACATTTACCCACCATTTTAACACCTGGCTATAAACACCTCTTAATAATCAGGATTTATTTCATTTTATCGTCTAAATTAATTGTTAATAAATTAATAAATCTGTTTTTAAAGAGACAAGACTTTTAATCATGCTCAGCAAAGAACGTTTTAAATTTTGCTGTAGCATTGAAATTTCGTCTACAAAAGCAGTTGGAATTTAGCCAAATATGGCTCTTGCGCCAAAATATCCCAAACTACCATACACCGCTACAAAGCCAAGCAGTTGAAAAACAGTTAAAGACAACTTAACTTTTATACCAATCAGTTTATGTTGTCAAAAAGAACAGTACTTAATTGGTCTAAAAAGTTTAACGACAGTAGTGAATCCGTCGTAGATGAACCGTGGTAGTCCATCCACTTTGATTAATGATCAAGATATTGATGAAGTCAGAAAATTGGTGTTTTGTGATTGTCGTTTGTCAATACGAAATATTAATGAGCAAGTCCTTATATCATTTGGTTCCTGCCAAGTAATTTTAAAAGATCATTTTTAGGGTGCGACCAGTTGCTTCTCAATTCATTCTAAGAAATAGAATGTTTTCTGAAAATAATAACTTTCTGAAGGGGCCCTGGAGATGGTTTCTGAAGCTGATTCCTTTTTTAAAAATGTATTATTGCCGTAATGGAACTTGAATATGTGCTTTTGATACAGAAATAACTCAACAATCAAATGAATGGCACTCGGAAATTGAAATAGGAATGAAAAGAG
Source organism: Argiope aurantia (assembly GCA_026543865.1). Classification (NCBI taxonomy): domain Eukaryota; kingdom Metazoa; phylum Arthropoda; class Arachnida; order Araneae; family Araneidae; genus Argiope; species Argiope aurantia. The sequence goes on from JAPMOR010099319.1 coordinate 1,561,336, forward strand.
AGCGTCAAAATAGCTAAGAAATTCAAGGCACTTTGGCAATTCCTTTGATTCGCACGGTATTGTTGCGGATTCTGATTGGCGAGGATAGAACCTGGGACCTTGTAGATCGCATCCCAGTAACATGACCACAACACAAAAGCAATCGCCCGTGTAGCGTAGCTGTTAATTGGCTTATAAGCTTTCACCACAGTATTTTGCAATATGAATTCCTACAAACTAGCCAGACAGTCAATAATGATCATTATTTATATGTTTTGCGTTTTTAACTAAATTTTCAATAAATAAATAAGGCTCCACAATCTCTATGATTACATGATATGGCTCCGTGTGACGTTTACTGACCTCAAGTTTTGCAATTGGCTCTTCGTTGTCTTCGTTTTGAGCCCAATAATTCGATAAAATAAATTTATTGCGAACTTTGAAGAGATTTCACAAATAAGATTTTAAGACACAGTTTGATTATTGGAAAAATGTTTTCAGAGCCGGCGTCCTGGTATAGGGGTAGCTCTTCTTCCCCGTGTACTGGGAGTCCTAAGTTCGAGTTCCGGTTCCGGCATGGTTGTTCTTCAGCTGTTCTATCTGTGAGATGTGTGAATGTGCCCCTCTGTAAAAAGGGGTTGTGCAAGCGAATGTGATGCGTGAGTAGCTAAGACGTACTCTTGGCCCTAGTTGGCGCTACTAAAACAAGAAACGCTCCCTTTGTCTTAAAATCGCTGACTTAGTCAGCGAGCTTGTCCATGACAAGTGCCATTAGAAACAAAAACAACGTTTGCAGAAGTATATTGCACTAGAAAATGATTACTTTGAAAATAAATGCTATAAAGTTTGATCAATAAACTGATATCTTTGGTTTTATGTCACCTTTCCCAGTACTTATTGATTATAATTTTACTTCTAATGCTTTGCCATGTTAACTTATGAACAATGCGCAGATTTCGAAAAATTTCAATCCATGTCACTTTATAAAGGATCAATTTAGATTGATTTCATAAATTATTTATCAATAAATTATTGATAAGTTAAATAAGAGCCTATCATAATGTTAAACTTCCGTATTAAGCATTTTAGATAGTTGCACAATCTTACAAATTGAGAAGCGATAACTTTATTTTCGATTCAGTAAATAAAAGCCTTGCTATACATATTTAAAATGTGTTTATCTTAATTTAATAAAGATAATATGATAGCTTAATGCAATATATCGCCATTTACTTCTAAAAGGATTATGTCGAATAAAATGAAATCAAATATAAAACTGCGCAGCGCAATTATTTTTCATTCCAGTATAAGCTTTGACTTATTCAATACAAAAACATAAAGATGATTTGACACTTACGTTCTTATTTAAATTCAAACAACTGGCTATCAAGTAATTCAATATAGAGCGATGGAAATAAATTGCTTATTCTATGTTGAATTTAATATGCTAAATTAAAAGCTATAAATAGAGATTGCAGTTATATATAAAACTATATAAAACTTGTGCGTTAAAGAAATGTTTATAATCAATTCAACTATATAATCATTCGAGATCAGTTATTCGAGACCAATTATTTTCAATTCTCCACAATAACATATTTGTCGTCAGCATTCTAATTTAATAAAATTCGCTTGTCTTGAAACAATAGAGAGTAAAATTCCTCCACCACAAGCATTGTTACAATATCCATATTACGCAGTAAAAATTACAATAGAAATACATATTTAATCCTAAAAATTGATATAGATATGTTTCTGAAAACATATTTTCCCAAATGTAATTTTATCTGTTATTGTCTTATTCAAACCATTTACATGATATTATAAAATGCTGAAATGATTGCACTAGTTTTTATGTTATCTATAAACTACTTAATAATTTAAAAATTTACACTGTAAGCAATTTGTTTCAACAAATAAATATATTTTCTGTATTATGTAATATACCTCTAATAGAAATGTAAGAGACGAAACATGTAGACAGTATATCATAAAGGATTTATTTCATAAATACGATTGCTCGTTTCCATATTTTATAATGACTTAATGAATTAAAGTTTGTTAGGATATCTTATTCATCGAATTAATGAATATTTGGTAAATTCGTTGTTACATTTGTTAAAAGTTTTCTAAAATGTAACGTCAAATCAACATATATTATTGCAGTAAAATTTGCCAATTATTTTTTATATTATATTTATATAATATATATAAGGAATAAATAAGGTATATATATTGATTTGAATTGAAAGCTGATAATTAAAAAAGTCATCACCAGGCTTTAAGCGCATTTGTAAACACTTCCCAGTGTAATATAGTAACCAGGATTATAGATTTATTTATAATATAATTGCTATAAGTAATATCATTACATTAAATACAGCTTGAATATTATAAACAATATATATAATAGTATAATTATAGCTTCATTATACCATTTTGATACTAATATTTGTTGATCACCGCCTTCAAGCTTACGTTATGAAGACGTCAAAACTGAGTTGGATGAGCAAATAATTAATAATTCACCTCCCCCCTCCCCCCCCTCCCCCGATTTCATCACTAATTATTACCCAAACTTGTTATTTTAGCAAGGCATCCAATTCAAAAGCAACCCTTTTGAGATTTTTCTCCTATTATGACTTTCTGATTATTATCGAAACTTCAGAAAAATCTTTACCGACCGAAGTTTCTGAATCAATACTTAATTAATACTCCTTATGGTATTCCTTATGAAACCCTTATTAAAGAGGAACCGCTAATGGGTAATGTTTAGGTAAGACCTTCGCCCTCAGGCATTCAGTGAATGGATACTTCGATATATGCTTGCAAATCCGCCTCATTAGTGTCTAAGAGAGGTTGTAAACAGGCTGTCAAATCAGCGTGGCACTCTCATGAGTTTTGGAATACAGAGAAGTCATTAATTATGCTGCCTTCCTCATAGTAGCTATGCTGACCTCGAATCTGTTCCAAGCATAATTGAGGCAAATCACTCAGCAGGTAAGAGGTAGTGAGAAGCAAATTTGTATAGTAAATGTGTAATAGGACATTATGCGGATTAAATTAATGCCGGCTGCCTTTATGAACCTGAGTACGTAAAATGATTGGCGGAACTATACTAAAGCCTTTAAATCTTGCGTCAATGTACTATGGCATGGAGTCTATGCGCCTATAGTCTGGATCAAGGGTGTCAAGATTCAAATGTATACTGGGGAGAAGTAAACAATGAATGTGCTTATGAGGAACAAAGAAACTTCTGTGTTTGTAGAAACTACGTTTAATAAAGGAAGTAAATAAAGGAAACGATAATTAGGAAAACATCTTTATCGTGTAATGAAGTACAGTACTTGGGCCATTCCTCAACATAGTCAATACCATTTGCGAAGCATTCATCGTAATGGGACACGAATCTTTTGAATGTCCCCTTCGCAGAAAGATGTAACCTTTGGTGATGAAGAGGTGAAGAGACATTTATTGTTTTAACAAGACAATAAATCAAGTAATACCGTTGTTTTACGTCAGGAATTTCTTCAGTGCTCTATTTTTATTAGTTTGATATTACGCAACGCACATTCCCCTTCTAAAATTGAAAATATGTTAAGAAACTTTTCATATCAGCACAATAACATCATGTGTAAAATTTCTTATCGATATTCTAGATCACTGCATACAAACACAATCTGGTAGTCTTGTTATTCCAGTTGTGAATATCTAGTCCAAGAACCTCTTGATATTTAAAGTATTGATTAATATTTGACTCGGTTATCTGAAATAAATTGGAATTCAAGTTGTGAGTTTATTTCTCAATGTAATTTAGCAAGATTTTCTGCATGATCACTACTTAGCTTTATCAGGAGAAAAGTCACTCTTTGGTTTTTCTGACTGTAGTTACTTGATATACATCGATTTTCTAACATATCATACTCAATGGATTCTTATTTTTAATGGCGTTTATCTACATGGTAGCATATTCATTGTAGCTGCGTATGATTACAGTTTGTTTGTTTTTTAAACTTCAAGTCCCCTTTCTGATGCGACTTCGAGTTCTCTGATGCTGTGTTCTGTCGTCATGAATTTTTTCCTTCTGCGCGATGCTTAGTGTGCAACAAATTCAAAAATTATACTGTTATGGCACATCTTATATCCATCTAGGAATCATGAATCCATTCAGTTTGATTTGGTAAATTGGTGTGATAGTTTATGTAAAGTAAAATAATTCGGGTAAACTATTGATGCTTAATTCAGAATTACTACAAATTAGTGCCAGTAGCATTTTTACTTGTTGTATAGAACCTCATTTTTTGAAAAGGGAAGGTTAAAGACCTCTTTAATATGTAGTCATAATTTTCTTTAATCAATCCTTTTAATCGTCGTTTCAATTTTGCATCCTTTTAAATCACTCCATTATGTAAAATTAGTTTTAAATGTCCATTTTCTGACATGAAAAGGCTGTTTCAGGGGAAAGTCTTTCAGAACACATTTTCTTCGTTATTTAGTAATCAACAATAAAAGTAATTTCTCTCGGAGGTATTTATGCTTTTGAAATATTTTAACCTTTCTTTTGGCGTTTTTAAATAAAACTTTTTTAAAAATATAAACAGCATTTCAATTAAAAGCAAAAATTTTAAAAAATACTATTGCGAGTTAATTGAATTACAAAAGTTAATTTTTAAACGTAACTAAATATTTAATCGAATAATCCTAATTTTGAGATGAAGAAAATGAAACTAATTACTAAAAAGAAATGAAATAAAAAGTAGGATTAATATAAACTTGAAAAAATTAATTGATTTTTTTATAAATTTAGTTAATGCGTTTTGAAAATAAAAAGTAAAACTTAATCTTTTTAGATTGATTATTTTCTTATTCGACAACAAAATAGTTCCAGTCTTTAGATATAAATGTACATTAGATATAAAGGTCGTTTCCATCTTTAAAGATTTACTGATTTTTACAATAATTTTTGTTCGTTCATTTAGAATTTCTCACGAAGTATTAAGATGACTGCTTTCGTTTAAAATGGCCATGCAGGGCAAAAATGATTTGCCCCACAGGACAAAAATTTGAAAAATATCTTTGAATTCAAATATTTTTTCCGAAACCGTTTCTTTTTTTTTTATTCTATGTCATCAAGAAGTCGAGATATAGTAAATTTAAAAATTATTCCTTACTGTTGTGTTAATCGGATGTCTCAGTCTGCAACCGAAAGGCCCAGAAAAATGCAGATTTTAACTTATTTGTTGCCATTTTTCTTAATTTTAATTCACAAATAAGATTTTTATAGTGTTGCTAGCACAGTCATAACTCCTTGACACTATTTTCTTAATTTCTGGATATTAATTTGCCACATCTTTACTCTCTCGAACGTTTGTGCATTGTGATATTCATTTCGGTTTCCTGTCGCTTTTATTTTTGTCGAAAATTTAAAAAAAGAAATCAACAAAAAGATTGAGAGGAAAAAAGCAAGTTAAAGATCACTTCATCAACAAATACAAAGCTATGATAAGAAAAGCAAATTGAACTTGTTCGAAATAGTATGAAACCAATAAACATGAAACTATGTAATCAAAAGTTGCTGAAGAATTCCTTACATAGAATGACACAAAATGCCAAGTGTTAAACCATATTAGTCCCTCGTTTTAGAGAAACAGTAAGACTATTGGTGTGGACTGCGAAATTTTCAATTAAGGTCAGATGACAAGGACGAAACCTGATTTGATTCCCAAAGTTTGAAGAGTTGAATTTTTCATATCAGCGGAAAGCGATTTTTCCCTGACAGATTTAATGTGCACTAGACCAGCTTAGATGACAGTTCTTCAGTGGAACTGGTTCTTCAGTGGACAGTTCTTCAGTGGTCTGGAACCTGGAACTCTCCGATCCTAAAGCAAAAATTCTTACCATCACAGCGCACCAAGTGTCACTGAAAGCTTTAATAGATTTTGCTCTGATGTATAGTTCTAAAACAACATTTCGTTGATCTCTTTTTTAATTTTAATGGAATGAGCTGGTATATAATCTGTACTAATAAGTTCTTAGTGAATAAGCAGAATAATACTCAAGAAAGTCACAGTGCTTTGATAATGAACGTATTTGCAGTCCAAAAAAACTTAAAATAGTCCACAGGAGTAAAATGACAGCTTAGCTAAAAAGAATGTTGAATATATGAAGAAAAAGAATGTATAACTTCTAAGTGGAGAGAATTTTATATCATTTTGTAAAGAGGAAATAATTTTTTATAATAATTACAAATTTTAAACTCGTTTTTCTCAAAATAAGCTTTTTTAAAAATTAACAAATATTAAAATACTATTTCCAATACTAATTAATTTTTAATAAAATTTATAGATAATATTTTGTACACTATTTTTAATAAATTGAATTAAATCTTTGATGTACATTGTATACTTTTTTATTTATAGTCTTTTGTATTAGAAAATGTGAAAAATTTTGAACAACGTCTATACTGTAACATATGAACCTTAAAAATATTATATTTCTGCATTTTAAAATATCTATTGAAATTTAGTCCACTTTGAAGATAACTGTGTAATGTGCTTATTGAGTACAGAAAATTATGATAATTTCATTAGAATTTTGTGTTGAGTATTAGCCGTTTTGTTAAACTTATGTCAATTAGAAAAAAAATATTACATATACAGAAATTTATTTATTTTTACTTTTATCTTTATGAACTATTTAATCAGAAAACACCAAGAAAACCTTACAAGATACCTTCTTTAAAATAAATAAAGTCCAACATAGGCAATCTCATAATCCTCCAGTTTACATTTATAAAAAATTTTGTTTTCTCCTATTTATACCATCTCGAATAGCTCGAACCAAAAAATAAATCAAAATAAAAAGATTTAAACCATCGAAACACATTCCGAGTAACTATGACATCACCTGCTAAATGGAGAAGATCTAAAAATAACTTTGATACTTTAATAACCTTGAAAAGTGTATAGAGGACATAAAGAACTGTATACGTAATTTTAAATCAATTTTGGTAGGAAGCAATACCTGAATTTTACATTTGAACAAAATCTTTGTTAATGTTATAAATATAATACCAGATAATAAAAAATTTATGTTATGTACATTTAGACACATTATCACATTTTAGATAATTTTCACATTTTATTTATCACATTTTAGATAATTACCTACCCTTTATATGAAGAACAATAAAATATTTCATTTAAACAAAATTATTGTTAATATTATAAATATAATTCTAGGTAATAAAAATTTTGTGTTTTACGCATTTAGATAGAGCATTTATTACAATTTAGATAATTACATACTCTCTCTTTGAGAAACAATAAAATATTACATAATATTTTTCGCTCCCTTTCTTTATGACTAACGGTTAAGCAATGCAAATGCGAAATATATATGGAAATAGGCATGAAATACTTTTCTTATATTAATACTGAATATTTGAGGAATGTTTAATGTTTTTCCTTTAAGTATTTCTTGCTATGTAAGTGCTTTTTCTCATTGTTAGTTCACTATTATTCTGAGTCCTTGTAAATTGTAAAAACGAGGTAATAGCGTATTTGGAATGGACTAGAAATATCGAGCAGCATTTAGAAAAAATTAATGCCTTGTATTTTTTAAAAGCATCAGAATTTCTGTGCTTTTAAAGATAATAAAAAATGTATTATTGGGCATTAATGTGCTCCAGGGAGAGATCTTTTCAAATTTTAATTGATTAAAAAAATAAAGAGTGATTTTGGCATATAACGTAAAGCTTTCAAAAAATGTCAATTCACGAATCAATTTATTTTTCATCATTATAAAAATCAAAAAAAATTATTTCTAGTAATTATCAGCTTAGTGGTGCTCCCTTTTTCATAAATTTTGAAAAAAATTTGTAAAATAAGTTTTTTAACAACAAATTTCATTTTTGCAGTGAATTTCAATAGATTTCATTTTGTAGTGATTTGATTCATCAAATGTAAAATTGTTTGATTTTCTTCCATTAAGGAATGTTAAAAAGAAAAACAACTCAATTTACTAAGCGTGATTTCCATAAGAAATTAAGAATTGAAGCTCCTTTAAAACCAGCAAATAATTTTAAAATAGACTGATCACCGGCACTTAAGTTTCTATCGACGCCACAACTCATACTACTTGACTTCACTAGAAAGATTCATGTATAAACAGAACATATATTAAGTCTAATTATAATATCCTATTTTTACACTCTGTCATAATTTGATGAGTGAAAATTCTTTTTGAAAGGAATCATGAACAAGCAATGCATTATTATGATATTTAATTGAAACTAATCGATATACCCACCATTATTTGTAAATAAAAAAACTTTCAACTATAATATTTTTACAGATGAAAGAAAAAACCAAAAATAATAAAATAAAATAATAAACTAATAAAACTGTAAAAAGTAATTTCTTAATAATTACCATAATGCGCACAGCCCTTTTATTATACCACACTACTTTATTGCGGCTTGGTCACTTTTTATCATTTGAAAATGAAATACTTCCTTTGATTTCTTTTAAGCACTGTTAAGTATCTAACCAATAAAGTTTGTCCAAAATTCAGAAAGATATGAAATCGAAATTTAAAAGAAATAATCATAATAAGTAGAAGGAAATCATACTTCTACTTTATTCCAAAAAATAGTTTGCGTGAAATTTTAAAAGAAATGATAAATATTATAGAAAATATTGCACTAAAAGGAATTTGATGTCACTGAAAAACAAAATTTTGGATTTCAAAATGATGCTAAACTATATCTTGTAAAAAAAATTTCACCGACTTTACTGCAGAAAAATTGTAAAATGTCGGTTAATTTCTAATTAATTGAATATTTTGAATTAATTTCTGCACTTTTAAAAACTGACAGTATTCTTTTTCTTAAGAATAATCATTTTTTCTCAAGAATAATTGTACAACGCTTAGTAGATATAGACCCAGTCGTTTAGATGTGGAACATATATAAATTTATACCTATATAACCATTATGATTTTTCTTTATAATAACGAGTTAATACAACCAATATTTCTGGTAAACTAACTCGTTGCCATTGAAGCCTATATATAATTAAGGAATAATTATTTGTTGATTTATAAATGGAATACAGCTTACATCTAAAAATCGATGTAAAGTTTATGAAACTATCCAACAAGCCACTTTTTACTTTTCAAGTATTTAGAAAACGTGAAAAGTAAAACCTAGAAATCTCATATTTCTACCAACGATAACTACTTAAGTAACATTGTTAAATAAAAATGAAAAGGGTTAGAAGTTTCCCCTGAAACATTTCATCAAAAAGATGCAAATAATCGATACAAGAAAACGAAACTTGAAAGGCTCTAATCAGTAAGCTTAACAACTGTCCGTCCCAAGAGAGCCAAGAAAAGTTTATGTGCAAACTTCTGATAATTCAGAGATAAGCAAAAGATTCTTCTGACAATTCTCACCAGGTTGATATGGCTGACTTTCTGAAGCAACACGTCACGAGGGAAGGAACGTGACTAACGATTTTCTTTTCAGGCTAAAGCATAAATAAATGTCTATACATCTAAAGACAAAGTCTCTAAAGAAACACCACTAACTCTAAAGAACAATGGTGTTAAGAGATATGAAAGATACTGCCTTAAACTTAATATATGATCGATTTTATGCTGTGTTAAAATATTATCTGTTCAATGATAACAACTTGTTCAATGATAATATCTCTGATATCCACCTTTTTACATATTAAAAACTTTCCTTTAGTATGGTTTGCTTCATATTTGTAAAGTCATTCAGTAATCGATTTTTCACTCCCTTCTTGGTGTGCTTGAATTTTTTGAAATATTTTTAGCTCTTTTATATTTTTGGGCCCTGATAATACACTCCTTTAATATTTTCAAAGCTTAATTATCAGTTAAACATTAATTCATTTGAATTTTTTTTCATTTTAGTGGCACCATCTATTAGTGATTTTCAGAAATTCTGATAGCAGGTAAAAATACTCAGTTTAGAGCTTTAAATTATAGATATTATATATTAAACTCTTTTATTTAGTTTGGTTTGTTTCATATTTGGAAATAAATTTATTAATCAATTTTCCACTCCCTTCACGGTGTCCTTTAATTTTTGAAATTTTTTTAAGTTCTTTTACATTTTTGCTCTCGAGTACACTCGCTCATACTGCTTTAATATTTTCAAAGCACAATTATCAGTTAAACATTAATTCTTTTGATTTTTTTTCATATTAGTGGCGCCATCTATTAAGTATTTTCAGAAACTACTGATTTTAAGTTTAAAAAGTTGAAAATAAAAGAAGTTCATTTAGAGCTTAAATTAAAGGGTTTTGAGTATTCTTTTCAAATAAGTTTATTTCATTTAAATTTAGACATATGATTACCTTCACACAAATAAATATGTTAAATTATTTAGTAGACAGATAATGATGGGAAATCACTTATAACCGAGCGAAATCATTGAAATTATATGCATTTTCATTAAGCTGATTGCCCCAATGCATGCTTAGAAATATTAGTAAATGTGGCTTTGTTTTCTGAAGTCTCATGTTATAATGAAGAAATTCCTGGAATAGTTTTCAGAAAGTTTTTGAGGAATGTTTTCAAATTTTAATATATATCTTATTCCCAAAACGTTTTCTATTACTCCTCGTAAAATCTCTCTTCAGTTCATTGCTTTTAAAGTTATCATGTTCATGTACACACATGCACTCAGAGATAATTAGAAAAGTTGTCATTTTTGAAGCGAGGGAAGTCTAAAATTTTAAATTTCATTAAAAAGTGTGGATAGAATTTTTTTCATATGATAAGTAATTTTATTTATACCTTATTTAAGATGAAGTAAAAATAAGTTTAATAATTATCAAAGTTACTTTGAAAAGTAATTAACAAATCTAATATCATTTTACGAATTGAGATGTCGTCATATTTTGGTTGTTATTTCTTAAAGTAAAGTTGCTATTGTTAGATTTAGGTAATTTCTGACGAAAGATAAAGATTTATTTTGTTTCAGTCTTTTATTAAAGTTTATAGTTTGGTAATTAGTTAGCTACTGAAGCAATATCTTATGTCATTAAACAGTCTTTATAATATTAACTTTTTTATTTAAATAATCTCTTGGAAACTAATTAAATGCGTTTAAGGTAAATACTTATGATAAATTATTAAATAAATTCTTTTCTCTGCTTAATTTACAGTCGTGATAATTATAACGTTCAAAAATTGAAATATTAATTATCTAAAATGCTATACAGAGTCTTGAGTAGGACTGCCTTCTTAATATTGCTTTTTATTCAAAACTTCTTTAAAAAATTATTTGTAATGTTTGAACTATGCTCCATATTTCTATTGTCATTTGTAATTGTATTGTATTTCTATTGTATTGTGTGTAAAAAATAAATCCGAAAGACAAATAAGTATCCATATAGATAAGATTTTAATTAATAAGAAAAAATAGAATACGCTGGCATTCATGTTGTCTTCTTTTATGTTTCACATTCTTGTATACTAAATGTAAATAACGGTAGTGGTCTCCTGCAAATTTTCTCGCATACTGTCTAATGAAAGTCTTATCCATGTGCATTAGATTGTGGACCCAATTCAAAGTGGCAAATGAGCGAACAATATTTTCAAAATATAGATCTTTTGCTAGCGTTTGTCTTTTTTTTTATCTAGCTTACGAATACGTATTTTGGACGCCATTTTTTCCGACAGATTTAAACTGAAATTTCATACGGAAATTTCATACTGAAATTTCATAGTTGTAATCACGAGATTAAATACAAAATTTCATGAATTTAAGTCATTGCATTTATGAGTTATTGCATTCGTATGCATTCGAAAATACAATACTTCGCCGATTCTTCAGAACACATTTCTACAGACGTGGTTAAAATTAGTTTGGAATCTTCTTATAGTTGCAACACCCTGGCTACAAAATTTTATAAATCTCACTTTTTACATTTTGAAATTATCGGATTGTTACACTAAAAGCCATATATACAAACTTCCTCACAATACACTTCGCTTAAAATTTAATAAAAATTTAATAATTTAGTCTTAAATCAACTTACCAAATTAATTTTTTTTTATCTCAAACCATTTTTTGAGTTATCTTGATTACAGACAAAAGATATTATGCCAAAAATATGTTTTTCGCGCTCAGGGAGGTATTAAAACTTGAGATTCCTCAAATAATTCGAGATCGGATTATTTGACGATTGCAATATTTTCTCTGTACTTTATATGGAAAAGAATAAAAGGAAAAAGTATAGTGATTGTCAAAAAATTAGAACTCGAGATCTTGACGAATCTCCATGTTACAGACTTCACTGAGCTCCGGAAGCCTATCTTTGTATTTACGTCTTTATTAATATAATAGCCGTCATTGGCGACCAGTAAATTCACCGGAGATTGAGTTTAGTTCAAATCAAATCTCTTAGACGCAACTTCCTATTCATGGTTAAATCAACAAACTATTTTCAAACTTCAAATTTTTATAAGCAATAAAGAAGCAAGATTTTAATATTTAACATATTATATGTAACATATCATTTATATATTCATTGTGCACATGAACCTTTCTAATGGAAGTCGTAGTGCTATTAAAAAAGTAATTGTCTGTTTCTTTAGTCTTACATCTTTCTTAGTACTGCAACTTTATTTTTTCATTCCTCATGCTAACAAACTAATAAGATATTAAATTTAATAATTCTTCCTTAGTTTTCATTTGTATGAAAAGAATTTTATGAAATTTTTATTTTATTCAATTTTATGAAAGGAATAAATATTTCATGTAACAATGAAAACAATTTGAATCTCAGGGAAACAATGCAATTCCTTATTTAAAAAATTAATAATAATAATTCCTTATATATTGTTACGAAATTTCTGCCGGGGTTCGTTTGGATAGTGGAAGTGATATGGTGTGTAGAACGCTCAATAAGCAGACGGCAGTAGAAAATAAAACAACAACGTTTATTTACACGAAGACACACAGGACAGCACAAAAGCGACAACTATATACAGCACAGAAGACGATTATCTTCACCCGAAACGTGTAGCATACAACAGCAGCATACAACCAGAATCTACTGCAGACAGTAGCGCACAGCTCAGTTCAGCACTAGCTTGACTCCGTCGCTTCCGACTACTCTGTCGTCGACTTCTCCGACTCGGACTACCCCTACTGACTGACTTCTCCAACTCGGACTCCGCTGCTCTCGAATTCGGACTACTTCGCTGCTCTCGAACTCCCCTGTCGTCTACCTACCTCTAGCAGCTGTGGCTGCTTCCTTTTATAGGTCTCGGGAGGCGGGGATAGAAGCCTCTCAACCAATCAGGAACGTTCAAGACGTATCTCGGTTCCTACTGGACGGATCGGGAAAATTCTCGAAGTTTCAGGTATAATCTATTTTGGCGCCAAAGTCGCCAAATTGGTCGCCAAATGGTCGCCAAGCTCTGAAACCTCCGACGCGCCACCTGGACTCTATCCCATTCAGATGACTGTAAAACTTTCTTTCTGTTCATGAAACAAACTATGCTGGGAAGCCGAATTGCAGGTTTTTAACATTATATATATGCCAGGATTTTATTAGCTGTAAGTCAAAGAGTCTGGCTTGTACAACGTTAGTAAACACACACTCACATTTATATTTATATTTATTAGTAGTAGAGATTCTGTTCATTATTACAGTATGGAGATTTGGATTTAAAATCCTATTTATAAACCAAATTGTCATCAAATAAATCCATGTATCACTAGATACATAATTATAAAATTTTATCGTCTTGGGTGATTTAAAGTGCAGAATATCGCTATACAAGACAGTTTTTCTCCTTTTAGAAACTTGATTTCAAGTAACACATCCAAGTCATTGTCATTCTCTGTTAATAAATTAAATAAATTCATATTTTTTTCCACTTCTCAAAGATTAATTTCATAATTTTTATAAATGATAGAATGAGGTTAATAATATATATTTTTAATTTTCTATGCCAAATTTTCCGGCTTAAATTAAAATAGAAACAGCATCAACACAGAATAATATTCCTTAAGCATTTGATACTCTAATCCATAAAAAAATGACCGTGTGTTCTACAAACCGTGTTTTTGTGGAGTATAAGAAAATCGATGAAAAAAATTAATTCCATCAATCAAATTTATTTATTCAGCCGAAACTGAATTTAAAAAAATAGTTAACTTAAATATCTGAAAATATCTAATATTCAGATTTATAAAGCTGGAATTATTTAATATTTCATTCATCAGCAGCTGCTACTCTTTCCCCATCGAAGAAAATATTATAATATTTCAATAACAAAAAGAAATATCCCTTCTTTTCAATATCCTAATCAATAATCATCATTTAAAAAAGTTTCAATTTTAACACTTAACTTCTTTTTTTTTCATTGATTCTTTAAATAAAATAAGAGCATTTATAAATATTTCTTCTATTAACTAATTAATTCATCTGTCTTCAAAATGCAAGTTCGAATATTGGCGATATAGTTAGTTAATGAATCGTTACTAATTAAAATGCGATATTTCCAAATATTACTTCGAAATTTAACGCGTTAGTTTAATGATTACTGATAATTTAATAAGCATGTTGATTAATGACTTCAGATTAATCAAGATGATTAATCCGATTTCAATGCAGTTTTAATTACAACATCTAATGGGTTGAATTTTATAGTGTACAAAGTTGAATAAGACTGAATGTTAACAGCTTGTATATTTTTAAGATTTGTCGATAAATCTAACCTGAAAGCGGTGAATTTAACAGAATTTATCTCCTAAATAAAATTGTAAGTGAATAATCAGAATTTTAAACAAAAATGCCTAAATGGAATCAATGGAAAACATCTGGGCATTTTTCATTTTAAAATGTTTATTAAAAGTTATTTCTAAGCATTTTTCCTATAATATTCACTTCCATAATTTCTTCAACTTGGTAAAAGTTGCACTATTTTTTTCTTAAATTGCATAAAAGCAAGGTAAGTATGCTTTGTGCTCTGGATCAACAAGTAGCGCTAAGTATTCACATCTCAAAGAATATAAGGAGGGTTGTTGTTTTTTAGAGATGCATACTTTCAGGATTATTTTGTGCATAATTGAATAATGGTAGCAATAATACATTGCTAACATCATTCTTATAAAAAAGGAATTACATACTTGCAATTTTGTTGTTACTTTAATTATTATTAATATTACTGAAATTATGATTTCTCCTTAGTGATTAATATCGATTTGCAGTATTGCATTAGTATTTTATCCTTATATAAACTTTCCAACTTAAAAAAATATAAAT
The DNA here is from genome assembly GCA_026543865.1 of Argiope aurantia. Lineage (NCBI taxonomy): Eukaryota > Metazoa > Arthropoda > Arachnida > Araneae > Araneidae > Argiope > Argiope aurantia. The sequence continues at coordinate 1,576,632 of JAPMOR010099319.1, forward strand.
ACCTATAATTATCCTAGTTTAGGCACTTAGGTGTCTCTCTTTATCTGTGTGTGTTTAATTAGTACTACAATAGTTAAACCAGCATAGGATATCAATAATGTTCTGGCGTTATTGCAAACTTCAGAAAGGGTCTGAATATATACAACAAAGTATATTCGTAAATGAAATAAGAAAACCCTGATATGGCACTTCTGGGGTTAGAATTTTTTTTTTTTTTGAAACTTGAATTATAAAATGAAAATTTAAGTTCTTTCATTTCCTTATTTTTAAATATTTCTTTATTTGCTCAGTAAAATCTACAGACTTTGGATTTGAATAAATTTCAAATAACGATATGAAGGTATGAATCTATTATTGAAACTAATTTATGAAATTTTCCATTCAGTCACCTCCAAATATATTTCAACGGTAAACTAGAACAATGTTCCTTATATTAATTCAATACATAGAATGACATCTGTAGACACAAGAAATTTTCTGATTTTACATAGATTGTCTATGAACCAAACAAAATAAACGAGAGACACGAAAGTTCTGAAGAATGTTAGTTTATCCAATAACCTTAATTTAGTATTTTTGATTATTTATAAGTATTATATTTATTCAAAATTAATAGCGAAGTTGAAAGACACAAAATAAATAGTGTAGTTTACCTACACACAAGGAATATGTTGAAATTATTTCTTTTCTGAAATAATTTGTACCGTGTTTAGAATGTCGCAAAATAGAAGTTATTTTTTTTTCTAAACAGCTCCAATGCTAATCTAAACAGGCTCAAAATGCTGATCCGAATTCTCAATGTGATTGATTATCCAAACATTTTGTTATATTTCAACATAAAATTTTTATTTCTATGTTTTATTTCATCGCCATCCAGTTACAAATTCCAGCTTAATGTAAATTTTCCAAAAGATAATTTACAAAATTCTAGGGCAAGTCAGTCTTGAAAAGTAGTTCATTTTTACAGCAGAACATGTATTAACAAAAATAAAAATTAACCGCTGAAAAAGTAGACAATAAATAAAAAATATATATAGAAGATAAAGCGTACAATATAAGATTAAGGCAATACAAAATCTTAAAAACAAAACAGCAGATTTCTAAAGGGATTTTTATGTTTTCTTCCAATTTATTTTCTGAATGTTAACACTTAAAAATTTCAAAAAATAAGTTACAATTACAGATGAATTAAACACTAATAAAATTTTGCATTAATGTATTTTATATCAATTATAATCAATCAAACTTTTTTATCACTAATACCACTCAAGAATTATGAAATGATTCTTAAGATACTGAAGTATTAAAGGTCGAAATTATCTGTAACTTGGACGAAATATTTGACAAGTAATGATTATTCGAAAGAAATCGTCTGAACCTGTGAAATTAATTTCAGTAACAGTTTTAAAATAATCTTCAGAAGAAAAGCAATGCGATGTAATCATGAAGAAAAATCATTTCAAATTGTATTTCTTGTTTTGTAATCTCCCCTTGGAATTTTTGAAATATGCTAGGGAAAATTAATTTAATAACTCGAGAAATGCCTTTACCTAATTCTAATTCCGCGAATATTAGGTTCTTCGCTTCTATGCTCAGCAACAATGAATTATGAAGTTTCGCAATTCCTATTTAATCCATTAACAATAATTTGCATGTCAGTCGATTAAAAAAGGAACTGATTACAAATTGACAGTTTTGAAACAATGAATCCTAACTGCGTTTCTTGAAAAATATACAATTTATTCTTCCGATGATTTAGGTTTCTAATTCTTTAAGCAGATTTATTTCAAATGGGAATATAAAAAGAGTTATAGTAAATACACATTGCATTGTTTTCTAAGTATTTTTTTAAAATTTCACAAATAAAGTTTGGTATTTAGTCACTTTGATTCAGAGTTTATAAAAATGTTCCCAACATTAGAAATGCTTTTTATTAGCAATTAACTTAATGCAAAAGATATATAAAATACGAAAAAACGGAAATAAATGGTACACAAAATTAGGAATCTAAAAATCAAAACGAAACGATTAAACAAAACCAAGATTTGATATTTTTCGATTAATTTAAGTCATCAAAAAATGAACTTTAAGATTTGAAAATAATGTACTTGTTTAGTAACAAAAACAACTTTTTCTTGGCTTGGACGTCACATCATTTTCATTTTTAAATACCTTCTAATTATTTTATTAATGTAAGAAATTTCAAAAATAAATAAAAGTTAATATGGATTTTTAAAAATTGAATTTTTATTAAAAAACCATATGTTTGATTTACAAATTTAAGAAATAAAATCTTCAAAGTCAAGATTGTTAGAATTAAAATATAATTATCAAAATATAAAAATTAGGGTATAATTGAAGAGACACTAGTAATATCTTAGTAATCTACAACAATAATAAAAAGAGAAAAGACATCAGCCATAAATTATATATTTTCCTTTTCAAAACACCGGAAAACATTCAATAATCAAGCATTAATTAAAACGAGATTTGAGAATTATTAATTCTAAATATCTATTGCACTTATTTAATTAACATTTTTGATTAATATATATATCACAACTTTGATATGGTTATTATCGTACTTTTGCATTATGTTTACATTAAGAATTTCTTTCTATCTTCAAGCTTCATTGATTTTCAAAACTTTTACATGACTTGCTTTTTTTTTCTAATATGAAAATAATAGTTTTGAAATTTGGCGTTCTTGTAACTAAAGTGTCTTCTAAAAACTTTAACGATTCACAGCAAAAAGAAGTAAATGAAATATGGTTTATATATATACAATGAAATATAGTATACATATTTTATATTATAGTATATATATTTTTTGCTTCAAAATGTATTTCAATGTTAAATTATATAAAACAAACAAAAAAAATTCGGAACTTTTTTATATAAAAAGTGAAATTTGTGATACGAAACTTTCCATTTTATTTTGAAGATTTCCAGATACGATATTAATGAGATGCATCCAATGCATAGCCAAATGTAAAATAATTCTCAACAAATACACCGATATAGAATTAACTGATATTAAATTATAATACGCATATGCATCTGCATAATTCAGAATTAGAGTATTTAATTTTTAATTTTTCAAACCTTCACAAAATTTTATGACCCAAAAAGTATTTTAAAGCCTGTATTAAATATTTTACAATATCATAAAATTATTCACCGCAAATATTCCGATATAACTTATATGATGTCAATAATAATATTATGCTAAAGCAATAATTAGATTCAGAGTAAGTAATGCAAATATGTTTGTGTTTTCAAAAGTTCCGAGTAGCAATTTAAGCACATTTCAATACCGAACTTACGATTTTAATACACATAAATGTTTTTAATTACCAGAATTGTCTCCCAAGTAAAGATTAACTAGAGAGTCCTGCGGCTTCTTAAATCTCCAACATAATTCGGACATTTCCTCTATTTCCTTGAAACACATCTGATACTAATCTTCGGAACAAAAGCAACGGAACGGAACCTTTTGGAGTAATCATCTCAGATTTCATTTCTCATTTACCAATTTCGACTGACGCTTTGAAATCCCGCCGGAATTTTAATTAAATAGCGTGAATGATACTTCATAGCTAATACAAAATTACGAAAGCTTAAATTTTTGTTTCGCTGTACTTCAACCTAAGCCGTTGATCCACGAGCATTTCTATATATTATAATTACACGCTAGTCATCAATTCAAAAAGGAACTAATTCCAGTCACACTGTTTTCAAATAATAAATAGTTGAATATGAGAAAAAGAGAGCTGAAATTTGATATTTCGGAAATTTAAACTTTTGATGATTTCTCTCGAAGTTCTCGTTTTTTTATAGATTTAATTAAAAGTCAGAATTAAAAGGAATTTAATAAATAGAAATTTAAAAAAATAATTTCGCAAGCTGCACTAAATTGTTAATAAAAATGCATAAAATATTTGAAAGATAAACATATATTACCTTCTGGTTATTTATATCAAATCATTCAATAGAATTCCATAATTTTGCAAAAAACATAATAATTTTTAATACTGTGATTATCATTTGGAACTGATTTCGAAAAATAAAATAAGTTAAAAAAACTAAACTAATACGTAAACGTTTACATTTTCTCTTTCTTAATGATGAACATTTAAATTATTTCATTAGTTCATCTAATAATATTAGAAATTTTTATTTTGTTCAGTTTTATCAAGATGTAGAGGGACGAAACTCTTTATTATGTGCTATGCCATGGATGAAAGAATGAGTTCAGTTTCAGGAACTACTTTTTTATTAGCGGGTTAAGTTCCACGGCACAAACATTTAACACAAGCATATTGAAGAACAAGGCATAGAACAAATACACACGGCAAGCAAGGACAACACAAGAGACAAGAATGAGGAATCATGGGAAAACATGGCTCTTGATAGGTGGCTCTAGTAGCGCCACCTATGAAGAAAGGAGAAGGCAGTAATTGTAACCGCTACAAAGATTATTTAGGAAAGAAATGCTTTGCCCATAAGAATTCGTTTCTTAAATTTATATAATATATTAAGTAAAATATTAATGTTGTGACAGAAATAAAAACATATTTATGAAAATAATAGATGACTTAAAAATGGAAAATGATATTAATCATAAAATCAATCAAGCATGTACTTCCTATAATCATGAAATTCTAAATTCTTTGAGATACCAGAGTTTATTATTATTATTATTTGTACGCGGGAGAGTCAAAAAGTAAATGGATATTTGAGAAAAGATGCATTTATTCTAATGATAGAAAATGAAAGATACACTATTTTTCTACATAATCACAAAGGAATTCAACACACTTTTTTCCAATATTTCACAATTTTTCTGATTTCATCAAAAGAAGGTTTTTGGTTATATCTGTAAACAAATTTGCACCTCTTCAATGATGCACCTCTTCAACGTTAGAAACTAGCAGTGCTACCAAACACTGGAAAGAAAAATTACAAAAGTCCCTTTACTTTTTGATTTATTCTCATAAAAGCTTGAACTTAACTTAAAATTATTCATTTTATGTTACATCTTCTTATTTCAAGTTATTTATGACAGTAAATTTACTCCTGAAATATTGCAAAATTTAGAAAATAGATGGCAACCTCGAGAAAGCCATGTACTGAAACTCGGTTCATCTTTGACACTGCAATTGATTTGGTCTACATTCGATTAAACCTTCATAACTTAAACAGTTACAGTTGCAGAAAAATTGCATTTTTTCTGCTCAAAACTATAAATGTGAAAAAAAATTTATTAAAATGGTTAAAAAATTTAGGCTTCGTAATATTTTAACAGGGCATTTATTGACACAATAAATAAAAAATATATTTCTTAAAACATTTAGAGCAATATTGGAATGTAAATATATGCTTAACATTAACGTTGTAGAAATTATTGTTATATTAGAGCTTTTAAACATTTAATAGAGACAAAATAGAGAAAAAAAATAGAGAGAATAAAGCAATGTACATAAGCACACAATATCTTGCAGAAAAAATCAAAAATAAAGATTGAAGCATATTTTCGAATTTGAATTTTCATTCATTTTCAATTCAAAGAGATATTTGCAAATTCAGGTAATTTTTAGCATGAAAAAAATTAAAAGAAAAATATTCTGAAAATTTAACTCTTATCTTAATAACCTAAAAATAATCTAAAGTTTAATATTAAAATAGATGATCATCTTTCAACAAAATCTTTCAGTTTGATTATTTAATTTTCTTTTGATTGAAATTATTTCGGTTTCCATTTCTTAAATAGCTTAAGGTGTACGTACACACCAGAAGATTTTTTTTTTGAATTTTAACTTTAAAAATCCAGTTTTTCCACAGTAGGTCATTAATATATGCTTAAACTCATTTCAATGAGAAAACGCCATATTACACTAATTATTAATTAATTAAACAATATTTAATGAGCTTATTAGCCTATTTTTGAAATATGATATCTTAAATTCTAATTTGTACAGACACACAATTCTAGTTGATACATACATATATATATATATATAAACAATTTTTTTCATCAACGGTGAATGAAAAAAAGAGATATTTTTTCTATAATTTTAACTTTTAAATAGCTATTAAAAATTTATTTCTATAAATATAAACTTGATTGAGGCACAAAACATCCGCTATTTCATACAGATTATTTTGATATATAAATAACTGTATTTGGTTAATTTCTTGTTGAGTTATGATTGTTTGATTGAAGGAACATAGTGGAAAAATATCATTCTTCATAAAATGAGTTTTAAAAATACCGTAACTAGTTCTTAATGAAAGCACCCCAAGAAAAATAATTATAATTCGAGAAATATTTCGAATATTGACACCATCTTGGTACCGTTTGAAAGCTAAAGGATCAGAGAACATTAATAAACAATAAAAAAATATTCGATATTTTGAACGATTTTCAAAGTTTTAAGTATGTATATACATCTTAATTTCTTTTTTTTTAACCAACCTTTCATTACACAAAACCCTCTTATTTCTGTTCTAATAAATTCTCTAAACTGTTAATTTTACATTCAAATAAAAAAATACAATTTTTCTTTACATTTTCCAAAAATTCTCATAATATAAGAAATGTATCATTTTCAGAACTCAACCTTTCATCAAAAGTTACGATTATATTAATTTTGCCCCTACCACGCATTAATCAAATTAATGAGCGCAAAGAATCTGTGTCACTCTTAATAATATTCAACAAAATAAAATCACGTAACGCGTTGATTGCGTTCTTTATTACTCTTTAGAAACTGGATACAACTAAAAAGTGAAAGAAGAGCGATTACAAGAAGGAGACAAATAGAGAGCGAGTCCTTTGCTTTTAATTAAAATACGCTATTTTGCATATACGCTCTCCCTTAATTACACTGTCACTGCCAGATAGTATCTTTTAATGTTTGTTCATAAACAAAAATAGTTAAATTGAGACAAGTTTTGCAATTTTTTGTTTTTTATGTTTTGTTTGATAAGCTTTGCGTTTAAATGAATCTTTCAATTTTAGTTATTCTTCTTTATTCTGTAGATTTTCAACCTTATCTTGTGGTTCTTTTTTTATTGTTGAAGGCACTCAATAAAGGTGATTCGATTTATAGTAAAGATTTCCTAATTATCAAGTTTATCAGAATTATATCTTTAGAAAACGTAATGAATATGTATGCATAAAAGCTCCATCAGATCATTAAAGACGGAAACAATTTGTGTTTATAAATGTATAAATATTTCGCTAGATCTTTAAGAAACGGAATCAATTTATGTATATAAATGTATAAATACTTCCTCAGATCTTTAGAATACGCAATCAATTTGCGCGTATAAATGCATAAATGCTTCATCAGACCTTTAAATAAAATCAATTTGTATGTACAAATGCTTCATCAGATCTTTAGAAAACGGAATCAGTTTGTGTGCATAAAAATGTAAATTCTTCATCAGATCTTTTATAAACGGAATGAATTTGTGCGTATAAATGTATAAATGCTCCGTCAAGTCCTTAAAACCGGAATCAATTTGTGCGTATAAATGCTTCATCAGATCTTTAATAAACGGAATCAATTTGTGTATAAAAATGTATGAATGCTTCATCAGATTTTTAAAACGCGGAATCAATTTGTGTGTAAAAATGTATAAATGCCTCCTCAGGTCTTCAGAATACGCAATCAATTTGTGAATATAAATTCTTCATCAGGTCTTTAATAAACGGAATGAATTTTTGTGTATAAATGTTCCATCATTTCTTTTAAAAAACGGAATCAATTTGTGTGTATAAAAGTTCATAATACTTTTAAAAAACGGAATCAATTTGTGTGTATGAATATATAAATGTTTACTCTGATATCTAAAAAACAAAATCAATTTGTGTGCATAAATGTATAAATGCTTAATCAGATCTTTAATAAACGGAATCAATTTATATGTGTAAATGCATAAACGCTTCATCAGACCTTTAAGAAAAGGAATCCTTTTGCGTGTATAAATGAATAAATACTTCATCAGATCTTTAAAAAAAAGGAATCATTTTGTTTGTATAAATGAAAAAATACTTCCTCAGATCTTTAAAAAAAAGGAATCATTTTGTGTATAAATGAAAAAATACTTCCTCAGATCTTTAAAAAAAGGAAACATTTTGTGTGTATAAATTTATAAATGCTTCAGCAGTAGGATGCAACTAGCATCTACTTCAATCATATTGGTTTAAATTGCAGCAGATGGCGGTGATTTTCACTTTCTTATGTATGAAGTGTAAAAGAAGTATTGTAATCTTCAAAAAATTCTAATTCGAGATTTTGAAGAAAATCAACATTTCAGACCTGAGTTATCAAGAAATAAATTTTTCTCGTCATGCTGGTCTGTCTGTCTGTGAACGCAATAGCTCAAAAATACCTTCAGCTAGATAACCGACATTTATCTACAGAATTACCACCAAATTTGTAGATTTTTATCATTTTATCAAATTTTGAGCGAAATCCATTCATTGTCCATCTGGTTATTCGAATACAAGTAAACCCAAAACGCAAAAGGCTAGATTGATAAAATTTAGTGCACAGATTCAACATCTAGGATGAGGGTATCAAATTTTGAACCAAACGGTTGTCTGTCCTTTGGTCTGTACTTTCGCATGCATATATGCGAATAATTCATAAACGCAATGAATTAAAACATTAAAATTCAGTATATAATCTTTTGACTTCAACTATAAATTTCTGTAAACTTTGGTATTAATATGCCTGAAAAAAAGGCGTTCAAAATACATATTTCCAGATAAATCAGTAAAACGATGAGATCGCCAAAGATCTATATTTATTAATTACCCTTCACAAATGCATACAAGGTGAATTCGCGGCTTATTAAAGATCTTCCAATTTTACATAGGAAAAAAGGGAAAAGAGCTTTATTGGAAAGTATGTGAGAAATCTTATGGTAGACCACTCATGCTGGTTTTCGTTTCAAAACCTGACCTCCCGTATAATTCCCAGATATTAACATGATTTATCTATTAAAAGATGCTACTCATTCCGTAATTCTTCAACTCTTCACGAACCGATGTTAAAATTTTTTACATAAACGTTACAGTTCAAAGAATGGAACAAACTTTTTAAATGCCTTTATATTCTTCTTGGAAATCTGAAAGGTGAGGATAGGTACGACATCAACACAGCACATTCTTTGACTCCCTGATCTATAAGTCAGCGGAATTAATGCCCCTAAAACTTTCTCATGTTCTCTCTAATAAAGATATGATCTCCATATAAAATTGAGGATATTGGGTAAGGCAACCTATGCTTTGAATAGCAATGACGAACAGTAGCTACAAAATATTGATCTTTGACAGGATTTTATCGTTTATACTGAATCTATTGTGTGATACTTACTGATTCTTTTGGCGATTAATCCCTGGCATTTAGCATTAGGAGGCCGAATGAATTTGTGTTGTAGACGCATTATTTCCAACCGAATGAAAACAAAGTTCTAAACTATATTACGATTGTCACATACCGAATTTCATGTATTTAAGTCATGACGATTTTAAGTTTACATGCTTATGAAAATACAGACCAACAGAGAGCCAACACCAAATTGGATCTAATCTTTATATGTTAGTTCTATGTATCAAATTTTATCCATGCAGGTCTCTTCATTTTGTAATCATCGTGTTAACTTATATTAGGGCAGCCAGCCTGTCAGATAGACATTTTTTAATGAATTCCACACAATATTTTATCGAAATCTATCTAATTTAGGTCAAGTGTATATATTACATATCAACAGTCTAGCTCGAAGCGTTTTTATCTTTGTCACAATCAGACAGACATAATGACATGCCAAAATTGTGTTATTCAAGCTCGTGGTGGTAGGTCTAAAAGCGAGTGATATTCAAATATCACTTGAAAAACAATAAAATGATGATGTTTTAGGCTTTTTTCGGCTGATTTTATTATTGTCTGTTATCTTCTTGCTTGATTTCATCAGCCGTTACATTCTATATCACGTAACTTGCAGAATATCAGTTTGAAAATGTTTTTATATTGAAAGAAACACCTAATATTTTGAAATGTGTCAATATACTAACTGAGAACAAAACTCTCATATTTTTATTTAATCACACTACAGCTATTAATTCATTAATATTAATTGTTCAAAATTATGACATTTTATTTCACCAGATTATATAAATAAATTTAGTTTAAAATATTTATGCGCGCATTTTAAAAAATCGAAAAAAAAGATTAAAGAAAACATTTGAAGTAATAAAACTGGCGATTCTGAAATTTTTTTTGAATTATAAATTAATTTAAAATCTATTATCGTTCGCTAACGTACTTCAAAATTATAGAAATGAAAAGTGTAAGTCACTTTTATCTTTTAAATAAACGAAATCTAACAAAATTGTTGATAAACCTTTTCTTTGTCAATTTTTACTATCAAAAAAGTTACTAAGTGCCAAACCTGGGAGCTCTAGCGGAAGTGGTCTGACCTGTAGAATATATATTTAATATGCTTTTCGTAACACACATGTTAATTTCAAATAACATAATATTATCATATCAGAAACATAAAAAAGAATTCGTGGAGTTTAAGACAATCCAGAAAATAAATTAATTGCATTAGAGAACATTTAAAATAATACGTTTAAAACCTTAAGTATGTGAACAAAATCAATATACAGATTTATGAAACTGAAATCATTTATTTAAGCTCTTATTATTTTTCATTTGTGGAAAATATTATAATTAAGATTTTAATTAAAAACCAATTAATTTAATTTAAAAACCAATTTCTTTCATTATTCATTCTTTAATAAAAAAAAGTATGAGTTATTTATAAATAGTTCCTATTTTAACTAATTATCTTATCTTGTTTTCGATAGACAGATGTAATTATTGGCAATTCAGTTGATGAATTACACCAAATTAAAACAGGTTTCCAAATATTATTTAAAAATTTCATGAGTTATTCTATTGCCAATTTATCATTGTTAATAATTTAATGAATATGTTGATTAATTATCATGAGATGTTCTGAATTCTAAATGGTTTTAATTAAAACATCAAATTAATTGAATCTTACAGCATGTAAAGGTCAACAAGATTTTATTTACTTATCTGAAAGTATTGATTTTCAGATATATTATGTTTTATGCTAGCTAATGTATGTGCTAAAATAATGTATAATTTAATAAAAATTCAGATGTAATTTGAAACTTCTATAAATTTGCAATTAGATAAAATTAATTCTTCTCTATAATATTGAAAATTTGATATGTTTTTTTTATGTTTTATGTTTTAAAGTTTTAAAGATATGATTTATAAAAGAATTACCGTCCAAAATCAAAATTTATTCGTATTTTCAAATTTTAATTTCAGCACTTCACAATTCCTAGAATAAATCTAATTATTCGATTATCTTAAAAATTTTATTATTGTTATTATAGAGAACTTTCAGTTAAAGCAGAATGGAACGAAGTTGAGTTAGTAATGGTGTATTATGTTCCGAAATTTGAAAATTGAAAGTTTGATATTATTTAAGGATCGACAATGTATATGAAACTAAAGAACTTTTTATCTGAAGTCTTAGATCAAACGACCTTAAGTCGTTATGGTGTAAAACTTTGAAGAATAGAATCCCAGTTTAAGTCTTGTCCAAATCATTTGACCAAACACATACGCATATATCAATATGATAATGTTTATAAACTAGCCTTTAGCCAACTAGCTACCAGCCGGTTCGCCAATCTTAATACTCGTTAAAATGTTCAGTTAAATATTTTATGTAACGTCTTTTAATAGCTTCTTCATCAAAATATTTTTAAGCTTTAAAGTTTAGTAGTCATATAATTGATAATATTTATACTATGTATCTCTTTAATTTTCTGTCAACTCCCGTAAAAATTCAATCCCAAGGAATCTATTCTGAAAAATATTCTTCACACTTCAATTTTTAAATTTTCATTCACACACGTGCTGAAAATTAGACTTTTCTAGGTTTGCAATAATATTTAACTATTTTTTTTAATTTGAGCTTTTATCAATATGATGGAAACTCGTTCATAGAAGCTAATTTCCCATGCACGTGTAACGTGCTCGTGCAGGTTAAATTCAATTTTTATTTTAAACGAAATAAATTGATGAAAAATACAATTAAATTATTTTTTAAAAAATTCATTAAAAATAGAAATTTAATTAATTTGTTAAAACATTAGTATCATTAAAACGATAATTCTTTTAGCTTTAACTTGATGTAAAAATCAATTTTATACTGTAATATTTTCGAAAGTTATAGAGGAAAAACGCTGAAATTTCGCTTAATTTTTAATTAATTAAAATTCTAATAAAAAAATTCAAAAAAAAAGCTTCGACGTTTACATTCCCTACCTTTAAGGTGTAAATGTGCCAAATTTGGTAGCTCTAGGTCAAGCAGTCTGGCTTGTAGAGCGCCAGAACACACACACACACATATTGAGCTTTATTATAAGTATATAGATATAGACAAACATATTATTTGTTTTGATGCAAATTATTCATTAATCAGAATCATATTATTATTAATTTATCATCAATTCATTAATCAGAATCATATTATTATTAATTTATTATCAATTCATTAATCAGAATCATATTATTATTAATTTATTATCAATTCATTATTTAGAATCATACTATTATTAATTTATTATCAGTTCATTATTCAGAAGCATATTATAAGTAATTTATTATCATTATTCAGAAACATATTATTAGTAATTTATTATCAATTCATTATTCAGAATCATATTATTATTAATTTACTATCAATTCTTTATTCAGAATCATGTTATTTGTTCTGATGCAAATTATTCATTTCCAGAATAAAATAAATGATGAAATCTGAAATGATCAATGTTATTTCCCGAAAATATTATTTTAGCATTTTGGTTTATTTATATTTATTAGGCTATTTTTTCAGGGTTTTTTTATTCAAATACAGACTCACAGTACAAGATATCTAGTTGAACTGTAGTTTGCTTGTACGCTAAGAACAATAAGTAACATATTAAATTTATTTATTTTCATACATATAACAAAAAGAAAATAAAATTTTTTCTTATCTACTGTGGTCTCAAACACGTGATCTTATAATGTGATAATTAATTCATGGAATCAACGATAATTCAAATTTTTTTGGTCATTTTCCTAAATATATAACATAATTACTTCATTTCCTTAAGTTAAAGAATTCATGTTTTATACAAGATGTCTGTTAAGTGTATTTTATGTACATGTTAGAAAATATGAAGCCAATCATTTTTACAATAAAACAAGAGATAGGAAAAACAAACGTCGACAGGAAAAGAAGGAATTTTACTGGTGAATTAACCACTTAACTGTTTTATTTTCTTTACTATCTAATAAGACGACACCTTCTATTTTAGGAATATTTTCTTATTTTGATTCAAATGGAAATCCATTGAATACTTCACTTATCTATGTATTCGAAGTAATTTTAATATTGAATTATAATTGTTATGAACGGTTTATTTTTTGTTTACAACTATCAAAATTCGATAAATCGATGCACGTATGGCATACGGGCAAACGAGTTAAGCGGGTAAGCAAAAGAAAAGGATACTCCGGATAAAGCATGAATTTAATAGAATAAACCAAAAATATTCCCAAAAATCTTTCTCGCAGACACTGTAATATAGGTCCTATCCGCTACCTTCCCTGGTCATAAAATTTCGGATCATTGCTTAGTCCGTAAGTAACTTACATGATAATGGCAAACAGTAGTTTCAAAGTTGAAAACTTTGGCTGGAACTAGAGTTTTTGCTGAAACATTTTGGATATTAATCGCTGGCATGAGGTTAATACCTAAGTACCCAAAAATCGAATATATATGTGTTTTTTTACTGCAAAATTTTCCATAGAAATACAATTGCAGTTACAAAATCACATAATCATATTGTTTATTTATTTCATTGTATTTTTCATATATTGCATTTATATGTACTCGAAAGCACGACCGAAACACAGTCAACATCTTAACAGATTTGGTTTCCAAATTTTAAAGATATCTGCTTTTTAGATGCTCAATCTGTTCGTCAAATTTTATTTTTCTAACTCTGTACGTTTTGCATCTATCGAGTTTATTTCTTTTTTGTACCATGGGAAATATGCTTCTCACCAAGTTCATCAATCTTTGTATAAAATTATGTAAGTTGGCATAAGTTCTGACAAATTTTTCTATAAGATAGAAATTTGAATGCCACAGTTCCTTATCACACACAAAATTGTGTGTCTTGATTTCTTACTTTATTATTAACTAGCCGCCTTTGGCGACCAGCCGGTTCGCCAGTATTACCGCTCGCTACAATTTTCAATTCAATATTTTAAGTAACTGGTCTCTTAAAGGATTCTCAAACAAAACATTTTTAATCTTCAAATTTTGATTGTCATACCAAACTTATATTGTTTAGATCGTTTCGTTCAATTTACTATATATATTTTGCTAATTTGTTGCCATTTCCGGTAAAACTTCAACTTTAATTAAAAATGTAAATGACGAAATTGCAATTAATATTAAGATATTTTTTAATAAAACCAAGCGTTTTATTTTATTAATCATCTTTATTGTTATTTATTAATTATTATTATTATTGAATATGAGTATTGCAAACAGAATCGCTCGGTATTTAAGTCTTATGTTAACTACAAAATATTTTTCATAGTTTATGTTATATCTCAAACAATAATTCAACAAAAATTTCTGAGATTCAGCATAAAATTCAGTTTTTAGTTTTGCTTTCAAAAGGATTGAAATGAAATCAATAATAATATTTTGTTCCGGCCTATAAATATATTTCAAAAATTATGAAGTCTAAATTTAATGCAGTAAGGTATCATATTCTGATAAATATTCTGGACACACCAAATTTTAAATAAATGAATGAATGTTTCTATTTTCCACGATCAACTAAGACTTATTTATGAAGTTTTAAATGTTAAAAATTTAGAAAAACTCACCATTTTCATAATCTTAGGCCAATTAATCTTGAGAAACCTGCGCGCTTATTGGCGTATTTTCTTTGAAACGATCGATGAAAAATCTAAAATTATCCTTTTTTTATTGAATAGTGATATTCAAATCTTCATAAATCAATCAGTTTAAGTGATTTGAAATTAACTCTTAAAAGTCAGTGATTTAGTTGATTGGAAATTAACTCTATGAACACCATAAAATCTGTGCTTTCTCTTGTGGTGTATGCATTCTCCTTAATATCCGATCGAATAAAACATCACATACAAAACTACTACATTGGACAAACACATCAAAAGTAAACATAACATTTCAATAGTTGCCAAGAACAAAAGAGAGAAAAATGCAATTAATAAGCAGACGATATTTAGAAAAATACAGATATTTAGACGGGAAAATGAAATTATCTGAAATTAAAAACACGCGCAGACGATATTTACAAAAGTAAAAATATTCAAACCTGAGAAGGAAAATATATGAGTTATTCCATCAATAAATGCCATAAGTTTGTTTACATCTTCATTATTTTATGAGTCATTAAATATCAAAATGGATCCGGGACTGAATAAACACCCTGTATAGAGAGTGTAAAAGATCATAAAATAATTTTTCTTGAATTTATTTTTTAGAAATAATAATATTTCATATTTGTTTCATTTCTTACAGACACTTGCCGAAAATTATAATTTTGCAGATTTCATTTCCAAAAAGATTTAATTTATTTTCAGTTAGAGCTTTAATCAATGTGATGGCAACACTTTGAAAAAAGCTATTTTTTTCTCATGAATGCGAAACGTGCTTAATCCTCATTTTTATTTTTGACGAAAAAAATTATTGAAAAACATAGTTAAAATATTTCTTTAAAAATTCATTAAAAATAGAAATTTAATTTTAAGATTAAAACAGTAGTATCATTTAAAAGATAAATTTTTTATCTTTAACATCATGTAAAAAATGAGTTATTCCATCAATAAATGCCATAAGTTTGTTTACATCTTCATTATTTTATGAGTCATTAAATATCAAAATGGATCCGGGACTGAATAAACACCCTGTATAGAGAGTGTAATTTTAAGATTAAAACAGTAGTATCATTTAAAAGATAAATTTTTTATCTTTAACATCATGTAAAAAACTTTTTTGTGCGGTAATATTTTCGGCAGTTATAGAAGAAACACGTCAAAATTTCGCTTAATTTTTAAATAAATAAAATTCGAGTTAAAAATTCGAAAAAATAACCCCCAGGTGCACATTCCCGGCCTCCAAGGTATACACGAGCCAAATTTGGTAGCTGTAGGTTGAATGGTCGTGCCTGTCGAGCGCCAACACACACACACACACACACATTGAGCTTTATTATAAGTATACAGTGGCTCCTCAAAGTGTTCGTACACTAAAGAAATTTGCAGAAATTGTGTTCTATACTTCTTAATAAAGCATTTAATTAGTTGGGTTTTTTTAAATTAGCATCTTTAAATAGTTCTTAATAAAACTGAACAAATATTTTTATAAAAAATCAAGTAGTATTATTCTAAAAAATAAATAAATAAAAAATGTCACAAAATTAGAACACAAAAGTCTTCGTACATCCAAACATTATTTATTTAAATTCATCATAAAAATATCTTTTGCGGCTTATTTTTCTTCTAATTGAAAAATACACTGAAATCGGTTGATTTCAGTATTTAATATCACAATTATTTATTCTATTTACTTTATTCTTAGATATGACGCGCATTCGTAAAGAAACGAGTTTAGACGTACGAAAATTAATTATATTTCATTTTAAAGCTGGAAAATCAATTAGAGGCATTGCAACTATAACTAATCTACCTCATTCAACGGTGCAAAGCATAATAAAACGTTACAGAGAGGGAAAAAGAATTGCAAACAAGCCTCGTAATGGTCGCCCTCAAATTCTGTCAGCTAGAAGTCAAAGAAATATTGTGAGTAATTTTCTAAAAAATCCACGTCTGAGTGCAATAAAGTTTACTTCACAATATAATGAATCAAATGGAACATCTATTTCCTGTGAAACTATTCGTAGAATTCTTCGGAATGTTGGTATACATGGCCGCTCTGCACGAAGAAAATTCTTTGTAAGTCAGAAGAATAGAATTGCTAGGCTTAAATTTGCCAAATCTATGATAAACCAGCCAGAGAGCTATTGGAATCGTGTCTTATTTGCAGATGAAAGTAAGTTTAACATCTTTGGGTCGGATGGGAGAATCATTGTATGGAGGAAAAAAAAACAAAAAAAAAACGAAGAACTTAATCCCAAGAATTTAGTTGGAACAGTAAAACATGGCGGTTGAGGTATCATGGTTTGGGGCTGTATGTCAGCGGCTGGAGTAGGCAATTTAGTATTCATTGATGGTATAATGGATCATAGAGTTTATGTAAATATTCTCAATATTAATTTAAAAGTGTCAGCACAAAAATTGGGCATTTTAAACAACTTTGTGTATTACCAAGACAACGATCCTAAGCACACGGTCATGAATGTTCGTCTTTTTTGCCTCTATCATTGCCCTCAAACCCTTAAAACACTAGCTCAATCATCGGATTTAAACCCTATAGAACATTTGGAAAGAATTAGAGGTGCGAATAAGAAGTCACGACATTAAATCGAAAATTCAACTGAAAGCAGTAATGATCGAAGAATGGAACAAGATCGGTGCAGAAGTAACCGACGTTTAGTTAAATCTATGCCCAAACGTTTAAAAGTTGTTATAAGGAATAAAGGATATCCTACTAAATACTAAACATTTATAAAAATTTAGAAAATTTCATATTTAGTGATGTTTTTTTAAAGTGTATGATCACTTTTGTGTCTTATTTTTGTGCAATTTCATTTATTGTCATTTTTAAAAAAATAATTTGCATCGTAATTAAAATTTATTCTTCACTGCCTTATTTAAGAACTGTAAAAATATGCTATGAAAAAATTTTCATGTAAAAATAAGAATATATAAGGGTAAATAATGAGGTTTTTAATTGATTCTTGCTGGTGTACGAACACTTTTGGGAGCCACTGTAGATTAAACAAATTAATTGATTTGGGAATCAATCAAACTAAATTACCTACTAATCTAAATGAATCACTTTAGCTTATTAGCCAAAGTTATCAAATTATTTAGCAATATCAATCCTGAAAATATTTCAATATACCAAAACTCAAAGAAAGGGCTCTTTAAAGGGTTAACTTTTTAACTTTAACTTTAACTTTAAAGGTTAAAGCCAAACAAATTTCCTCTAAATGGATTTCTTTCAAGTATCGATAGATAGAAATCTACATATTTTAAAATAGAGTTGAAGTTGGTCGGAGAATCATCAGATTTTCGAGGGGTTTATTAATATTCTTCTTCTTCTACTTTTTTTTTCGAATACTTCTTATACAGAAAAGCAAAAGTTGCAATTGTACGACAATTCATTTCTAAGAAGACTTTTACTTGTATTCTTGTCCATTTTCTGTTTATCAGCATATGAAAAAAAGATTTAATTTAAATTATTATGAAACATGAAAGAAATTTCTTTAAAATTCAGATAATCTTAAATATATGACCACATCATGAACTGAATACTACGAAACGATCGCTTAGGAGTAAATTAATTATTAGAAACCTAAATAAACTGGAATGTGCTATAAATACATATTATGTAAGGATTAACTCAAAGTATCTAAACCTGTAAAAGAATTACAATAATTCACATTATTCCCCCATTTCTATTTACAATAGAAGGAAGTATCAAAAGTTTAAAAGCAATATTTGTTGCGCATGAAAACAAAAATTTATTTTGTCGCTATTTAGCATAAGTTAAGCGTACCTCTCGAGTTATTAAACCCCTTTAATAAAAAATAAAAACGGGGTTTTATATTAAACCCCTTTAATATAAAACCTCTTTAAAGCAGAAATAGCGGGAAGTAATCTTGTAGAATAATCGTCTAAGATTTCACTTCTTACTTCTCAGGCATTTTCGAAATTGTTCAATGTAAAGGGGTTTAATAACTAGAGAGGTACGCTTAACTTATGCTAAATAGCGACAAAATAAATTTTTGTTTCCATGCACAACAAATATTGCTTTTAAACTTTTGGTACTTCCTTCTAATCCATTGACAAAAATTGCACTATCTAATTCAGAAAAGATTTAATTACAAATTGACAGTTACGAAACAATAAATCCTATTTAGATTTCGAGAAAAAATTGTTAATTTAGGAAATTTAATCTTTGAATGATTTAAATTTATGATTATTTAAGGAGCTTATTTTAAATCGGGATATAAGAGACGTTTTACGAAACTAGTTTTGAATTATTTTCTTTCTTATAATATTTCACAAATAAATAAGATGCTGGTATTTAGTTTGCTTTGATTCAGAGTTTCTAAAAATTTTCTCAGCAGTAAAAATATTTATATAAGGAACAAATTTAGTTGAAAAGGAAAAATAATTCATAGGAAAGAAAATATACAGCTCATAAAAATTGATGGATGTTTAAAAAGAATATAAAGTAATAAAAAAGACGAAATTCACTTTTTCTACTAAACAAAAATATCAAAAAAGTAAAGGACATGATGTAACCATAATGTACTTATTTAATAAAGTACTTTTATTTGATTAAAATAATCTCATCATATTTAATTTGAAATGTTTTTGAAAAATTATTTGAATTATTTTAAAAACTCAAAGGAAAAAGAAAAACAAAACAAAAAATATATAGATTAAAATTTTAACTTTATCTTAAAGGACTATGGTTGATTTTCAATCTAGTGTGTGTGTGTGTGTAAGTGATTAGAATGAAAATATAACCATCAAAACTTAGTAACGAAGAAAATGCAGAAACGAGTGAAAAAGTGAAGTTCACACATTTACACATGTCTAAATATGGGCTATGTGCAGGATCAAAAACTAAGTATTAAAGAAATACGTGGAAAAGAAACAATCTTTAATTAAACATTTTTCAACTAAGCCACTCTATCATATACCATCAATTGATTAACAATTGAATGGTAATAGATATTATATCTACTGTACTTCTGTAACATTTACCTTATTAAGTAATGTAAATCAAGAAGTTTGAATTATGTATATTCTAAGTACTATCTTGATGCCTTCCTGCTTCATTTATTTTCAAATTCTTTGCGTTTGATTTCTTATGTTATTAAACTCATACCAGTTAGACGTTTTTATCATAAATGTTAGTTTTTTTATGTCTTCTGAAGTGACTCGAACTGTGAAATTTAATGTTAACCATCTAGTCTAAAAACCGAAAGTGAAATAAAGAGAGGATTTAAAGAATGACTTTTAATGATTGTAAATATCTACTGTATTTCTATATAATTTACAATGTCAATTAAAATAAATCATGTATTTAAATAATGTTTACAGAAGGCCAAGTTTTCCTCATTTCCTGCTTCGTTTGTTTTCAAAACTCTGCATCGTAGGATTTAACATGTTATAAAATGCATACAATGTGAGTTTTGTCCTAAATCTTTCTTTTTTTCCCTGCATCTCATAATTTTAATATTAATTATTAAGTATCATTAAAAGACACATGAAATAAAGAAATATCATCATACAAAATGCATTTCAGTGTTTAAATGAATACAACAAAATGGAAATTCAGCAGAATTGTTTTTAGAAAAAGTTAAGTCCACGTTATTAAATTGTTATTTTTAATATAAAGGCATTTCAGATTCGTTATTGAAAGGTGTTTGTTCAGATATATGAGCTCAGAACCAAGTCGAACTTAAATATGTAACCTTCTTATATTGCTTCTAGTGTAAATAAATACAAAAATGCTTAACTTACACTCAACGGTTATACACTGTCTTTAAAGATATCTTGCAGAATGTGTGAATCCGTAATTCGAAGACAAAATCTGGGATATTGGATTAAGGACTAAGCTTTTCAACTACAAAATTGCCTCAAAATACATCCAATGGAAAATTAAAACGGAATATTTGAATGTTTCAAAATTTTAAATAAATAAATATAAAATTAATTTTCATGTAACTTATATTGTAAATATATATATATATATATATGATCTATATTTGCGTACTTACAATATCATAAATTTATTCTCGAGAAATATTTAGATATTACTTATATGAAATGACTTAAAATATTTATATTCTGCTAAAGTAAATATTAGATTTAATTTGTTCTTTTAAAGGCTTCAAGTAGCAATTAAAGCACAAAATTTAACATTTCGATACGAAACTTAGGACTTTAATACACATAAAAGTCTCTAATAATCAAAATTACCCCATGAGTAAAGATTAACTCTCAGCAATCTTCTGAGCTTCTAAAACATTCAACATAATTCAAACTTTTCTTTTATTTACTGAAAACGCTGTTGATATTAATCTCCGGAACAAAAGCAACGGAACGGAACCTTTTGGAGTAATCATCTCAGATTTCATTTCTCATTTACCAATTTCGACCGACACTTTTGAAATCCCTCCGGAAAGCTAATTGAATAGCGAGAGTGATATTTTAAAGCTAGTAGAAAACTACGAAGGCTTAAATTTTTGTTTCTCTGCAGTCCAATTCTTTGCCGTTTGAACTACAGCGAGTATTTCTGTATACTCCGTTAACAATAATGACATGTCTGTTGCCAATTCACAGAGCAACAAATTACAATTAGTCAATTTTAAAATAATTTCTGTTGAGTGAGAAAAAGTGAGATGAAATCAAATAATTCGAAGTTTTAAGTTTTCAATTATTTAATTATTTCCGATAAAATCCAGATTGAAAATTCGAAAGAAGATGTAATGAAATGAATAATTCATTGAATAATTTCTAATAGTTAATAAAAGTTTACAAAATATTTCATGTATAAATAAAATGTTATCTTTAAGTCGCTTACATCAATTCAATGAATAAAATTCTATATCAGTACAAAAAGAAATTCTTTTTAAAACATGAATCTCTTTATACGTGAAAGATATAAAGATAAATATGAAAAATAAAATTCATTTTGTGTGCGCGCCTGCGTGTGTGTGTCTGTATGAATTCCTTTGATTCTTTGCAAAGTGGAAAATTATTCCTAGTCTTGATTAAGTAAAAAATAATCTAGAAAGTCAAAATATAACAATAACTTATAATGCTCTCTAAACTAATGTAATCGTTCGAAAAAAATTTAATTTTAATTATGTCACTTTTAACAGCTTGGAAACACTTCCGTTTACAGTCTTTTTATCTATTTAACTTCTTTTTTTCTAGAAAAAACTCACTTTTGGCAACTCACGCACGCAAACCTTATTACTTCTGTTTTAATAAAACCTTTAAATTGTTTCTTCTTAAATTAAAATAAAAGAAATTCTTATTTCTTCTGTTTTTGTAAATTCTCATAACGCATGAAATACATCGCTTTCCAAGCTTGGCTCAACGCACTTTGTCGAAAGTTTATGATCTTAATGAATTTTGTTTCTGCAACGCATTAATGAAGCAACACGTGCGAAGTATTTGTGACACTTTTAATAATATTCACCAAAATAATCTCTCGGGAAAAGAGTTGATAGCACTCTTTATTACTCATTGGAAAAGGAGAGCATTTAAAAAAGATTGGAATGGTTAAAATAGAGGCGATTAATAAGGGGGAGTCATCTGCTTTTAATTAAAATATTTAGCATAAGCTGTTTTGCATATAAATTCTTTTTTTTTTTATTTCATTGTCAATTCCGGATAGCTTTTTTAAAATTTCTTCATAAATAAAATAAAAAAAATTTGAAATGAAAGAAATGTTACTTTTTTGTTTATACTAGTTACGTAATGAATCGAAAAGCTCACTTTCTTATTTTATCTCGTAAAGTTTCCATTTTATGAATTCTTTCCTCTTGTACATACTTTATAAATGTGATATACCACATTAAATTCATTACCAGGCCCATGAGGATTATATTTTTAAATAATGACATTTCGTTACAGAAATATATTTGTATCTTTTCAGATTTTATTTATTCGCCTTTATTCAGACATAAATAAAAATAATTTAACTGAAACAAAAAAAAAATGTTTATGCCAGTGGTGTCATGAATCATAACAATCGCTTATTTTACTTTATCATTCTTAATGTTTCGAATTTGTAATATTGTTTTCCTGAGCAATAATTCTTCTAGTAAGAAAGATAGTTTACACACATAATAATAGCTGTTAAATGGATTCCGATGGAATGACGTTAGCCTTGGCGACAAACTTGGCGAATTTTGATGATACGTTTGGAGAGTACGTTTGGATCAATATTATGATTCTGCCAATACAAAAAAGGACGCAGAATATTCGAGAATCTTGGCGATATCCCTGTTAGGAATGTTTCTTCTATAAGCTTCTTTGACTTGTCACGGAAACTATAAAAAGACGTGAGTCGCAGATGAGAGTTGGTGAGTTGATTCAAACGAGTAGTTGAACAAAGTATCTTCACCGAATTCCGTTTGAGCGTTAATTCTGTTACAATTGTTTATTCCTCTTCAATGTTTATGTACTGTTTAATGCAAGTACTGTAATGTGTGCACTTGGTTAGTTTAATTACTTATGCAGCATGATTTCCTACAGAAAAGTGGTTATTTATTATTGAATATTGCATTTTTCACAGTACAATCCACCGAATGGATTTTTCCAGAACAATATCCATGCAGGGTGTTGCTAGATTTGATATTTACATCAATAAAAAGCAACAAATAATGTGAAAAACATGAAAAAAATATTTAAGGAGATTACAATTAATAGACTGAAATTATGTATCTTAAACTGACGCCTGGAATGAAGACAGTGTAGCTTTCTCCACTTTGACTTCATTTTTAAAATAAGCTATTAATTAAATAACAGTAATAATTTGTATTCAAGGGCCGAATTTCAAATTATTACAACACACGTGAAAACGAATCCAATAATTGAAACAGTGCAAACAGTAGTTATCAAAAATTCTTAAAAATATTGTAACAAATTTATTCTAAATAGAAAATAAATTTGCATTGAAACAAAATTGATTACACAAAAAAAATTTTTTTTTTAATTTTGAGATAGTATAAGAATGATTTATGTGAAATAATATACTCGCAAATTATTATTTTAAAAAATGTTAAAATTATGATCAATATTTGATAAAGAATTTAATTAAAACTTTGGGAAATATTTTCTTAAAAAAGCTATGCTGCCATGAAGTAACTGCATGCCAAATATGTATAACATTCATATTGTAAATCATTTTGAATAATTACGTATATTAGAAATTTACAGGCAGTGTGTCTTACTTTAAATATTTTCATATTTAGAATAAGATATTGAAATATAATAATACTAAGTGATGGAAATTAATCAACATTATTAATGAAAGTAACAGTTTTAATCCGGAATTAGTAGATATTGGACCACAGATTACCGAATAATATACATTTGAATCTGAAGATTTGCTATGATACAATGCTTCAGACTTAACTCCGGATGAAGCCATATGGAGAAAAATACAGCCATCATCCTGGTAGTTTCACACAGCTTTAGTTTATTAAAAGTTAATTAATTTTTTTAAATTAAGACTTTCTTTATATTAAGTTTAATTAATTTTTTGACTTAATTTTTTATTTTAATGTGCAGAAGATTTTTTCAGTTGGAAATAAGGAGTGAGTGTTTTATTTTTCTTCATTTTATTACTATTAATAAATCAAATTTTATCTCCACACAAATTTAAAAAAAATTAAGAAAATTAAAGAAAAATAATAATTGGCCTTATTTTCTAAAATAAAATAATCGTTTAGCAAACTTATTCATACAAATTATTTCACTTTCAGAAATTCAAATTATTTCTCTTTTGCATTCTTTCCCTTTTGTTTTTATTTGAAAAATATTTAATTCACTTTACTGAAAGTAGCACTCTTTTAAATTCAGTTTCCTTTAAAATTTGTTATTATATTCAATTTTTTTAAATACTTTTAATACTTGACTGAAAGCATTTCATCAAGAGTTTATCACGATAATTAATTATTTCCTTGCAATACATTAGTTAACACGCGCTAAGAACTCGTGACACTCTTAATAATATTCGGCAAAATATTCTCTTCGTTCTGAGTTGATTGCGCTTTTTATTACTCTTTACAGAGAGGAAGCGTCTAAAGAGATGGGAGAAAAGAGAGAAATAGTGTGAGAAAATCAGCTGCCTTTAATTAAAATACCGCCGTTTAGCGTATAAACTGTTTCTAAATTGCACTGTCACTCCCAGGTAGCAATTTTAATATTTCACCGCAAACAAAAATGGTTTCATTCGAGTAAATATTCCATTTCTTTGCATAATCCAATGGTGAAATTAACCATAAAGTTAGATTACTTAACGTGGCTCATTGGATTTAATGTTTGTTTCATAAGCATTAACTAGACGATGCACTTCATAAAAGTGACATCATTTTTGCCAATTATGTCGAGATTCATAAAAAGCAGCATTTTAATTACCAATAAGTAGTGTCTCGTCACTGTAGCGGATTCAGAGCATTTATTAGTCACGTTTATCTTACTATTGCAATTTAATGTTAAAACAGAAAACCAACTCTTTTACATTAGAAAACAGTGTATTTTTCTAATTTAAACCAGAGGTCATGATCACTCCTAAACTCTCTCACATTCTCTCTAGTACAACTGATATGCTAAAGAAAGCCTTGCATGGAATTGACATAAAATAGTTACGAAATATTAATTTTTGGCATGAATTTAGAATTTTTACTGAATCCATCAGGTCATCCTTGGCGAGATATTTGGCGATTAAGCTCGTTTAATAGCATCCAAAATTAGATTCTGTATTTTAAATGTGTTTTCTCCACAACCGATCGAAACAAAAATTTGAATTTTTGCAGAAATCTACAAAATTTTTGTAAAGGTCGTCGTACATCAAATTCTATCTGTCTAGCTCAAAGTTTTTTTGAGCTACTCTGTCACAAACAGACAAACAGACATTTTCCAAAAATGTGTTTTTTGAATTTAGGGAAGTCTAAACATGGAGATTCAATAAAATCTCGAGATTGAATTTTTCGACAATTATTATATTTTCTCTATACTATGTATACAGAAAGTAAAATGGTGAATTATATAACAAAAAGAATGGAGTTGTTTGGTTTGAAAGGCAAAACATTTCCATTAGTTTGGTAGCAGTGTTTGATCATAACTGAGATAGAGGCGTCTGTTGTAGTGCAAATGCTCTTGTCCTTTAAAAATATAAAATACTTTTATATTTTTAGCAATAATAAAACTGCTGTGCAACGTGCGTTTTTAGAATTTTTTATACGGCGTATCGGAACCCAACTCTTCTGATTCTTGTGATTAAATTTTGGTCAAATCGGTGAGAGATTTCTCCGCAAACTTTTCTCACGTACTTTATAATAATAATTTATCTCTTTTTCTCGACTTGAAATTGAATATTTAGGGCATACAGAATAGTTTACGAATGCTCATGCTTTTATTTTGAACTAAACGTATAAGAATTGTGCGTTTTTTAGTACAATATAAAACCGATACTTATGAATTAATTTACGAACAATAGTTATGAAATATCGATCTTTGGCGTGAATCAAGCACCCTATCTTCAGAGATTTCAATTTGGTTGACTAATCATTGAAATGCGGTTAAGACGCAAGTACCAGTAAATGTGGCATAAAACTACAAATATATTCTCAAAATTACATAAAAAATTTCACTTATCAATGCTTTTTTAAGCGCTCACAAGCATTCGATAGTACAAACCTATCAACGAAGTATCTTGTTCTCACTGGAGGATTTAGCATGCATTGGAAGATTTTGATTAACCAATTGGAGGATTTTGATAAATTTATTGGAGTAATTTATTTCCATTGGAGGATTTAGATGAATTTATTGGAGTAATTTATTTCCATTGGAGTATTTTGATGAATTCATTGGAGTTATTTGTTTCCATTGGGGGATTTCAATGAATTCATTGGAGTAATTTGTTTCCATTGGGGGATTTTGATGAATTCAATGGAGTAATTTATTTCCATTGAAGGATTTTGATGAATTCATTGGAGTAATTTGTTTCCATTGGAGGATTTTGATGAATTCATTGGAGTAATTTGTTTCCATTGGATGATTTTGATGAACCTATAGGAGAAATGTGTTTCCATTGGAAGATTTTGTTCAAAATTCAGTACCCATCTTCATCATTGAACTAGTGTATCAAATTTTATTCATCTTGCTCTTTCAGTTTTAGAGTTGTAACGATAACTTATATTTCAACTGCCGGGCAAAAGGATTTCCACTGAATGGATTCCGTTCATAATTTGATAACAGTAACTAATGGAACTGTGATTTGCTTCTACTTTAAGAATTATAAGTAAAATAATAAAATTACTCCTTTTCAAATGTAATAAAATTAAAATAAATTATTCTCTAATCTACTGAGATCTCAAAAACATGATTTAATAAATTGTTGCGAATTTATTCATAGTATCAACAATGATTCGAATTTTCTTGTCATTTTCCTGTAAATGACATCCACAGGCATATTTCAATTCATTATCATGAAGTTACGAATTCGTAGTTTATACAATATATGCAAATTGTCAATTGTATGAATTTTATGGACAATCAGATATTTTGAAGCAAATCATTTTTGCAATAAAACAAGAAATAAAAAATACAAATATCGAAAGATAAAGAAGGCTCTTTACCGGAAAATTAAGTTAAAAAAAATAATTCACCATATAAAGCATATATTTATGAGAATAAACCAGAGACCTCTCCTCAAAAAATTTCTCGCATACACTATAGTAAAGGTCTTATCGGCCCCTCCCCCACCCATAAAATTGTGGGCCATGAATTAGACCACAAATATCTTGCATGGCATTGGCGAACAATAGTTTCAAAGTTTGAAACTTTGGCATAAATCTAGAAATTTTACTCAGTTTTGTTACAGATCTTTGGATATTAATCCCTGGAATGCAATTAATACTGAAGTACCCAAGAATCGAATATATATTTTGGGGACCTTTTTCTTCCAACCGACTGTAAATTTTTCCATAGAATTACTGTTGTTGTGACAAGATTACATACCAAATTTCATGTATTTAAATCATTGCATTTTTGAAAACTAGCGTTTTTAGGTATTCGAAAGCAAGGTCGTGAGATGGTCAACCTTTATGCCAAATTTGACTCCAAATTTGAAAAATATCCTCGCTTTAGATGTTCAATCTGTGTATCAAATATTATTTTTCTAACTCCCTATGCTTTGTAGCTATCGTGTATAACTATATTCGAAGGACCAAGCAGAAAGACTTTTTCTAAATAGATTTCATTCAAAATTTCAAAGAAATCTATGCATTTAGAGAAAATACCATATACCGAATTTCATCCATTTAGCTCAAAGACTTTTGAGTTATTTTTGTCCCAGATAGATAGACAGACTTTATAAGGTACAAATTCTGGACAAACAAAGAAAAATATAATAAAAATAAAGACGAATTAAAAAGTAAAGATGGTATTGGAGGACAATCATCAGAATCTCAAAAGTGTGTTTTTCTTTATGTTTATAGTGTTTTTTCGACGAATATTTCCTGTACGAAAATGTAAAAGTCACAATAGCAGGATATTTCAATATTAAGAAGACTTTCGATTGTTTTCTTGTCCATTCCCTATTTATTAGAATACAAAATATTAATGTTAATATAAGTTGTCATGAAACAAAAAAACATTTTCAGTGAAATTCAAATAACCTTAAATCTATAATCATAACATAAAACGAATACTGCGAAAAGATCGCTTAGGAATTAATTAATTTCTAATAATCTAAATAAACTGTAATGCGATATAAATACATATTATGTAAGGATTAACTCAAAGTATCTAAACCTGTAAAAGAATGAAAGTAATTCACATTATTCTCCTATTTCCAATTACACGATAAAAAATAATCTTTAAAACTGAAATAGCGAGAAGTAATCTTGTAGAATAATCATCTGAAATTTAACTTTTTACTTCCCAAGCATTTCTGAAATTCTTCAATGTAATTGATTTAATAATTTGAGAGGTAGGCTTAACTTATACTAAATTGCGACAATCTTAATTTCTGTTTTTATGAGCAACAAATATTGCTTTTAAAACTTCGGTACTTCTGTTTAATCCATTAACAATAATTCCACTATCCGCATCAGGAAAGCTTTAATTACAAATTGACAGTAACGAAACAATGAATCCTGTTTAGATTTCATGAAAAATTAAAGTTAAGAATTATAGTGATTTAAGTTATTTTTTAAGGAGCTTGATTTAAATCGGGAGATTAAAGACAATGGAAAAACTTAGTTTTGAATTGTTTTCTTTTTTTATAATATTTCAGAAATAAATGAGATGCTATTATTTAGCTGCTTTGATTCAGAGATTATAAAATGTACCCAGTAGTTAAACCAATTTTATAAGCAATAAATATAGTAGAAACGGGAAAACAACTGAAAGGAAAGGAAATACACTATTAACAAAAGTTAAATGATATTTTAAAAAATATATAAAGCATTAAAAAAGACGAATTGTACTTTTTTATTAAACAAGAATATAAAAAATTAAAGGACAAGATGGAACCATAATATGCTTATCATATAAAATACCTATGTTTGATTAAAATAATGTCTTCATATTTAATCTTAAATTTCCTCAAAGTTTTATTTCTACTGTTCCAAATCCATGAGAAAAAAAAATATCAATTAATAACAAAAACATATAGAAAATAAATACTAGCTTTATATTTAAAAACTATGAGTGATTTTCAACTAATACTATATATATATATATATATATATATAT